>NC_069446.1:6017512-6037512 GCF_026875155.1 Cherax quadricarinatus
CTTAAAAAAAATTTTTTTCGAGGGGTTTCAGTAATGAGACCGTCTTTACTGAAGGGGAGCCATGGAAAGGAGGTAAAGTTCTAGCATGGATGGGGCATGGTTTAACCAAAGAAAGCAGGGGAGGCGAGGAGTTTATTTCGATTTTCCCAAGGAAAAAAATGTCCTAGTTAAATGAACTGCCCACAGTGTTTTTACGTTTAAATTTTTCTGTCTTAATTTCTCCAGGGGAAATGATACTTATATTTCCGTTTTGAATTTACACTTTTGTAAGTTGTATTATGAGAAAAAGCGACAAAAAAGAAAGGCTCAGTGGCGAAATGTAAAGAAAAGCTTCCCCCTTTGTTATCTTTTTTCTCTTTCATCCTACTTCAGTTCATTTTGATACGACCTTATCTAAGGGGATGGTGTTACCCCTCAAATGCTCCCTCAACTTTTGATAAAATCTGTACCTTTTTACTTTTGGGGGAAGAGGAGGCAACAATGTAAAGAGTTAGTACGTCCCTTTTTTTCGCTAGGGAAAAAAAAGAGCGGGTGGCTAGAGACTTGCCAGCTTTCCCGTAATTTATCCCAGGCCCCTTTCGATTGGACTAAACCCTCAACTAAAAATTCGGGGGCACGAAATGCCTAGATCATCTCTAAAGCAGAAGAGAATCGTTTTTTTGACAGAAAAAAATTTTTTCACGTTCCGCCACGAAATCTGACTTTTTCAAATCTCTAATAGGAAAGAAATATCTTAAAGAACATTAGCGGAGCGAAGCACTTCGCCAGGTCTTAGAAGAATAAAGAAATTTCTCCAGAAAGAACGATTTTAAAAAAATTTCCCTTTAGATAAGAGGAGGGCTTTTTCACACGTTTAAACACGCCTCTTCCGGAGGCCAGTTTAAATCATCTTGCTAAAAATTCAACGAAAAAATATCTTTAATTTAAAAACGAAGCTAAAAGGTTCTCTGTCCTGTCTCTGTCAGTCTCTCTCTCTCTCTCTCCTCTCTCTCCTCTCTCTCTTCTCTCTCCCCTCCCCTCTCTTCTCTCTCTTCTCTCTCTCCCTTTTCCTTGTGGGATTATGGAAAAGAAAAAAGATTTTTTTTCAAGCTGAGTGGATGTTTGATCATCTGGTCTTGATTTTAAAAATTATTGATGGAAGAAAGCGAGCGGGAAAGAAGAGAAAGGGAAGAAAAGAGAGAGAGGAGAGAGAGAGAGGGGAGAAGAGAGAGAGAGAGAGAGAGAGAGAGAGAAGAGAGAGAGGAGAGGAAGAAAAGAAAAAAAGAGTAGAGAGAGAGGAAAAGAGAGAGAAAATGAAAACCAGGGTTTAAAAAAGTGTGTAAGGGAAAGAGCACAAAAAAAAAAGCACTAACAATAGCGACAAAAAATGTAAACCCAAGTGAGTTTTTAGAACTTGAAAGTTATGGTTTATTAGTTGACAGTTTACTCACCAATTGAGGTTTCAAGGGGGCAGACTCACTCCTGGCCCCCCCTTTTTCCCAGTCCTACTAGGCCTCTCTTCTCTGCTCCAGGAGCTTTACATACCTCGCTTAAAACTAGTATGGTTCCCGCCTCCACAATCACTTGCGGACTATTCCATTTCCTGACTACTCTGACTGAAGAAATACTTCCTAACATCCCTGTGGCTCATCTGAATCTTCAACTTCCAATTGTGACGCCTTGTTTCTGTGTCCCATCTCTGGAACATACTGTTTCCATCCACCTTATCTATTCCTCCCAGTATTTTGTATGTCGTTATCATGTTTCCCCTAACCCTCCCCTCCTGCAGTGTCATCAGGCCGATTTCCATAAACCTTTCTTCGAACTAGCCTTGGAACTAGCCTTGTTGCAAACCTTTGCACTTTCTCTAATCTCTTGACGTGCTTGACCAGGTGTGGGTTCCAAACTGGTGCTGCATACTCCAGTATGGGCCTGACATAGATGGTGTACAGGCACCTGTAAGTTGCAGCAGTTATGCTCGGTATTATACTCACCACAAGATCTTTCTCCTTGAGTGAAGTTTGCAGTCTTTGGCCACCTAGCCTATACCCTGTCTGCGGCTTTTTTTTCCCCCTTCCCCTATCTTCATGACTTTGCATTTGGCTGGGTCAAATTCGAGAAGCCAGTTGCTGGAACAGGTGTCCAGTCTGCCCAGGTCTCTTTGTAGTCCTGCCTGATCCTCATCTGATTTAATTCTCCTCATTAACTTCACTATCATCTGCGAACAGGGACACTTCTGAGTTTTTTCCTTCCATCATGTCATTACTTATTCCAAAAATAGCCTGGTTGGGACTCCCCCTGTGGACCCCGCCCCCTACAGGCGCCCACTGTGATACCTCATACGTCCCAGACTCGTTATGCCCCTTGTCAGGCATTTTGATCCACTGCTTTTCCCTTCCGTTTAGTCCCTGATCCTCTAGCTTTCCCAAATCACTTGGAGGAACTGTGTAAAGGTCTTCTTGCAGCCCAAAAGAAAATGAAAATATACCCCCCCTCTCTCTCGTGTCATACTTTCTTCCTTGTAAAAAAAAACCCCAGTAGGTTTGTAACACAGGATTTCCTTCCCTTAAATTCCGTGGGGTTTGTTTTTTATTCTTTTTCCCGTTCAGGTGCTCCCCCATTTCCTCTGATAATTTTTCCTAATTTTGCATACATCATGTCAGTGACATGGTTATAGTTTGTGCTCGTTTTTTTCCCTTTCTTAAAAAGGGTTACTACATTTGCCGTTTTCCCAACCCTCGGTGTTGCCCATTTTAAAAGGGATGTGTTTAAAATTGTGGTTAGTGGCAACACGCATCTCTGCTCCTCCTAAGGATCACGGAGAGATGTCCGGTTTCATCGCCTTTGAGGTTTAGGGCACTTAGCAGCTTCCTTCACCTCCCCCTCGGTTTTTGGGTTTTCATCCATCATTGTTGTGTTGAATGTGTGTGTGTGTATGTTTTTGAGTGTGTGTTTGTTTGCCTTTATCGTACCTGTTGTTAAAGCTATGTATGAATCTGCTCCACACACATCTCCAGCCTTCCACTTCCGAGACTGAAAAGTGGGAGTGAGGAGAGAGGGGAAAGCAGTTGTGGTGTGGGGGGTTCGTGAGGCGTGGGAAAAATAAAAGGGGGGGAAAGGCAGCCGGGATTGTGGGAAAAAGATAGAAATTTAAAAGCGGGGGGGATAGTTTTGGAGGGGTTGGTGAATTTTTTTAATAAATGTAGGAAGAGGGAAAAGGTCCCCTGGGTTTGGCAGAGAGCAGATAGTTCCTTTGTTAAAGGCAAAGGGGATAAAAAGAGGTGCAAAATTAAAATTTGGGGGATAAGTTGTTGAGTGCCCCGGGTAAGTGTAGGGGTAGAGTTTTTTTTAAAAGAATTAAGAGAAGAGGAGAATAGGATGGGAAATGAACAAGGAGGTTTTGGAAAAGGGGAGGGGGTGTTGGCCCCAGGTGTTTACAGGGGAAAAACATATAAGTAAAACGTATTTAGTAAGGAAAAAAGAGGTTTTGGGGCTTTTGGGGATTGGAAAGGGGGTATGACGGGGTGGATGGGGGCAATGGGGCAGATGTTCAAGTGTATGGTGTAGGGGGGGGTTACTAAAAGCGTGAGAGTTTTTACGAGGATAGTGGGTCAAGTTAAGTATGTGGGAAAAGGGGGAAAATTTTTTCCCATAAAAGTAGGCCTTAGAAAAGGATGTGTGATGTCCCCGGGTTGTTTAATATATTTTTAGATGGGGTTGTAAGAGAATAAATGCGAGGTTTTGGCAAGGGGCTGGAGTTAAAAGATAAAAAAATCACACACAAAGGGGGAGTTGAAGTGCTCTTTGTGATGACACTGGCTCTTGGAGATTCTAAGAGAAGTTGCAGGATTGGTGGGTGAATTTTGGGGGGGGTGCAAAAAAAAAAATTAAAGGTGAATACAGGAAAAAGTAAGGTTATGGGATAAAAAAAGATTAGGTGATGAAAGATTTTATCAGATTGGAGGGAGAGGAGTATGGAGGGGGTGAAAGTTATAGATATTT
The DNA here is from genome assembly GCF_026875155.1 of Cherax quadricarinatus. Classification (NCBI taxonomy): domain Eukaryota; kingdom Metazoa; phylum Arthropoda; class Malacostraca; order Decapoda; family Parastacidae; genus Cherax; species Cherax quadricarinatus. The sequence continues at coordinate 6,021,494 of NC_069446.1, forward strand.
TTGGGGGGGACGTGCACGGATGGGTCTATGAAAGATTGGGGGAAACATAGAATTTATGAGGGAAAAAGGGGAGTGGTCATTAGGGGTTGTGGAACAAAAAAACTTTGTCCTTGGAGGCAAAGAGGGGAAAAGTATGGAGTATAGTTTTACCAACGCTTTAATTGGGTGTGAAACGTGGGGAGAATGTTTGAGCGAGGAGAAGGTGGAGGCAGTGGGTGTATGTCTGAGAGCAAGTGTGGGGTGAATTTTTAATGCAGAGAAATTTGTAGTTTGGAAGTTAGGAGGGGTGGGGGATTACCAAAACTGTTGTCCAAGGGCTGAGAAGGGTTTTTGAGGGGTTGGAATGTAGAAGAAAAGGAGCAAAAAGAATGACTTCAAGAGTATATCAGTTGTGTGGAAGGGAAACGGGGGGAGGGGTCGGCCTAGAAAGGGTTGGAGGGGGGGGGTAAAGGGGTTTTTTTGGGGCGAGGGTTGGACTTCCGCAGGCTGGTGAGCGGTTTTATGGAGTGAATGGAGACAAATGGTTTTTTTACTTGACGGTTTTTGGAGTTTGACAAAGTAACATTTATAAAGGGATTCGGGGAAAAACGGCAGGCCGGACTTGAGCCCTGGGAGGGGAAAAGTACAGTGCCTGACTTAAAGGGGGGTGTTTATTTTTGCGTTTAAAAAACTGTAGTGTAAAGCACCTTCGGAAAGACAGTGATGGAGTGAATGATGGTAAAAAGTTTTTCTTTTCCGGGCCACCCCTGCCTTGGTGGGAATGGCCGGTGTGATAAAAAAAAAAAAAAAATAATCTGTGATCCTTGTTGCTGTGTCCCATCTTAAAACATTTTGCCCTAACCACCTTTTCATTCCTCTCAGTATTTTTTAAAATCGTTATCATGTCGTGCCATCCTCCTGTCCCCAGGTTTAAGGTTTTTTCCCTTAGCCCCTCCTCAGGACAACCCCTCAGTCAGGATATTCTTGTTGCTAACTTTTTTCTTTTTTTCCTTAATTTCTTGAGTTTTTGCCCGGTGTGGGTTTCCTATTGGCTGAATATCCCTATGTGCCTGACGTACACGGTGTACGGCCCTGAATGACTCCTTTTTTTAGATGTCGAAATCTGTTTCAGGTTTTACAGGGCCTTTTGCTGCGCTGTTATTTGGTTTATGTGCGCCCCAGGGGAAAGTGCTCTGTATGAGCCACGGAAGATCCTTTTTCTTTAGGAATTTTTGGGCTTGACCTCCTAGGCGTACTCCTTGCGGGTTTTTTTTTTCCCTTCCCCAAAATTATAATTTGCACTTGCTGGGGGGACAGGGCCAATTGTCGGGCCCGGCTTGCAACCGGCCGATCCTTTTAGGGTTGTATTCTCCCCATTCGCTCAGTCTTATGCGAAAGGGACACCCCCGAACCTTTCCGTCATTTTTATTACATATATAAAAACGCATCGGACCAAGGATTGACTCTTGTGGAACCCCACTCGACACATGTACCCACTCTGTCACCTCAAGGGAGCGCATGTGTTGTTTATTTCCTGACAGGCGTTCTCTGATCCACTGCAGTACTTTCCTATGCTATTCCTGCCTGCTCCCCTAGCTTTTCAACCAGTCTTGTGTGGCACTGTGTCGAAAGCCTTCTTACAGTCCAAGAAGATGAAGTCTACCCATCCCCCTCTTTTTCTCCTGTCTTCTCTTACCTTGTTGTAGAACTCTCATGGGTTTGCAACGCATGATTTCCCTTCCATGAGGACGTGTTGGTTGTCTTGTATGAACCCATTTCTTTCTAGGTTCTCCAACACTCTTTTGATAATCTTCTCCTTAATTTTACATACTATACTTATCAGAGATACTGGTCTGTAATTTAATGCAATCTGTTTGTCTCCTTTCATAAAAATTGGGATTACATTGGCTGTCTTCCACTTGCACTGTATCGATAGATTTATTGAAGATTGTTGTTAGTGTTCCTGCTATAAAGTCATCCACTACTCTTCTGACTAGTCCTCCAATCTCCTCAAAAATCCATTGGTTTTTATTCACTCTTTCGTTCCACAGGATCTGATAATCAGATGGGAAGATTGCATCTGTTGTCACCACTGTGAGCTTTATCTCTGTGAGTGCTATGATGTCTGGGGATGCCTCGATGATTCTTTCCAGCCACTCTTCACTCTTATTTGTAATTCCATCTGTTTTGGTGTGCCATACCTTCAGTTTCCTTTGTTTCTAGAACTATATTTTGAGGGGTTGGTGCAGGCTGAAGGTGTGGTGCAGGTCTGGATATTATGGTAGGCTGCTGTTGTGGGGATATTAGTGCTGGGGGTGAGGGGGACAGTGGGTGTGGAGTGTGGGTCAGTTCTGGTTATTGTGTTTGGTTGTTGTGGGGAGGTAGGGGTTGACGGGATACTGTGGGTAGTTCTGTGGGTCGTTGTGATTGCTGTTCCCTGGTGTTACGTCTTTTTTTGTCGGTACCTGCTGTCTCTCCTTTCTGCCACTGGTACCTTCTTACTCTTTCTTTCAGCTGTTCCTTTTGTTTGTGTGTTCTGCCGCAGTCGAGGTACACTCACTGGTATTGTTGGGAACCCTTTAACAGTGGTTTCTGCTGCAGGATTTTGGTTTGTATCATTTCTGTCTTGAATGTCAATTTAATCGGGCAGTTCTTTTTTCTTGAGTACCACCCAAATCTTTGAAAATTTATCAGTTGGGTCATGTCCTCTCCTGTTATCATAATGATGCTCTCAATCTTTTTTAAATTCTCCTGTCTTTTTTCATCAAAGGTTTCCCTTCTGCCTCATGGGAGCCTCATGTGTGTGTGGGGTGTGATGATAATAAAAATAATAATATAATAATAATAATAATATAATAATAATAATAATAATATAACAGTAATAAAAATTAATAAAAATAATAATAATAATAATAATAATACAATAAAAATAATAATAATATTGTAGATCAATGGCTCAGAAAACCCGGGACATGTTGAAAAATTAGACACATGTGCAATTCTTGGGTATCTTTATTGAAGAAACGTTTCGCCACAGTGGCTTCATCAGTCCATACAAAGGAGAATCTTGAAGAAAGGAGGAGAATGAGGTAATCAGCCCCTCAGCCTTGAGTCGTTTTGGTCAGCCCATCAATCTTGAATAGAATACGGCGTAAGTGCGGAGAAGCAGTTTATAAACCGTAGGCAGGAGAGGTGCAGCAGTCGTAGGTGGTGTCACATTTGTTCAATGTGGAAGTAGGTCGTGCCCAAGGGTTAGGCTAGCGAAGAATTCCCAAGTATTAAGATCCCAAGAAGTTGCAGTGTCTGATGGATTGTAGATCAATTGGTTCAGAGATCTACAAACTGTCAGACACTGAAAACTTCTTGTAATCTTAATACTTGGGAATTTTCGCTTCCCTAACCCTTGGGCACGACTGTTTGCACCTCTCTTGCATACGGTTCATAAGCTCCTCTCCGCAATATGCAGAATTCTATCAAGATTGATGGACTGACCACATCGATCAAGGCTTGGGGGACTGATTACCTCATTCTCTTCTGTTCTTCAAGATTCTCCTTTGTATGGGACTGATGAAGCCACTGTGTGGCGAAAAGTTTCTTCATAAAGTTTACCCAAGAGTTGACATGTGTTAATTTATCAATAATAATATTAGAATGTTCAACATCAAGTTTTTCTCTTCAACAACCTCTATCATTCACCGACATTCCCCCATTTTTAAGTGTTCTTTATTTAAAAGCTAAGACCTGTTACCTAGATTTAAAAAACCTTTTTATTGATATGAGACATACAGATAGGAATAGGGTGAAGATGAACCCATCTGGGGGCCAGCTATTTCATTTGGTCAACTGACTTTATATATTATACTGTACAAAACATGTTCCAGACTGGAGTCGTTCTAGGAATAATTGATCTCGGATGAAGCGACTTTCTTGAGAACGGTGCAGCCAGTGTGTAGTTGCTGTTTTCTACCGTCTTATTGTGTAGAAGCTGTCTTGTCGGTGACCACGAAGTGGAGTCAAGTGTGGTAATTAGGACAATACTGGTTTTATACAGAAACATTGAAGACCATCCACATTCCCCCGGTGTTAAAGGCTTTTCTGAAATAACAGATCTGTTTAGGCTGGGCCCAGGCAAGAGATGATTCATTTTGTTTTGTTCTTTATTCTGTCAGGGAAGTTGTAGAGGGAGACTGGAGGAAAAGCAGTTCGGAAAGTGGAGCATACTCAAAGTTGAGTGTACTGTGGTTTTGCAGCCTCTACTATGGAAAAGAGGCGAATATATCTAAGTGTTATAAGCTTCATTGCTGCTTTTTTTGCAAGTTTTACTACGTGGGTGGCTACCTCTTTCTCTTCCACGACCTCTTCCAGCACTACCAGATATATCCTGGCTGCTCGTGTTTTGTCCTGGCACTCATTCAAATACCGTATCAGTCAAATGATTGTTAGTTACAACAGTCTCTGGTGGAAAAAAACCCGACTCAGGGTCGGCAAATGGAGCGCTGCTGTCAGGTTTACCAACAGGTGTTGGAGAAGTGATGGAAGGTGTGCTGCCAGGTTTACAAACAGATGAAGTGTTTTGAGGTCTATCTACCCTTGAAGCCCTTGTGCTGACAGATTTTTGCCAAATTTCTGTTGTGTTAATCTCACAGTGAGAATTCCAGGCCCTATCAATAGTCAGTAACAGCTGAGCAACCTACGTCAATTGATGTAGGCCTGTTTTGTTATCTACTATAGTTTGAAGCCAGTTTATTGATTTTAGCTCATTTAGTGATTCCCTTTGATGGATTATCCTAGCACAACTTTGCAACTCAGCCCAGTAAAGCAGTTTTGATTATTTGAGTGGAGTCCCTGAGGCACCTTAAATCTTCCTGTTTCGGTACCAGGTTCGTGTTTGGTACGTATGTCAGAGATTCCTTTCAAACTTCTTAAAAGTAATCCTGGCTACAACAGAAGTCTTCTTAGGCTCCTTGATACCTTTCAAGTTCATGATGATCCCCTGACTACAACGAAGTCTTCTTCTATCTTGATACTGAGAGGCAGTAACTGGAACCGATGGCTCCCGACAATGAAGATGTGGGGAGGCTTCTTGTTGTGTATCCACACAATAATCAGATAGTCAAGAAAATTCTCGCTATTTAGCGATGCGACGTTATCATAAAAGAAAAGAAGTTTGCCCAAAGGTAAAGATGAAGCAATGCAGGAAAGGGAGTGTGGTGTGGCCCTCACTCGCTAATCACTTAACAAAACGGTTTTATATGCAATTCACAAGCTTCCGAACAAATGAAAGTAGTCAGCACGAATCACGATGTTGCAGATGCTCAATACATGGTTATATAGCCTCCGGAAAAATTTTTACATAGCACGGAAAAGACAAAATATAAGTGCTTGCTGTGAGGGCAGTAAGTGACTGTCGAGAGCCAGGTCATGCCAGTTTCTCACTCACACTAATTTGTTCACAACAACACGCTTAAATAACATGATTTCGTGATATTTTAGTCCCATGAAGGAACCGGCTTACTTTTATTGGTGAGTTATAAAGGGGCGCAGTTTCCACTGAACGTTTTTTTTTTGTGGTTAACCTTGTGTTAAGTCATAATTAATTTTGTTTGTTAAGTCACTAGAAGAGTCCCACCACGACCACGGCCCTGCCAGCCTCCCATTCTCTTTCTCTATTCTCTCTCTCTCTCCTCTCTCTCTCTCTCTCTCTCTCTCTCTCTCTCTCTCTCTCGCTATCGCTATCGCTCTCGCTCTCGCTCTCTCTCTCGCTCTCGCTCCTCCATCTCCCTCCGTCTGTCTCTCTCTTTCTTCCCACCCCTTCAACCTGTCTTTATACACCTCACATTACTTCTCGAGAAAGAAATGCTGACTGCGTAAATGTTTCCCTCAAATTTAAACGAGGCATTTTGTCATATGATGGACGCCCTTAATCAAGCTTTATCACCTGTTATAAAAGGTCGGATACCATTTTCCTTCGATATATGAGACAATTGTGACAGGGGAAAGGGGAAAGCTCTACAGATTTTTTGGGGGTTTGGGAACGTAAAACTCCACCCTGTCTGGGGAAGCAAAAATGATCGAAACATCACGGAAGGTTGGTATGCCTGCTTGAGTAAGTACATGGTTTTGTAGTGGCCTGTATGTTTCTCCTTGTGTGTATTTACAAAAACACACACACATATATTATTGTACCCACGAACGAGTGGTATTGATCAATAACAAAAAATGCGACTATCCAAGGAGTCGAATCCATGCTGCTTTGTCCCGCCTCATGGTGAGCGAAAACACATTTACGCTGTAACCCACAGGGCCACACAATCCCCAAGAATGACGCACCCAGCCAAGCGAGGTGTTTTACCCGTCATCCCAGGATATACGTGGTGTGGATGCCTCTGAGCTAATTTCATTCTACTCCTTGTTTGGTTGTACTAGCCCAACGAGCAGTATTTTTTTATTATTGTACCACGAACGAGTGGTATTGATCAATAAAAAACACTGCGATAGTGTAGAATGAAATTAGCTCAGAGGTATTCATACCACGTATGTCCTCGAATGACGGGTAAAACACAGCTTGGTTGAGTGTGTCATTCTTGAGGATTGTGCGGTCCCGTAGACTAAAGCGTCATGTATTTTCGCTCACTATGAGGCGGGGTTACAGCAGCATGGGCTCGGTTCCTGGGCTAGTCCAGTGTTGTACAAACCGACAGGGTGACCCAAAAGAACTACAGAAGTTTCTTTTTAGCTTCAGTAATGTATACAGGAGAAGGGGTTACTACCCTCTTGCTCCCGGCATCTTACAACACGCATGACTTCCGAAGGAAGAATTTTGTTCCACTTACTCATGGAGATAAGAGAAAATAAACAGAAACAAGAACTAGTAAGAAATAGAAGAAAACTCAGAGGTGTGGTATATATATCTGTGTGTGTGACTAAGTGAAAGTAGAAGTAGCAAAAAACGTACTTGAAATCTTTCATGTTTATGAGACAGATAAAAGACACCAGCAATCCTACAATTACAGGCTTTCGTTTTACAATCACTTGACAGGACGGTAGCACCTTCCTGGGTGGTTGTTGTCTACCAACCTACCATATTTTAAAATATATATATATATATATATATATTATATATTATATATATATATATATATTATATATATTTTAAATAATATAATGCAAAACAAACCACTTCTGAAGCATTTTTTTTTTTTTTTTTTTATATTTTATTTAAAAGGGACACAGTACAAGATATAAATAAATAAAAGAACACAATTATTAACCGTTTGAAAATACAATGCCCTACCATCAACCCCTAGCATACCACAAGTTTTAAACTTTTATTGTATTAAAGAATATACCATCCCCGAAAAATGAAACGAAACAGGATAACACCTGCCAGAAAAAACATCAACAAATTCAAAACCCTACAAATCATGCCCATTATACAGTACAGTAAGCCCCCCTTTTCCCAAAAAAGTACACAGATGATATGATGCAGCATACGAAGGATAAAATTATACATTACAATAATTAAACAAAGGAAAAACCTAACCCTACAAAAAAATTGCAAAGAATACCACATTAATATTTCCCCGCAAATAGCAGGAAACTCTTATCAGAATAAAGAGCGAGAGAGCTCCAGCCCCGAACAAAAAAATTAGCAAAAACCAAAAACTCAAAATTTTATGTCTGTGTCACATAAATCCCCACAACTTGTACAATTAGACCCCTTGCACAAAGGCACAATAAATATTATTTAACATAAAAAAATTTAAAATTATACAGAACATTAATTTAAACATTATACAAACCTAATCCTACAATAAACATTACTTTGGGATACATTCACAATGAAACTCCCCCCCATAAACATGGGCAGGAAACACCCTCAAGTAAAAGACATAACATTATATACGCAAGTAAAACCCATACAACTAACAAAATCCTAACATAAGGTATCAAAAACTGTCTAGTTAAAGGACTAAAAACCTTATCTCCCTATTTGAAACACTAGTACATCATTGCTGATTTTTTTTTTTTTTTTATATAAACAGTCTAAAAGATAATATAAAAAACAAATAATTAGATATAATTATAATTCTCATTGCCTAAGACTCGCCGCACTTACTTCGGGGCTGGCACTTACTACCCCCCCCCTTTCCCTATTATCAATGTTATTATACTGAGCGTTATCATGGGAATAAAAATTCCTCATGCACATACAGTAGTCATAATTAAAAAATTTATTGACATAAAGTTCGTACATGTTCCACCCTTGTTTTTTCCCCAATAACACCATTGAAAAAAACCAGTTAACAATCTCACAGAAAACCCCATTAAGGGGCCCATCACACAATAAAAATTGTCCACTCCTAACCTAATCCCTCACTATCCATTATAATTCATATTCATTACTAACATGATTAGGTACATAGAAAAGGTTTTCATTATATGATATAAATTGACTAAACCAAAGATCATGATTTCATATTTTAACATAGCAGAAAATTTTTCCAAAAAGCAACTGTGCAGGGTCCCCAGCACTTCACAAAATAAGTTATACAACGATCAAGTTAACTTGTGTGCTTATCTTAACATCATTCTGCTCTAAACCCGAGATCCAAGGTTTAGTCATCATGGTTTTTAAGGTTTTTCCTGTTTGCAGTGAACAAAAACCATAGATTCCAAATACCTCATTCATCCCCCTTCCACTCTATTCTAACCCTCCCACCATCCACACTACAAAGAAGCCTAAACCAACCCCCCCTCATGTATCCCCGGTAGGAGACCAACCCCTTTTTGCCCCCCCCCTGGGTTCATGAGGGAAGGCCCCCCACAGTGAGATTTCCGGTAACCTCGAAAAGCTAACTCCCCACCTCCCACCATAGACTTGCCTTTCCTACACATAGTTCTATAAAATCTCGTGCTAACGCTTTTATCCTCGACTCTCCCCTAACCTCCCTCACCCCCCAAAGATACATGAAAATAATCCGTATAACATACATTAAGGCTCTTCCCACATCACCCGGCCCCCCAGTTACACCCAAAACTTTAAAGGGCCCCGTAGGAATGGCCATTCCCCCCCCCCAAAAAAAAATCTGATAACTCTCACCATCCATAACCTACCCCCTCCTAGAGGGACAAAAATATACCGCATGAAAGGCCGCTTCGATGTCCCCACATGCAAGCATGAGTCCTCTCTACAAGACCCATTTTATATAACACTTTCCCTAGAGGCCAATATTCCCATCAGAAAAACGATTACTAACTCTCGTACCCTCGCTGGTATTCAAAGCAAACCAAACTTCCTCCATATGCTTATCCAGTCATTGTTGGATATACAGCAAGTCCCTGTAAGACACCTTCCCTACCACGGGCACCCACCATTCTTTTTGACCTTTAACGTGGACACCTGTTTAACATGTAATAAAACCCTCAACATATCCTCACAATACCTCAAATCCCTTCCACACCCCATCTTCGTGCATCTCCATTACCTACCTACCCTGACTCCTCTATTCCCCAGTCCTAATATATCTTTGTTTAATATTTAAAGCCATTACTCTATGACCCAATGGACATCAGGCCAAGACCCCCAAGTCTCCCCTCGTCATCACCAGTCCTTGCTCAACCATGCCCTCCCAAACCCCCACACATACCTTAGAACCTTCCTCTGGATTTCTGCAATTCCTCTGCTCTTAAAGGGGGAACACCTCACCCACTCCACACCTTACTATACACCAGAGAGTTGACCACAAAAAACTCTTGCTGTAATGTTACATCCCTAGCCCTTAAGCCTCCTAGCCTCCCCAAAAACCCCTGCTCGTAACTATTCCCGAATTTATTTCCTACTATCCTGCACTTCCGCCATGTACCATATTCCACAAACCTTAATTCTTTTCCACTACCGACCATCCCAACCCTCCCCAAAACCCCCCCCCCATCCCCCCCCTTAATAGTCTTTGACTTCATTTAAATTAACTCTCATACCGTGGCGTCCCCAAAAATCTGAATGATTCCCCAACTTTCTTAGATCTTCCTCATGCCTTTACCAGCACGGTTGTATCATCTACGTACCCCACAATCCCCCCCCTCCCCCCCCCTAATCCATGTTAATCCCTCACCTCATCCACCAGCCCATAAAATGGATTTTTGTTAGCAGGCAAACAATAACTGAGAGAGTGGACAGCCCTGCCTCAAACCTCTCTCCATCAGTATGGGTTTCCCCCCAAAAAACCATTAACCTGTTTCCCTAATAACTGCTCCCCCATACAAGGTTTGCCCCATTTTCACCACCTTCTCCCCCAAACCCAAACTGTTTAAACAAACTTTTAAGAATCCCTATTCACACAATCATACGCATTAGCCCAATCTAATCCAAGTATTTCCCCCCCCGGTTTCGTTTCCCCAATAAAATCCCTTATTTGACTATGCCCGTCCCTCATACTTCTTCCGGAATGCCAAACTGTCCCCATGTACCCCTGATCCTAGAACCTTCTTCAGTCTATTGCCCAGAATTTTAGCATAAATTTTATAATTGCACACATTAAGGATATTGCTCTTAATCATTCAATACTTTCCCATCCTTCTTCTTCGGCACCAAACAAACGATCCCTGTTTCTGGGTTTCCCCCTCCTCCCACTGCTCCACATATGATTCAGACTTCCACTAAAACCCCTACCTAATGCATTCCCAATAAACTCTATAAAAATCATTCGGTATTCCCTCATGCCGGCGTCTTACCCTGACTCATCCGTAAACCCCCTCCCCACCTCCTCCTCACTAATATACCTCCAGCATTTCCTGTTCCTCTTGTCCCAATACAATTTGTATTCTGCATAACCCCAAATACCTCCTCACTGACAACTTCCTTGTTCCTCCCATTTCTCCCTAAACCAATAATCAGGGATAACACTAATATCATCTGTATCAGTAAGACTTGACCCACCACATAACCCCCCCCCCACAGCGACCACTAGATGCGCTATGGTAGTCACCATCTGCCTTTCCCTAAATTTTCTCAGGACATAAAATGATGGTCGATCACCCTTTAACACCTCCTCTAATCCTGCCCTAACTCTAATCGGTTAAACTTTCATTATGTAATCCTTCAATCCTACTCCTTAAGCCATCACTCACCTCGCACATCTTCCCTTCCCCCCCCCGTCTAAACAGCATTCAGCTGTCCCTCAGGTAGTTTTGCAAACCATATCTCCCCTTGCTGTTCCTTTCCACGTATCCTAAAAAAATTGCTATTGCTGCTTTGCTCGCATTCCCCCAGTCAAGCAAATCATCCCACCGTCCCTACCCTCCCAGCAATGTCTCCCATTCCTCAAAGGTTTAGCTTCATCCCCCCCCTGCAGAAGCCTCACATTCAATTTCCCAAAACCAGCATATATGCGAATATACCATCCACCCGCAGATCAGTATCACCGCCTGTGATCGAAAAAAACCGACATCAAAAGCCCTCACTCTCTCCACACCAACCCCCTGCATCAATATATCCTATCTAACCCCGCCCATAATTCCCACGAATAAACGTGTGCTCCACCCATACTCCCCCTGCCCCCCACATCTAAACACCTACATCCCTCAACACATCCCGTAGTGCACCCAAAAAACATCCTGCCCCTCGGCGTCAATCCCCATACCTAATCACACGTTCCAATCACCTCCATTTTCAGTTTTGGAAGGTAAACCCGCAAATACATCAAAACATCACGTACAAAATCAACTTTAACTCTAACATTGTTACATGCTGGCATAAAATACACCCAAAGAAACATACTCTCCTCACCCCCAGTGCCCATCTACCCTTACAACCTCCCCCCCCCCTCCTCCCAACCCATGACACGCAATGGGTGGTCTCCTTTAAGCTACGGTACCCCTCCTTTTAATTGCAAAGCATTAATGACAAACATTTTATAACCCTCAAACTCAATTCACTCCCTAACCTATGGTTTGCTCCCGCAAAAAAACATACATCCACATCAAAACCCTTTGTAAAAAACCACTTAACCAAACCCTTTTTTTCCTCAGATTTAAGCCCTTGACATTTATTGTGACACACTTGAATTTGCTAGAAGGGGGCTTACCCTATGCCGTGTATCTTACTCACTTCACCTTTCTCAGTAGCTGTACCATTTTTTTTCCTTTTTTCTAACCCGGCCTCCAGCCCCTCCTTGCCCTCCCCACTAAATTTCCCGGTACACCCCTCCCTGCCTACCTTTTCCCCTACAACTACCATGACTTCTTCCCGGGTCTCTGCCCAGGGTGTTAAAACCTCATCGAGGTCAAAAACACCGCGTCCCTTTTTTGTGAGGGTCTCACACACCCAAAACTACTTCCTGCACGTCCTCCTGTGGACTTCCACCACCACTTCCATGTCCTCTCTGGCATTCCCCGAACCCTTCAAACCCGTTCCTGCGCTCAACCATCAGCTGTATCTCACTTGACTTCTCAGGACCATCCTCCCCGGCCCCCGTCTCGTCGAAGAACTCCTTCAGCACCGCATCCAGCAACTTCTCCTGGGGAGACTCTTCCACGTCCACCCCTCCCTCAGGCGATGGGGGCCCTCCCCTGTCACCTCTGGGATTTTGGGAACACAGGTACCGACCCTCGATACTTCCCCTTTACCTCTTCACTCCATCGACCATCGTCACTGGTTCCACCTCTCCCAACTAGGCATCAAAATCACATGGTCTCTGCTCCACTGCCCAAAGTACCAGGAGCCCTGGTAGGCTGCCTTCTAGGACAGTGAGCTGCCTATGATCATATGAGCCACAAAGTCGACAGGTCTTTCTCTGGCCGGCTAGTGTACAAAAAAAAATGCGTCCTGGACTCCCCCAACATGGGTAGGACGGTATAGGCCTAGCCAACGTCATTTTGAGGGGATAAGAGCCTCAGGTCGTCCCCTTTTATGGCCCTTCTGTCCATACTCCCCTCGTTGCCGAATGAACTTTACCGTAGTTGTTGAAAACCTCCTGTTTTACTATACGCCGTCGCCCCGAAAGGGACATTCCTGACCTTACCCACGTATAGTACCTGGATACGTCATTTCATAACGAGTCCACTGCCCAGTTCACCGTCACCTTCCTCTCCCGATACTCTTCAACAAGTCTGTCGTAGGGCGCCGGTACGATTCAGTTTTAGGAATATCTGGTCATCCCCTTCAAAGGGAACACCATTTTACTTCCTCGTTGGGGACACCATAGGCGTCCCTGATGATAGCAGGTAGCAATGTATGCATCGTTGCTCCAGTAAGCGTGCCACGTACCAGCTGTATACAAACAGTGTTAATCCGTTGTCCCACTCGGTACGCCATTTTGTCTTTTAGTTGCTAAAGGTCACCACCAGAGGGCAGGTGTAGCTACTAGGCGTGCGTCCTCTCTCCCCGGAGGTCGAGAGACGAATAACTCTGAAGCATTGGAATCTTTTCCAGTTCTAATGCTATACTTATGTTGTTTTAATCTTAGTTCGAGATTTTTACCAGTTTGACTGTAATAAACTTTATCGCAAATTTTACAAGGAATCTTATAGACACATCCATCAGCATTTTGGGGGGAATTCTTTATCAAAAGTTTTTTTTACTGTATCAAGATTTTTGAATACAACTTAATATTAAAAGTCTTAAGAAGAGAAGGTATATCAACCAAGTTTTCATGGTAAGGGAGAACCAACATATTTTTAGTTGAATAAGGCTGGTTGTCCCTTTTTGGATTGTAAAAAGTATTTCTAGCAACTTTAAAAGATTTATCAATTACATTTCTTGGGTATTTTAAATCATTACCTATTTCATAAATTTTGGATATTTCCTCATCTATGAACTCAGGACTACAAATTCGTAAAGCTCTCAAAAACATTGATGAGAAAACAGACAGTTTGACTCTATCTTGATGCGAGGAATAATGTGGACATAGGAACAGTTATTTGTAGGTTTTCTGTAAATTTTAAATTTGAATTCACTATTACCCTTAATAATTAAAACATCTAGAAAAGGCAATGAGTTATTTTCTTCAAACTGGACAAGATTCCAATGCTCTATTTATTCATGTAAGAGATTTTAACCATTCAATTGATTTTCAAAAAGTTGAGAAAGTAGTATCAAGCAAGTCCATGGTCGACAGGAATATAATTGAATCTTGTTTCATAAAAAGCAGTTTTGACAATAATATGAATATTTCCTTTGGTTTATATAAATTAGATACATTTATAATTAATAGAATTTGGGAAGAATTTAATAATACACTCGACAAATAATTTTTAAATTTTCTTGGGTAGAATAGTTTGTGGGTGAGTTGTGCAAAGGACCTATCCAAGTTGGGTCGACGCACGTCAGGTGTTTAACCGTTGTGGGATCTGATAGTGAGGTGCTGGCCAGACCCCTTATATAGCTTCCTTGGATGCTTTACTTTCATAGTTCCTTGATAAGGTGAGTAGTCACGAAAGCGCTTGGAATTTCTCAATTCTTTCAGAGTGGTTGTTTTGCATATTCTGAAATCACCTGTTTATTGTGATCTTATTGCATAATATATATATATATATATATATATAATATATATATATATATATATATATTATATATATATATATATATATATATATATATATATATATATATATATATGTCGTGCCGAATATGTAAAACTGGTCAATTAGCAAGAACTCATTTAAAATTAAGTCCTTTCTAAAATTTTCTCTTATGCATTTAAAGATATATATTTTTCATTAATGATAATGTAAAAATTTATAATTTTGTACCAAAAGAATCTTAGAAAACTTACCTAACCTTATTATAACAAGAACAATTTATTTTAGCCTAACCCAACTAAATATATTTTAGATTTGTTTACAATAATTTAATACTAAACAAACACAGTGAAATATATTTCTTTCGTTAGGTTCAGAATGATTTTGGCGAAATTATTGCATACACAAATTTTCACATGTCCTATATGGCAAGATGAGCGTTGCTATTTAAGTCAAAATCGCAAGTTCTGCCTATTCGGCACGACATATATATATATATATATATATTATATATATATGTCATGCCGAATAGGCAGAACTTGCGATCTTGGCTTAAACAGCAACGCTGATCTTGCCATATAGGACAAGTGAAAATTTTTGTATGCAATAATTTCTCGAAAATTATTCTGAACCTAACGATAGAAATATATTTCACTGTGTTTGTTTAGTATTAAATTATTGTATAACAAAATCCCAAAATATATTTAGGTGGGTTAGGCTAAATAAATTGTTTTGTTATAATTAGGTTAGGTAAGTTTTCTAAGCTCCTTTTGGTACAAAATTATAACTTTTTACATCAACATTAATAAAAAATATATATCTTTTAAACGTATAAGAGAAAATTTTTTAGAAAAGGAACTTAATTTTAAACGGAGTTCTTGCTTAATTGGAACGTTTTCATATTCGGCACGACATACATACATACATATATATATATATATAATATATATTATATATATATATAATATATATATAGCAGGGAGGCAGGTAAAATGTATGTTAGTGTAAGATGACTTACGAATGCAAGGTGACACAGGTGATTATAGAATTAAAGTTTTTCCTGAGTCCACTAAGGCTTTTAAGCTTATTACAGGCGACAAAACACGCAATGTGTTCATTTTGAAATGTTTACTTGAAGTCTCTGTTCGTTATGTTCTCATTTCTTGTAGTAGAAAATGTTTACAGGAATGTTGACCTTTGTGTTAGTCCTAAACTTTTTGTGGTTGATACGTCGCGTTAGTTAAATATAAATTTCGACAAACAAAGAACGGCTAAGGAAAAGGCGACGTTGCCGCAAGGGTTTTCAAAAGGGACGACTTTTCTCCTGTGGTTGAACTCTACTCAGAGCGAAACGTTGTTATTTACAAAAAGCCCATTCTGTAAACGTATATCTTGTCCTCCACTATTGTAACTGGTGGCTCCGTCATATCGATTCTATAATTAAGAACATAAATATTATAAAAACAAAAACCCTACCTGATTTTCGTGTTTTCTCTTTTCAGTTCCTCGCGCCCAAGTAC
>NC_069446.1:6040012-6046405 GCF_026875155.1 Cherax quadricarinatus
ATAAATAATTAAACCAACCAATTAACCAAAAGAGGAGAGAGTGAGAGAGAGAGAGAGAGAGACGAGCGAGAGAGACAGAGAGAGAGAGAGAGAGAGAGAGAGAGAGAGAAAGAGGAGGAGGAGGAAATCGCATAACCCACATAGTACGGGCGCATATATTAACTTGGGTCGCGTGGCCAGCAAGATAAATTGGGTGAGGGGTAGGGAGGAGGGGTGGTAAGAAGGGAAGAAGAAGGGGTGAGCAGGAAGAGGCGAGAGGAGAGGGATGCAGTGTGAAACAGATAAGAGAAAATATGAAAGAGAAAGGGGACAAGAGGCTAGAAAACAAAAATTGTTATGAAAGTTGTGGGGAGACAGAGAAAGAGCAAAGGGGATAAAACTAAAGGAGAAGAAGAAAATAAAGAGAGATACAGAAAAAGGGAGATTAAAGAGGAAGAGGAAGAGAGAAGGGATAAATAGAGGATCAATTCTAATTACCATGTATCCAAGAGTCACGTGTCCGGACACTTCCAGCTTGTTGGTCTCTTTCTAGTGAGTAGAGTTAAAACTTCTGCCTCTCTCTTCATAATAATAATAATAATAATAATAATTAATAATTAATAATAATAATAATAATAATTAATAATAATGACACTACAAACAACAATAACAATAACAACAACAGCAAAACAACAACAACAATAATAATAATAATAATAATTAATAATAATAATAATAATTAATAATAAAAATAATAATAATAATAATAATAATAATAATAATAATAATAATAATAATAAAATATCGCTAACAAACAACAACAACAACAACAACAATTAATAATAATAATAATAATATAATAATAATAATAATAATAATAATTAAAAATAATAATAATATTAATAATAATTAGTAATAATATCACGAACAACAACAACAACAACAACAACAACATAACTAATAATAATAATAATAATATTTATAATATAATAATAATAATAATAATAATAATTAATAAATGCCATTTGTTGCAAATAAATTCCCAATGCAAAATTTAGCAAAAATATTACATAGCCAGTTATCATTTTCTCAACATCAATGTATTTCAAAGTTTATAAAGAACTTTATCGGATTGTATAAATATAAGAACCCGAGTTATTTTCACGTCACTTTACCTTAAAGGCTTAAGTGATAGTTCTGTCACATTCTCGGAACTCATTTTTTTTGTTGAATTACTGGGAACTCATGTCCCAAGACGTAGTCAGTCATTCGAAGAGTGAGGAGGAAAATGTTTACAGAAACTAGTCGGTGGGTATTCGAGTTGAAGCCTGGTATCTTGGCTTGCTGAGGAACCAAAATTACCAGCACACAGCATCGTGTCTTTAAAGGACATTTAATGATAGACCATAGTTCATGGCTCTGTGTGTGGATTTCCTACCCCTGGGGTTACTGGTTTTTCCTTACCCCTGGGGTTACAGGTTTTTCCTACCCCTGGGGTTAACAGGTTTTTACTACCCCTGGGGTTACAGGTTTTTTCCTACCCCTGGGTTACAGGTTTTTCTACCCCTGGGGTTACAGGTTTTTCCTACCCCTGGGGTTACAGGTTTTTCCTACTCCTGGGCTACGGTTTTTCCTACCCCTGGGGTACAGGTTTTTCCTACCCCTGGGGTTACAGGTTTTTCCTACCCCTGGGGTTACAGGGTTTTTCTACCCTTGGGGTGGTTACTGGTTTTTCCTACCCTGGGGATAACAGGCTTTCCTACCCTAGGGTACTGTTTTTTTTTTACTCCGGGGGCTACAGTTGTTTTTTTTTTTTCAAATTCTTTTCCTTAATAGGTTCTCAACAGTAGCAGTATACTGACAAATCTGATACTGCGACAGTCCACCGATGCCAGAAATGCTGGTTTTTTGGAGTAACAGTGACGAAAAATAAACGTGAAAGATATGGTTGTATATGTACTTCTTGGAATTATGTGAAATTATTCATTGACTGAATGTGAAGGATCATCAGTAATATGATGTGTTAAGTATTAAGGGCGCTGTTTATACTACATAACTGTATTAACCTGGTCATTAGTCAGTGAAAACAATTTTTAGTAACAAACCCAAGTCGCAGCCATGTTCCCTGCAAACCCACTATACGAGAGTTGTTGCCGCTTTTAGATACAGGTCGGTAATCAAAACTTTGTAGGCTGAAGCTCTTTTGGAGCAGTGCAGGTGTTGTACCTACGTTAGTTGTTACTGAAGTGCTGCCAGTGCTGCAGCAACTTGGCAGGAGCAAGCTAAGCCAGGACTAACTGTAGCAGCAGCGGCAGCTGTATCGGACCTACTTAACATACAGCGAGCCAACCAGCCCATGCATCTCGCAAGGGGCCCCCTCACACCAACACACTGCTCCATCACAAGGTCTGTGCCATAAATGTTCTTATAAAAAACTTTTTAACTGGTTTGCAACGGAGGAAAAGATGAAGTTCTAAAGATGCTGAAGAATACTTTCACCTGGGATTCACTAAGCACTACTGGTTAATAAAAATAAACAAAACAAAAAAGAACATCCAAGTAACAAAAACAAAATTTTTCTAAACATTAGTTTAGAAAACGTCGTTAAACTGGCAATGTCAAAAAGACTCTCAAATTACCAGTGTCTCTACAGGTATGGAATATAAAACATGATTTACTAAAGTCGTGGACTAACGTTAAAATATGTTTTACGGTCAGCTGGAGGTCGCAAAGTCAAGGACAGGAACACTTAAAACCGGCACCTGTGATGAGGTTATATTCCTGATCATCAGTCTGAGAATCCTCTCAAAGTGATGGTTACATACTGGAGAAGAAGAGCCAAGTATCCAGTGCAATTTCTATATAATTGAGTTATAAACTTTTGTTGGTTTCCTGCCATCGCTGTCTCACGATGAGCTGTAAACACTCACCTACCGAGAAAAAAAATCCAGTCATGTATCTACATGTAACTTTGATTTATAAATGATAATGCAGGAGGAACGAGCAATGAGTATTTTCTCAACTCGTCTGTCAAAACCGCTTGGGCCAACGCTGATAATGGAGTAATCACCAGTTATTGCAAATACTGTGTACAAGAGTCAATTTTCGTGGATTTTGCATTCCTTTGTCCTGTACGAAGAGATGCCTGGTGTGGCTTCACCACCACTGTCTTGCTGATTTTTTGGAGAGTCTTATCTCACACTAGAAGTGACTCGAAAATTCTTCATCTGCGAGAGAAATCTTTCGGGTATTTCTGTAAATTACATTGAGTTAATATTAATGTAAATGTATTCAGAGGTTGCATCGAGATGCAGTAAAAACAAGGTAAGGAATACCCGTTATAAATACTAACAAATGCACCGCAAAGACAGAAATTTCAGCTTCTGGAGTGCGGCAAGAAAGGTGTTTGGAAAAGCACATAATATATATGTATCGAGATGTGTATTCCTCTCAGCGTATATATACTGAGAGTTTATTTTAATTCCTATTTATGATTAAAGATGTTTTTGTCTGTTGGTGAGAAGTTATAGGAGCCTCATTTGACCCCTAATATTATCGTAATAGATTTAAAAACCCCATTAACAAAAGCCGTTAGCAAGGACACCGGTTATGTCGAGGTTGCTGCCTATCTTCCAAACACTTTCTTGTCTCTTTGGTGCCTCTTAGCGCTGCCCATCTGGGGAACCGTTACTATGCACTTGCGTGTTTTAAGGTACAGTATAGAGGCTGGGTTATGGGCTCGTACTAGCGGCTGAAAACCACATTTATTAAATGACGATTACTGTGTTTGGTTGATCAGACTTTAAACTCTATCTGCTACAAATGATCATTAGGTTATGTGTCACAGGGAAACGAAAGAGGGGGTTCAGTGAACATATAGATATATATATATAATTATATATATATATTATATATATATATATATTATATATAATATATATATTATATATATATATAGATAAAATAGAAAAATACATGCGTCTTAAACCTGCATGGGTCATGCAGCAGGAGAGAAAGTACCACTATTAAACGGTTATATTAAATTACAAAATTGTAGCTAATTTTGTTTATTTCAGAAATCCATGTGATCTCTTAATTATTTATTGTTATTAATTATTATTAAAGTCGCAGTAGTTAGTTAAGTGTGGTTGTCGTCTACTACGACAGTTAGAGTGTTAAAGTTATCATTATTCATTGGAAAGATTAGATCCACAAGGACAATATGTGTCAGGAAAGGGGAAGAGGGGGGGGGGGAGGAGGGATGTAGCAGTTCCAGTTCCTCAGAACAAGATAATTTTTTGTGTGTGTGCGAGACACCAACAGTTCCATAAAGTATGGGATCAGGTGTCGACTTTATGGTAGCTTACTATTGACATGTTTCTCCCAGGGCGCGACGCACAGCGACAGCTGCCTTGTTGACCTCTCAGGGAGCCACACACGTGTGCTTGAAAGTTTATATGTTAGGTTAATGGGGTTTCAAGTCGATCGAGTACACGAGGGTCATTAACCCTAGTGAGGTATTCACGGGTGAGGGGGACGTAAAATCGTGTTGTGATCAACCACATATTCATTTCAATTATTGTTACTTTTACATATCCTCGGTGAGGACATATTCTGTCCTCACCGAGTACAACATATTCTGTCCTCACCGAGTACAACATATTCTGTCCTCACCGAGTACAACATATTCTGTCCTCACCGAGTACAACATATTCTGTCCTCACCGAGTACAACATATTCTGTCCTCACCAAGTACAACATATTCTGTCCTCACCGAGTACAACATATTCTTTCCTCACCAAGTACAACATATTCTGTCCTCACCGAGTACAACATTTTCTGCCTCACGAGTACAACATATTCTGTCTCACCAAGTATACAAAACATTATTCTGCCGCACCAAGTAAAACATATTCTGCCTCACGAGTACAACATGTTTCTGTTCCTCACCAAGTAAACTATTCTGTCTCACCAAGTAACAACATATTCTGTCCTCACCGAGTTACAACATAATTCTGGCTCACCAAGTACAACATATTCTGTCTCACCAAGTTACAAACATATTCTGTCTCACCAAGTACAACATATTCTGTCCTCACCAAGTACAACATATTCTGTCTCACCACAGTACAACATATTCTGTCCTCACAAGTACAACATATTCTGTCCTCACGAGTACAACATATTCTGTCCTCACCGAGTACAACATATTCTGTCCTCACCAAGTACAATACATATTCTGTCCTCACCGAGTACAACATATTCTGTCCTCACCGAGTACAACATATTCTGTCCTCACAAAGTACAAACATATTTCTAGTCCTCACGAGTACAACATATTCTGTCCTCACCGAGTAGACAACATATTCTGTCTCACCAAGTACAAACCATATTCTGGCCCTCACAAGTACAACATATTCTACCCTCACCCAAGTACAACATATTCTGCCCTAACCAAGTACAACATATTCTGTACCTCACAGTACAACATATTCTGTCCCACAGAGTACAACATATTCTGCCCTCACAAGTACAACCATATTCTGTTATGACGAATGAATTCTGTTTTTGGAAGTCTACCTCCCTATGGTTTAAAGCTCCATGGAACGTGTTCACAAATCAAAAATGCTTACTTCCAAAATAAGCTATAAATAATCTTTCAGAATATTTACAGATAAATACGTATTTCTTGCGTATATATTCCAGGAAATTCTACCACAAGCACAGTTTAATGTACAAAAACCGAGTTTTTTACGCCACCAGAATCAGCTTAAAAAATACCAGCACCCCGTTTTGAAGAACCAGAACACCATCTTGACGTACCAGAACCAGTTTTAAATATACCAGGACCCAGATGAAACGTACCAGTGAAAGGGCAGTGGCCTCTTCCTGCTATTGTCAACAGAAGCTACAAAAAATACCTCTCTCTTCACTGTTTCCTGCTTTCATTTTATACTTAACAATTCCTTAAATGTCCGCTATATGTAACTCATTTTTCTTCTTGGTTTTATACTGTTCACATAAGGAAATAACTTACTAAAAAATATACAGCCACCACACGTCAACACGATCACCAACCAGTAGGAAGGTACATGTAAACACAGCACCACGCTTAATACCTCCATCACCTGGTAGGTGATTTATTTAGCACACAGGGACCGCCACAGACAGGAGGTGATTTGTATAATTGCAGCAACACCGTCAACACTTATCACTAAGTGATACCTGAGTAACTCCTCGTTCTGCCGCCAGTCCTCTGCCCCTTCAACTGTTATTAATTAATTACGTCAAATGGTGGTACGATCTTTGCTATAAGATCCATGCGGCTTTAAGCTCATGTATTTTGCCTTAATATTAATTACTAATAAATAATAATCAATAATTAAACAATAATAATAAATGATAATAAATTCT
>NC_069446.1:6046905-6066616 GCF_026875155.1 Cherax quadricarinatus
TTTTGCCTAAACAATTTTTTTGGCTCCTTTTCCCCTTGGGATCTTTGTAGGGAAAAATATGACTCTTGATGGGTATTCGTGTAAATATTTCCCAAAGCATTACGAATGATTAAAAATAACAAACAATCATTGAAAATATTCAAGAGAATCAAATGAAAAATGCCAGATTATTCTTTGAATATACTGTTAATATTATAAATGCCCGGAGGTAAGTCATAAATCCCCTGAAATTCAAGATACAGGGACTGAAAGTATCTGAAAAATGGTGGAGGATCCAAGAGACGGGAAAAAACTAAAGCGCGGTGCCATGACGGGTGTGTGTTTATTGATTTTGCAGACCATGGTCTGCAAAAAATAAAGTTGAGGTCTTGAATTTCAGCTGCCTTTTGGGGAAACCCTTTTGCAATAGTGTGTGTGTGTGTGTGTGTGTGTGTGTGTGTGTGTGTGTGTGTGTACTCACCTAATTGTACTCACCTAATTGTGGTTGCAGGGGTCGAGACTCAGCTCCTGGCCCCGCTCTTCACTGATCGTTTACTGGGTCCTCTCTCTCTCTGCTTCCTGAGCTTTGTCATACTTCTTCTTAAAACTATGTATGGTTCCTGCCTCACTACTTCACTTCTAGGCTATTCCACTTGCTGACAACTCTATGACTGAAAAAAATACTTCCTAACGCCCCTGTGACTCGTCTGGTCTTCAGCTTCAGTTGTGACCCCTTGCCCCTGTGTTCCCTCTCTGGAACATCCTATCTCTGTCCACCTTGTCTATTCCCGCAGTATCTTTTTATGTCGTTATCATGTCTTCCCCTGACCCTTCTGTCCTCTAGTGTCGTCAGCCCCGATTTCCCTTAACCTTTCCTCGTACGACATTCCCTTGAGCTCTGGGACTAGCCTTGTTGCAAACCTTTGTACTTTCTCTAAACTTCTTGACGTGCTTGACCGGGTGTGGGTTCCAGATGGTGCTGCATACTCCAGTATGGGACTAACATACACAGTGTACAGTGTCTTGAACGATTCCTTATTAAGGTATCGGAACGCTATTCTCAGGTTTGCCAGGCCCCCGTATGCTGCAGCGGTTATTTGGTTGTTTGTGTGCCTCCGGTGATGTGCTCGGTGTTATGGTCCCCCCAAGGTCTTTCTCCCTGAGTGAGGTCTTTTAGTCTTTGCCCACCTAGCCTATACTCTGTCTGCGGTCTTCTTTCCCCCTCCCCAAACTTCATGACTTTGATTTGACTGGATTGAAATTCGAGAAGCCAAATTGCTGGACCACATGTCCGCTGTCCAGGTCTCTTTGCAGTCCTGCTCATCCTGTGTGTGTGTGTGTGTGTTGTGTGTGTATGTGTGTGTGTGTGTGTGTGTGTGTGTGTGTGTGTGTGTGTGTGTGTGTGTGTGTGTGTGTTCGTACATGAGCGTGTCTACAGAATAAAAAGTCTCACTAAGGCTTTCCACGTGAGGGATAGAAGGCTGTGTACTATTGTGCAACGCCACTAGATTATTTTTCAAAAGCTTTTGCTGCAAATGTGAAAGTCAAGTTCTCAGTCGTGGGTCCTCAGCTGGAATATATATGCCTCTGTAAAAAAAAAGTTTTTAGAAAAGAGAGAGAAAAGAGAGAGAGAGAGAGGGGAGAGAGAGGAGAGAGAGAGAGAGAGAGGAGAGAAGAGGAGAGAGAGAGAGAGTGAGAGGAGAGAGAGAGAGAGGGGAGAGAGAGGGCAGACAGACAGACAGTGCAAATCATAAAATTATTATTATTATTTATTATTATTATTTTTACTACTACTACTGCTACTACTACTACTACTACTACTACTACTACTACTACTACTACTACTACTACTACTACCGCGTTTACTACTACTACTACTACTACTACTACTATCGATTACTACTACTATTACTACTACTATTACTACTACTACTACTACTACTACTACTACTACTACTGCGTTTACTACTACTACTGGTTGGTTAATTAGGTTTCATATCAATCGTCTACACCAGGTCATCAAGGTTGCATGGAGTACACCTTCCGGTGCATACAATCATCTTGCAATAAAATTATTGAACATTAAAATGGTATAAAATACCGACAGGTTGTTAGGTAAGACACATATGCAACAGTTAGGTATCTTTATTATGAAACGTTTCGCCTACACAGTAGGCTTCTTCAGTCGAGTACAGAAAAGTTGATAGAAGCAGAAGATACTTGAAGACGATGTAATCAGTCCATCACCCTTAAAGTTTTGAGGTGGTCAGTCCCTCAGTCTGGAGAAGAGGCCATTGTTTCATTGTATGAAACAATATGGAGATGAAGTGAAGGATGGAGCTTTATATAGCCCCAAAGAGGTGAGAGGTAGGCCACTAGGAGAGGTAAGAACTCAGATGTTGAGAGGTCAGGTACCTCCAAATCCAGCCGCTCTCACTAGGGGAAAAGTTGTCGAAGTTGATTGCAGGTCTGTACCAAGATACCCTTGTGTTGCAGTGTCTGACAGATTGAACATTAAAATGGTATAAAATACGACAGGTTGTTAGGTAAGACACATATGCAACAGTTAGATATTTTTTATTATAAACGTTTCGCCTACACAGTAGGCTTCTTCAGTCGAGTACAGAAAGGTTGATAGAAGCAGAAGATACTTGAAGACGATGTAATCAGTCCATCACCACCTCAAAACTTTAAGGGTGATGGACTGATTACATCGTCTTCAAGTATCTTCTGCTTCTATCAACTTTTCTGTACTCGACTGAAGAAGCCTACTGTGTAGGCGAAACGTTTCATAATAAAGATACCTAACTTTTGCATATGTGTCTTACCTAACAATAAAATTATTGAAACCATAACGGATTAAAAAAAATAAATTTTTCTTATAAAGAATAAATTAATTGATTTTACTCACATGAGAAGCTAATTGTTAAGTTATTTAATAATATTAATAATAAAAACAGAATTATTACACCAGCACAGAGTATAGAGAAGATACAAATGCAGTTTAATGTGATTCTTCACTGTCAACGTTTCGCCCACACAGTAGACGACTTGATAAAGCCTACTGTTTGGGGCGAAAGGTCAGTAAGGATCGTATTAATACGCATTTGTTTCTACTTTTCCATTGTTTCGGTATTTATAAAATTGATCTCCACCAGAAAAGATATATAAACTATTTACACAAGTTTATATATATATATATATATTATATATATATATATATATATATATATATTATATATATATATATAATATATATATATATATATATATATATATATTATATTTCATGGGTTTGATTGCATTAAAAAGCCTTAAAAGATAATGTAAATTATTGACATTTTGTAAGTAAGAATTTTGAATGATTTTTATTTAGGTATGAAGACTGTTATTTAGTATTATATTCAGAGCGAAACGCGAACCTTGTAGGGGTAATAAAATGTCTTCGAAATGGGAGGAAATCAGGTTTTATCCGAGGAAGAGGATGATAGCTGTAATTGGTTAGATCAAATGTGCTTTACCAGCATCAAGGCACCTACCCTTGAAGGTAGAAAAATTGTAGTAAATATATACGAGGAGTGGATATTGTTAGCAAATAGGTGCTTGAATAAAGTTAAATTTAGTAACTATGTACTCAGATATACTGTACGTGCATGAATAAGGTTGAATCTAGTAACTATGTACTGTTCTCCGAAACATTGGGTGTTCATGAATAGTGTTGAGTCTGGTAACTATGTACACAGAAATAAGTGCATGAATAACGTTGAGTCTGGTAACTATGTACTCATAAATTAGTTCATGAATAGCGTTACACCTATTAACAATGTCTTCAGCTATGAGCTATATTAATAACGAGAGACAAACTAGTAACAAAGAGATAGTTTCACCAGCTCACTCTGGCTGACCGGACACACACACAGCAACACACAGCAATAAGAGTGACACTCGCGGCTGACAGGAGTAACCGAGTTTCGTGTCGTAGTAATTGAATGCCAAGGTTCTAATTTTTATGTGATGGTAGTGGTAAGGAGACAGCTTTTGTTGCTATGTGTGTGTGTGTGTGTGTGTGTGTGTGTGTGTGTGGTTGTGTGTGTGCGTGTGTGTGTGCTGTGTGTGTGTGTGTGTGTGTGTGTGTGTGTGTGTGTAAATACTTACCAAGGGAAGTAATGCAGAATCTGGTGGTACACACACACACATGGAGACCATCGTAGCATATATATATAATAAATATATATGAGTGTGTGTGTGTGCGTTTGGAGTGTGTCTCACTGACGTAAAGGTACATGAAAAAAGTGAACCTCATTCATCGTAACTCAATCACACTGATTTCAGAGGCGTGGCAGACATCACACCTCAGATAGCCTTAATAACTGCAACATTCCCGCACCTGCAGAATGCATGAACCGACCTTCCCACCCCCAGGAATCAAGTCCAGTAAACCAATTCCATGTATCCCTTTTTATAAGCGCGTCCCTTTGCTATACACTCTAACACACGTCAATCATCAAAAACCCTTATCTCCATTGACTTGTATCTAACACTCGTCAAACAAGTCGCGTAGGATGTTCAGGGCAATAGCACTCAAAAGTCTCTTTACATCCTTCCCTCCAGCACTTCCTGGGACGATCCCTACCTCCACCTTCAGTCCACCAAAAGATTTACGCCTCTTCCTTATTACAATTATGAATCTGTTTTTAGAATGTCCATAACCATGCCTCATCCCTCAGAATAATATTTAAAGTATCCACAAACCAAATCATCCAAAAAGAGAATTTCCTGAATGATTATTCTCACCCCACATCGCACCCATACACATCACCGACTGCAGTCGACGTACGGACTCTATATTGTCGCAATCGGGAGCACTCTCGCCTAACTCATGGGTATCTCAATGTGAGGCGTCCTGTTTTCCGCTTTGGTGAGAATTGTCTAGTTCCTGTTTCAATTTCCCATATTCTATTGGACTGTTCTTTTTCTGTCAACGAGTAACGCAGAATTTCCTCCGACGGGACGTCACAGACTCAAACACCCTTACTTTATATATCTCCTTGCTGACGGACCACCTTGACACAGACTCTCTCTTCCGACTTTTTGACACCAACTGATTTATTAGCGAAACTTATAATCCTTCCTTTAACAACTCCTTCACAGTCCCTCCTAACTTTTACCATATTCAGTCCCCGTATAGTTCTCGCTGTTGATCCTGCATCAATTCCTGCCCCTGGCAGCGCTATAATGACCCTTTTGATAATAATAATAATAATAATAATATTAACAATAATAATAAATAAAAATAATAAAATTAATTTTGTACCCATTAATTTTCTTTCATTCCCCGTTTTTTTTGCCGTCCACGATAAAGATCTTTATCTCCATAATGCCTCAATCACACCCATCATTTTCCTCCGCCGATTCCATGTTGGTAATACGTTGTTAGCCAACAACCACCTCAGGGAGGTACTACCCTCCTACGGTAAGCAGGTTGTTTAGACAACAATCACCAGGGAGGAACTAACCCTCCTGCGTAGCAGGTTGTTAGACAACAACCACCCAGGGTAGGTACCTACCCCCACCTGTGGTAGAAGTAGTTAGACAACAATCACCCAGGTGAGGTATTACCCTCCTACGTAGCAAGGTTGTTAGACAACAATCCCCAGGGAGGTACTACCCTCCTGCGTTACAGATTGTTAGGACAACAACCACCCAGGGAGGTACTACCACCTGTGGTAGTAGGTTGTTAGACAACAACCACCCAGGGAGGTACTAACCCACCTTGGTTAGTAGGTTTCTAGACAACAATCACCCAGGTAGGTAACAACTCTCTCTGGAAAATGATTGTGAAACAAAAACCTATAATTATTTAACGCAATGGTGGACTTGCTGGTGTCCTGTTTTTCTGCCTCATAAATACGTATGAGGACAGGTGCAGCGTTTGCAATTACACCTAGTTCATATACCGTTTTTGGCGACAGTGTCATATACGTAATTGCGAATATACTCATCTGAGTTCATTTTAATTATCTTAATAAATGTAGTCCCTTAGAGTGTATCCCTTTCATCTCCACAGTTGGATGATTGAGTAGAATGCTTCTTCTGAAGCGATCATGTCGTAAAAGGTGAATTCTAAAATGCCGAGCCGGGCTAGTAACCCCTTCTGCAAATTAGTAAAACGAGATAAAATGAAGTTTGTAAAGACATGTAAAACTTATGAAAAAGGCAGTTAAATGCCTAAGACAGCCATAGATATGGAGCGACCACATATTTTACCACTTAGACGTCTCTTTAACGTAGGAAAAATATACTCTTGTATGGGTATTCGGTGTAAATATTTGCCAGCAATTACGAATGATAAAAAAACAAAACAAACATTGAAAATATTCAAGAGAATCAAATGGAAAATTCCAGATTATTCCATTGAATATACTGTTAATATTATAAATGGCCCGGAGGTAAGTCATAAATGCCCTGAAAACAAGATACATGAGCTGAAAGTATTCTGAAAAACTGGTGGAGGTCCAAGAGACGGAAAACTAAAGCAGCTGGTGGCCATGACTGTGTGTGATATTGCATTTTTGCAGGACCAAGGTTCTGCAAATAATTAAGTTTGGAGGTCTTGAATTCAGTCAGCAGCTGCTTTGGAACCATTGCAATAGTGTGTGTGTGTGGTGTGTGTGTGTGTGTGTGGTGATAGTGTGTTGTAAATCACCAAATTGGTACTCAACTAATGTGGTGGTTGCAGGGGTCGAGACTCAGCTCCTGGCCGCCTAGCCTCTTCAACTGATCGCTACTGGGTCCTCTCTCTCTCTGCTTTCCTGAGCTTTGACATACTTCTTCTTAAAACTAGTATGTTCCTGCCGGGTGTACCACTACTTCACTTGCTAAGCTATTCCAGCTTTGCTGACAACTCTATGACTGAAGAAATACTTCCTAACGTCCCTGTGACTCGTCTGAGTCATCAGACTTCCAGATGTGACCCCCTTTCCCTGTGTTTCCCTCTCGTGGAACATCCTATCTATCTCGTCCACCTTGTCTATTCCCCTCCGCAGTATCTTGTATATCGTTATTCATGTCCCCCTGACCCTTTCTGTCTCTAGTGTCGTCAGTCCCGATTTCCCATAACCTTTCCACGTACGACATTCCCTATGAGCTCTGGGGACTAGTAGCCCTTGTTGCAAACCTTTGTACTTATCTCTAATTCTTGACGTGCTTGACCAGGTGTGGTTCCAGACGGTGCCTGCATACTCCAGTATGGGACTAAACATACACAGTGTACAGTTGTCTTGAACGATTCTTATTAAGGTATCGGAAACGCTGATGTCTCAGGTTTGCCAGGGCGCGACCGTATGCTGTCAGCGTGTTAATTGGGTTGATGTGTGCCTCCGGTGATGTGCCTCGGGGTTATGGTCACCCCAAGGACTTTCTACTCCTGAGTGAGGTCTGTAGTCTTTGGTCCACCTAGCCAATACTTCTGTCTGCGGCTCTTTTTGGCCCTCCCCAAACTTCATGACTTTGCATTTGATCAGGATTGAATCGAGAAGCCAGTTGCTGGACCCACATGTCCAGCCAGTCCCAGGTCTCTTTGCAGTCGCTGCCTCACCAGTGTGTGTTTGATTGTAGTTGTGTTGTGTGTATGTGTGTGTGTGTGTGTGTGTGTGTGTGTGTGTGTGTGTTGTGTGTGTGTTGTGTGTGTTCGTACATGAAGCGTGTCTACATGAACTATAAACGCTCACTAAGGCTTTCCAAACGTGAGGGATAGACGGCTGTGTACTATTGTGCAACGCCCACTAGATTATTTTTCCAAAACTTTTGCTGCCAATGTGAAAGTCAAGTCTCAGTCGTGGTCCACAGCTGGAATATATATGATCCTCTGTAAAAAAATGTTTTAAGAATAGAGAGAAAGAGAGAGAGAGAGAGAGAGAGAGAGAAGAGGAGAGAGAGAGGAGAGAGAGAGAGAGAGAGATGAGAGAGAGAGAGAGATCTAGACAACAGACAGACAGTGCAAAATCAAAAAATTATTATTATTAGTTATGATTATTATTTTTACTACTACTACTTGCTACTAATAATTCTACTAACTACTACTACTACTACTACTACTACAGGGCTACTACTACTACTACGCGTTTACTACAACTACTACTACTACTACTACTATACGATTATCTACTACAATTACAACTACTATTACTACTACTACTACTACAACTACTACTACAACTACTGCGTTTATCTACCAACTATACTGGTTGTTCATTAGGTTTCATATCAATCGACTACACAGTCATCAAGGTTGCATGGAAGTAACACACCTTCCGGTTGCATACAATCATCTTGCAAAAAAATTATTGAACATTAAAATGGTATTAAATACCGACAGGTTGTTTAGGTAAGTACACATAATGCAAACATTAGTGTATCTTTATATGAAACGTTTCGCCTACACAGAATGCTTCTTCATTCGGAGTTACAGAAAAGTTGAAGAAGCAGAAGATACTTGGAGACGATGTAATCAGTCCATCACCCTAAAGTTATGAGGTGGTCATCCCTCAGTCTGGAGAAGAGCATTGTTCAATAGTATGAAAAACCTAATATGGAGAATGAAGTGACAGATGAGCTTTATATAGCGCTCAAGAGGTGAACGTAGGCCAACTAGGAGAAGGTAGAACCAGATGTTGAGAGGTCAGTACCTCCTCTAATCCAGAGCCGCTCTCACTATGAATGTTTCGAAGTTGATTGCAGAGTCTGTACCAAGATACCCTTGTGTGGCAGTTCTGACAGATTGAACATATATGGTAATAAAATACCGACAGGTTGTTAGGTAAACACATATGCAACAGTTAGATAGAGGTTTTATTATATATAGGGTTTTAGGCATAGGGGGGCGGGGGGGGAACAAGTTTGGTCGTGACGTGCTGGGGGGGGGGGGGGGGGGGTACAGAGTTCTGTTTCGGTTGGTTGTGAAGCCAGAGGTTACTTGAAGAAGATGTAATGCAGGGCCTTCACCATCCTCGAAAAACTTTAATGGGTATGGACTGATTACATCGTCTTCAATATCTTCGGCTTCTAATAAACTTTTCTGTTACTCGACTGAAGAAGCCTAACTGTGTAGGCGAAACGTTTATCATAATAAAGATACCTAACTGTTGCATATGGTGTCCTTACCTAACAAATAAAAATTATTGAAAAACCATAACGGATTAAAAGAAAATAAAGTTTATTTCTTATAAATAGAGAATACTTTTAATTGAATTTACTCACATGAGAAGCTCATTGTTAAGGGTTATTTACGATAATATTAATATATAAAAACAGAATTATACACCACACAGATAGGGGGTGAGATAATGATACAAATGCCGTTTAATGTGATTCTTCACTGTCAACGTTTCGCCCACACAGTAGACGACTTGAAAAAGCCTACTGTATGGGCGAAAGGGTCAGTAAGGAACGTATAATATCGCTTTGTTTCTATACTTATCCAAAGTTTTCGTTGTATATTTATAAAATATGATCTCCACCAGTAAAAAAAAGAAAAAATAAAGACAATTTACCACAAGTTATATATATAAAAAGTATAATATAGTATATATATATATATATAAATATATATAAATATATATATTATATATATAATATATATTATAATAATATATATAAATATATATTCGATGGTTTGATTGCATTAAAAAGCCTTAAAAGAAAAATGTTAAATTATTGACATTTTGTAAGTAAGAATTTTGAATGATTTTATTTAGGTATGAATACTGTTATTTTAGTATTATATTCAGAGCGAAAACGCGAACCTTGTAGGGGTAATAAAATTTCCTACGAAATGGGAGGAAATGCAGGTTTATTCCGAGTACGAGGATGAAAGCAGTAATTGGTTAAGATCAAATGTAGCTTAAAGCCCACATCAGGCAAACCTACCCTTGAAGGTAGAAAAATTGTAGTAAATATATACGAGAGAGTGGACATTGTAAGCAAATAGGTCTTGAATAAAGTTAAAATTTATTTAACTCAGTACTCAGATATACTGTAGTCGAGCATGTAAATTGGTTGAATCTAGTAAACAAATGAACTGATCCCCGAACCATTGGATTTTTCATGAATAGTGTATTGAGTCGGTACTAAGTACAACAGAAAAAAGTGCATGACTTACGTTATGAGTCTGGTAACTATGATACTCAAAAAATAAGTTCATGAATAGCGTTACACCTAATTACCAATTGTCATCAGCAATGACTATAATAATAACGCGAGACAAACTATTCACAAAGATTGATAGTTTCCGCACCCATCTCACCTCTGGCAGACCCGGTCACACACACACAACACACAGCAAAAATATGACACCTCGGCAGAACAGGATTAACCGAGTTACGTGTCGTAGTAATTGAAGCCAAGGTTTCTAATATTTAAGATGATGGAAGTGGAGAAGGAGGACAGCTTTTGTTGCAATGTGTTGTGTGTTGATGAGTAGAGGTGTGTGTGTGGTGGAGTGTGTGGCGCGTGGTGTGGTGTGCGTGTGATGAGTGTGTGTTGTGTGTTGTGTGTGTGTAAATACATACCAAGGAAGTTAATGGCATTAATCTGCGGTACACACCCCACATGAAGACCATCGTGAGCGTGTCGAAGGAGAATATTTCATGTTAATTATATCTTTCCTGGCTCCCACACTCATATAGCTTTCACTTCTAGCAATAAAAATACAATAATACTTATAGATGCATAAATCAGGAATTACGATAATGGAAGGACCCTTAAATTGTATTAGGAAATTTCCCCCCAAAAAAAAATATCGTTTTTTAAAAGATTAAATAAGTAATTGTAGTTAAAGAACCAGGAGAAAATAATTTTCCAAAATGGAAAAAGAGATGAGGCAGTGAAGAAATAATAGCAAAAGAGAATGAGAAAGGAAAATAAGAAAAAAAAACAAATTAAATTTTTAATTCTTCATATATGGGTCTAGTAACCAAGAGATTATATTATAATTCTAGGTAAGAATTTTATCATTTAGGGATCTAACGAAATCTGTGAATTACAATATGGGATTACATATAGGGGTTTTAAATTGAGCAAATTAATAAAAACACTTTTAATATTTTTTCCCCAACGGAATGAATATTAAGAAGGAAAAGATGAGACCTCTCATGTATGTTGGCAAGCGCTTACAACTAAGAATTAGAGCATCCGGATGTTTTTTTCGCAAAAAATGGAGAGGTAAATACGAATACGCGGCATGAATATATTCTGCAATTAGGGAAATCAACCTGAAAATGGCTAGTCCTTGGACCTACATTTAAATGCAGGGAACAGAAATTGTCGTGTGTTGACTTTACCACGTAGTGCAATAAATCTGTTAACGCCACTTACGGAATTCCCTCTTTTGGAACCCTCGGTTACATTTTCCCTTCATTTTACTTCCCTTCTTATTCTCCCACCCCTTCCTTCTTACCCTCCAGCATTTTATTTCCCCCTAACACAATGCTTACCTTCCCGACACTTACTCTCATCCTCTCCTATCAACAAGCAGTGGCCTTACCTAGAGTATACCTGTGAGGGGATTTCGGGGGCACACGCCCCCTCGTCACGGTCTGAGACCAGGCCGATCGATGTCAGAGAAAGTTCCTAATTCAAGGAAATTAATATAATTCTTTCCTTCCCTCGGATCAAACCTTATTTCCTCCCGTTCCCCAGTGTCTGTATTATACTAATAGGCGGAATCCTTTCCATACTTAATTCGATAATAATAATAATAAAAATAATAATAAACACAATACTTCTAACTAACTACAAAACTAATACTGTAACCTCTACTACGACTAATAACAACTAATATAAAAATAATAATACTAATAATAATAATAATAATAATAAAAATAAAAAGATAATAATAAAATATAATAATAATAATTTCCTCCAACTAACATAAGCGGAACAATTGGTTCGACCACGATAGTTTGGTCTCCTTGGAGATAACTTTCCTGAACTAAAGGGTGACATGGCGAAGAAATCCAACGAGCATACACACCTACATTTAACTATACGGCGAGCTCCTAGAAGGTCCAAGGTTACCTGAGTATAACCTAAAGAGGTTTTTCAAGGGAAAACGCCCCCGCGGGCCCCGGTCTGTGCCCAGGTTCATGTGAATAGACATGTATCACTCACATATATATATATATATACCAAGATTCAAAAAGAAGTAGAATGAAACTGTTCAAGATTTTTATCGATGTTGAAGACTCTATCCATTGTTTCAAGACCCTAGCTGTATTCAAGACCTTGATATGTTCAAGACACTAGCTGTGCTCAACACCCTATATGTGTACAGACCTGTGTAAAAGACCTAGGGTGGTTTTTAACATCATAGCTTATTTAAAGAACCCAAACTGCGCTTAAAAACCTTAGCTCAATTCAAGCCGTCCTTGAAGACCACAGCTGAGTTCCAAGACCCCCTAGGTATGTTAAACGACCATAACTGTGTTTAAGCCACAGCTGGTTTTTAAGAGACACCTGGATCGTACAAGGCCCTAGTTTGTATTCAGGCCTACAAACAACCACTCTCGATTTATAGTGGAATTTTATTTTTGCGCTGTATACAGATAAAATATATATATAATATAAAAATATAAAATATATAGAAATATATATATAATAAAATATATATATATAATATATAATATATATATATATATATATATATATAATAAGACGTTGGGCTCGCTTTCGAATTCCAAAATGAATGACAGGGAATTAGGCGAAGCGCGGCGTTCAGGAGATACCCCCCCATGAGTCTGAATAAATTCCCCAGCAAAAATGAGTGACAGGGAACCCGCGAACACCAGTGTGTAGGGAGATTCCCTAGCCATGAGTTCGAAAAATACCCCAGCAAAATTATAATGCTACATGGAGGGAAACTCTCCAGAGAAGCTTGAGGTAATTTTCATTTTCATTATTCTCTATTGTGACTTGTTTTTACCGGCTTAACTGGTGATGAAAGGAGCTTTTGCTGGAGTAAATGTTGCGTAGAGCTTCATCAGTTCTGTGATAAAGCTCTACATAGAGTGAAACGTTGTCCCAATGAAAGTCAGCATTTTTTCAACATTTGCCTATTTCTTTTCTGTTGACTCCCATGCAACATGCATTCAAAGTTATTCCATTTTGCATTCCTTTATAAAATATTCTATATTTTATTGAGAATACTATTATACAACCTGCTCTAAAACTAGGTTTTATAGTGTGTGTGAATGTGATATTTTTCTAGTTTTATAGGCAGTTCTTTGTTATGAAAGATATATTTTATGAATAACACTGAATTGCATAATACTGATATTTTATTGTATAATCTTATATTGTAGTTGGTGCATTGGATTGTCAGTTTGGTATTTCAATTACAGTCATTCTTAGCCCTTAACTGCCACATTATACACGTGAGGACAGAGTCTCCTGGTGCATGCCGTCAAGGCCTATTTATAGTCATTTGAGGCCACCGTTTTGAAAGAAGAAGTGGGACCTCAGGAAAATTCAGTATACATGAGAGTATGCATGGTAGAAAGTGAGATCATATGGGATTACGTGGATCACTTGGAAGTACGTGGGAGTATAATGTGGGACCTGACTCCAATCTTCATTGCACTCCTACGTCTCAGTGAGTAGGAACACATGAGAGGTCATATTTCGCTTTATAAGTCTTCTATTGTCTTTAAATAATATATATATATATATAATATATATATATATAATAGAATATAATAATATATATATATATATATAATATATCTATATATATATATATATAAATATATATCTAATAAAACTATATATATATTTTTATTTATTTTTATATCACAACCGGCCGATTCCCACCAAGGCAGGGTGGCCCGACAAAAAAACTTACACCATCATTCACTCCATCACTTCCTCCCAGAAGGTGCTTTACACTACAGTTATTTAAACTGCCACATTAACACCCCTCCTTCGAGAGTGCAGGCACTGTGTACATTCCCATCTCCAGGCCATCAAGTCCGGCCTGCTCGCCGGTTACCAGTGAATCCCTCATAATGTTACTTTGCTCATAACACTGTCCAACAGCCACGTCAATTAATAAAAACCATTGTCTCCATTGCACTCCTATCAAACTACGCACAATGCATGCCTGCTGGAAGTCCAAACCCGCCTCGCACACAAAACCTCCTTTACCCCCTCGCCTCCAACCCTTCCTAGAGCCGACCCCTACCCGCCTTCTTTCCACTACAGAACTGATACAACCTCATGAAGTCATTCTGTTTCGCTCCCATCTCTCTACATGTCCGAACCACCTCAACAACCCTTCCTCACCCTCTTGACAACAGTATTGGTAATCCCGCACCTCCTCCTAACTCCAAACTAACGAATTCCTGCATTAATCACACCACACATTGCCCACAGACCATGACATCTCCACTGCCTCCAGCCTTCTCCTCGCTGCAAACATTCATCACCCACTCTTCACACCCATATAAGAGCGTTGGTAAAACTATACTCTCATACATTCCCCTCTTTCCTCCAAGAACAAAGTACATTGTCTCCCACAGACTCCTAAGTGCACCACTCACTCTGTCCCTCATCAATCTCTATGATGCAACCCATCTTTCATAGACCCAACCGCTGACAGGGCGTCCACTCGTCCCAAATATCTAATACTTCGACCTCCTCCATACTCTCTCCCTCCAATCTGATATTCAATCTTCTTCATTCACCTAATCTTATGTTATCCTCATAAACCTTACCTCTTTGCCTGTATCACCTTTATTTTCTTCTTTCGCAACACCCCTAACAAATCAACCACCAATCTCTGCAACTCTCTTTCAGAATCCAAGAGCACAGTGTCATCAGCAAAGAGCAGCTTGGACAACACCCACGTTGTGTGTGCATTCTTATCTTTTAACTCCACGCCACTTTGCCAAGACCCTCGCAAATTTACATCTCTTAAACCCCATCTAATAAATATATTAAACAACCACGGTGACATCACACACATCCTTTCTAAGCCTACTTTACTGGAAAAAAATTACCCTCTTTCCTACATACTCTAACTGAGCCTCACTATCTCGTAAAAACTCTTCACTGCTTTTTCAGTAACCTACCTCCTACACCATACACTTGCAACATCTGCCCACATTATGCCCCCCTAATCCACCCTGTCATCGCCATTTCCAAATCCATAAATGCACAAAGACCTCTTTAGCCTTATCTAAAACAGTTCACTATATGTTTTCACTGTAAACACCTGGTCCACACACCCCTACCTTTCCTAAACCATCCTTGTTCATCTGCATTCCTATTCTCCGACAACTCTTTATTCTTTCAATATAAAACTCTACCTATACACTTTACCAGGTACACTCAACATGACAATACCCCCAATAATTTTTGCACTCTCCTTTTTAGCCATTTGCCTTTATACAAAGGAACTAATGCAGCTCTCTGCCAAACCCTAGGTACCTTAACACCACTTCCATACATTATTAATAATTGCACAACCACTCCAAAACTATATATCCCCACCTGCTTTAACATTTCTATCTTACCCAACAAACCGGCTGCCTTACCGCCCTTTCATTTTACCTACTGCCTCACGAACTTCCCCCACACTCACAACTGGCTCTCCTCTCACAATCCTACAAGATGTTATTCCTCCTT
The DNA here is from genome assembly GCF_026875155.1 of Cherax quadricarinatus. Lineage (NCBI taxonomy): Eukaryota > Metazoa > Arthropoda > Malacostraca > Decapoda > Parastacidae > Cherax > Cherax quadricarinatus. The sequence continues at coordinate 6,062,566 of NC_069446.1, forward strand.
ATGCCCTATACACGAAATCACAGCTTCCCTATCTTTCATCAACATTTAACATTTCCTCAAAATATTCCTTCCATCTTCCCAATACCTCTAACTCTCCATTTAATAACTCACCTCTCCTAATTTTAAAACTGACAAATTTATATAAATATAAATAATTATATATATATATAAATATATTATATATATATATATAAATAGTAATATATATAAAATATAAATGTGTCGTTCCAATAGGTAAAACTGGTCCAATTAGCATTAGCCAAGGACAAAGTACGCAGTGCATTAAACCCATTACTTCAACCACACTGGAACCAATACCTTTGGCGCCCAGCTTGCGCTAGACGTTAATCCAAGGCAGCCAGCTTTCGGAGAAGACTAACAGAGCTTTTCATCTCACCCCTGCATGCATCACCCTTACTAGAGATTTTAAACAATGCAAGAAATCGCAGGAGCAGGCGAAATATACACAAACACTGAATCACTGGCGAAGGAGACACGAACCTCGAACCTTGGTGAACCAAGGTACGCCTGTGCTATACCCTTCTCATCACACTGACCAATACCTAGGGCGCCAAGCTTTGCGCTAGATATTATCCAAGCATGCCAGCTTTCTAGCGCAAGCTTGCGCCAAGGTATTGGGGTCCAGTGTTTGTGAAATGGTATACACTGCGTACCTTGTTCCAAGGTTCGATAGGTTCAGTCTCCTTCGTCCAAGATCAATTTTTGTGTATAATTTCGCCTGCTCTTGCGATTTCTTGCATTGTTACAAATCTCTATAAGTGGGGGTGGGGGGGGGTGATGCAGCAGGGGATGAGATGAAAAGCTGTAAGCCTTCACCCGTGAAAGCTGGGCTGCCTATTATTTAACGTCTAGCTCAAGTCTGGGGCGCCAAGGTATTTGGTCCAGTGTGGTGTATAATGTAAAGCACTGCGTACCTTGTTCCTTGCTCATTCTATTGACCCGTTTTACCTATTAGGCACGACACATTATAAATATATATCTATATATAAAAATATATATATAATATAATATATAATATATAAAAATATTAGTAGATATATATATAAATATAAAAATATATATATATATATATAGTATTAGGGGTTGGTAAACAAGCAACCTGCCCAGGGAGTACTACCGTCCAGCCAAGTGAGTGTACAACGAAAGCCTGAAATGTTTTACATGATGGTCTATTTGCTGTGTCTTTTGTCTGTCCAAAAACATTCCAGTATATCATGTTATGTCTTCTACTTTTACTTTCATTTAGGTCACACTACAACATACATGTACAAGCCTAATATAAACACAAAACACCCTCTGGTTTTTCTCTATTTTCTTTCTAATTCTTGTTCTTGTTTATTTCCTCTTACCCTCCAAGGGAGGAGGCACAGAATCTTCCTCCGAACCTGCGTGTTGTAAAGGCGACTAAAATGCCGAGCAAGGCAAGTAACCCTTCTCCTGTATATATTACTAAAATTTAAAAGAGAACTAATTTTTCTATTAGGCCACCCCACCTCAGTGGATAACGGCTGGTACGTTGAAAGAAGTAATATATAAATAATTATAATAATATATATATATAAATATAATATATATATATATATATATAATATATAAATATATATAAATATAGATATATGTGTTTGTGTGTGTGTTGTGTGTGTGTGGTGTTGTGAGTGTGTGTGTGTTAGTGTGTGTGTGTGTGTGTGTGTGTGTGTGTGTGTTGTGTGTGTGAGTCGTGCCGTATAGGCAGAACTTGGCGATCTTGCTTAAATAGCAATGCTCATCTTGCCGTATAGGATAAGTGAACAATTATGTAGTAGCAATAATATTCGCCAAATTCATTCTGAACCTAATCGAAAAAATAAAAAATATTTACATTAACATTAATGAAAAAATATATCTTTACCGTAAAAGAGAAAATTTTAGGAAAGGACTTAATTTTAAATGAGTTCTGCCAATTGACACAGTTTTTTACATATTCGGATACGGCACGACATTATTATATATATTATAAATAAATATATATATATATATATATATAAATATAATATATATATATATATATTAGTATAACAACGCATTGAAATTTAATCATGCACAGGAGGGTATCTCCATTTTTTTTTGCATATAATTTATAAAGTCGTAAGTTACTGAAAGATCCGATCTGGAGGGAGTTGAAAAGTCGAGTCACAGTTTAAATGTTTGAAAGACAATATAAAAACACATGCCACACAAACATACGCAGTTTGTTGAGATTACTGTATTTGGATCCTAATGTCAAATATTGCACTAGTGAGAGTGATATATATATTTTTTTTATATTTTAACTGTTTTTGTTGTTTATCTTTCATACTCTTGTCTTTTCCCCTTTTTTTTTAGCTGTTTTTTTTTCCCTGTTGCTCTTTGTGCGTTGTTGTTGTTGATGTTTTCTCTATTATTGTTTTTTTTTCTCTCCTTCATATATAATCTGAACGTCACCTCTCCCGAGAGAAGCTTTTTATTTTGCAAATTAACCATTCACCTCTTACACTGCAACACTTGATGTTAAAATAGTTATTTTTATTATTATTATCAAAATTGATTTATTATAATTATTATTATTGTTAAAAGTAAGTACTAGTAATAGCAGCAGCAACAACAGTAAAGTTAGTGTCGACATTAGTATACTACCGTTCAATAAATTTGCAACCACGTAATGAACATCTTATAACAATTATTAAAACAACTTTGTTTGTCAACCCATTTCCGAGTTAACATTTCAAAATGCAAGAATGAAAAAAGAATTCTAGACTTGGAATGTAGTGAATTCTGCTTGGGAATATTATTATTTTTTTTTTACACTGGGTCTGCCACCTCTTACCCATTAACCCCAGCACCTGCCTGAAACTTAACACGTGAGCCGCGAGAGAGAGAGAGAGAGAGAGAGAGAGAGAGAGAGAGAGAGAGAGAGAGAGAGAGAGAGATAGATAGTTTAGATAGATAGAAAAAGTTTAGATAGATAGAGAGAGAGAGAGAAGAGAGAGAGAGAGGGGAGAAAAGAGAGAGAGAGGAGAGAGAGAGAGAGAGAGATTTGATTATTCTGAAGGTTGTCAACATGCAGCTGGCTGATTGCCTGCAACGCAAAAATATTATTAAATGCTTGCGAAAGCATAAGGGGGGAGAGGAGGGAAGGGGGTGTGTATCGCATCTATATTTTGATAGCTTGCATTTTGTTTTCTATGGTGTCTGTGGTTCTCTCTCTCTCCTCTCTCTCTCTCTCTGTGTCCTCTCTCCCTACCTACTCCTTCTCTACGATATAAACATAAACCGAGTATTCTCACACCTTTTAAGCTCTTGTGCAAATTCCCACTTGCCTTGGCTCTCTGGCTGATAGATGCAGCGGCCGACAATGTAGTAAAACAGGAAAACTCTCCCTTTCTTCGTAAAAAACCTCTTCAGGAAAGTCTTTTTCTTTTTTAGCTGAAGGACGTAAACAAAGTCCCGTCTACCTCCAGGGCTTTGACTGCTCGCGGCGGGTAGTTTGATGGTTTGTAGCCGATGGTGGTTGTTTGTGGTTGACGGTGTGGTAGTGTTGTTGTTGGTGGTACTGTTTGGGGTGTGTGTGTGTGTGTGGTGGGTACGTACCTATTTTTGGCGGGGGGGGGTCTAGTCCTCAGCTCCTGTCCCTGCCTCTGAACTTGCCCTTTGTCTAATCTTAAAGCTACACATGGATCTTTCTCCTCCACCCCTCTCCTCTCTCCTCTCCTCTCATCTCTCTCTCTCTCTCTTTTCCTCTTCTCTCTCCTCTCCTCTCTCATCTCTCTCTCTATCTCTCTCTCTCTCTCTCTCTCCTCTCTCTCTCTTTCCCTTTACTGGCCATTATGAGCATTCCGACAAAGGGATTCCCCCGACAGTACAAAGTGACTGAGGCCCTCAAAAAGACGGGGTTTAAAGAGCAAATTGCAGGTGCATTACAAATGACCCCCAGCAACTAAATTTCAAAATTTCAACATGTTTCAACACGTTTTGCAATTTCAAGATCTGAGGGGGACCCCTTTTTTTCCTTTTT
>NC_069446.1:6067116-6134062 GCF_026875155.1 Cherax quadricarinatus
CCCCTTATTCTTAAGGGTAAGGCTGGAATTACAGAGGACCAAAGGGTGGACATGTATCCATCGGGATATGGGAAGCTACCTGACCTTACTGAGAAAAGGAGTACTTCCTCTAAATGATGACACTTATATTAACCTGGTGTTCTGCTAGGTTACGGTGGCACCATCACAAGAGTACCCCTTCATAAGGTATATGTGAACGTAGATTCATATCAAGGTGAAGCTGTTGTGGGCCTTTCTGATACTGATTTTTCCATTAGAAGAGTGGATCTATTGGTGGGGTAATGATTTAGGAAGAGGAGGAATTTTGCCAAGAACCTTATATTATAGAGAAGTTCTATGGAGAGAATTACACCATTGAAGGGTGAAAAGGAAGGTCCTAGCCTTTTCCCTCTTACAGCTATAACCAGGGCTATGGCTAAAAATTTGGAACCACTGCCTACTCCTGATGAACCCTCAGATTGGGGTTTGGTTTGCTTTGTTCAGTGCCAGTGATCAACACGAGGTCGAAATCAGCCCCCAAAAATCCCAAGTGGTAGATTTTGCCCCATTACGGAGTAACGACTTTAATTGGGAAAATTTAATGAAAGAACGCTTGAAGCCCCATCGTTGAAATGGGCAAGGGATCAAGCGCTTACTGAGATGGAAGCTGAGAGTAAGGAAGAATGTTTTTATTACTCTGACGGTATCCTGATGAAAAAATTTTCTGTCAACTTCAGTTAATTCATGTCTCAACCCAAAAACAGCTCTTGGTTTTTAACCTGTCCGATTTCGGGAGTTAGCATTGGAAATGGCACATTCTAGCCCCATGGGCGGACATTTGGGAAATAAGAAAGACTCTAGGAAAATTAGCCGATATTTCTTCTGGCCAAGATGAAGGATACTGTGACTGAGTACTTGAGAAAACTGTGCATTTGCCAGCTCTTGGAAGCCTGCACAAAAACCTCTTCCTGTGCCCCCCTTACCTATTGCGTAGAAGGCGAACCCTTCTCTCGGCTCATAATAGACTGTGTGGGACCTCTCCCAAAAACTAGACTTGGCAATCAATATCTTCTTACTATAATGGATACGGCTACTCGGTATCCAGAGGCTGTGCCCCTATGCAAGATTAGTGCCAAGGCTATTGTGAGAGTCCTAGTTAGATTCTTCGCACAGTTCGGATTCCCTAAGGAGATTCAATCTGACAGAGGGACGAATTTCACATCAAAGATTTTCCGTGAAGCTATGTCCAGGTAGGAGTTAAACCATTGTTTCAACAGCACATAGACCCCAAACCCAGGGTGTCATAGAGAGGTTTCACCAAACCCTTAAGATCATGATGAGGGCATACTGTGAGCAGTTCTCAACAGACTGGGATGAAGGTATTCCTTTCCTCCTCCTTGCCGTAAGAGAGAGTGAACAGGAAAACTTAGGATATAGTCCTTTTGAACTCATTTATGGTCATGCGGTCCGAGGACCGTTAGTAATGCTAAAAGACATATGGTCTGGAAAAGTGGAGCTGCCTTTATGTTTATCCACCACGGCAATGCAAGAACACTTGGTTTTTATTCGGTAATTGACCACTGACAACCTCAGACAAGCTCAAAACCATATGAAATGTTATGACAAGACTGCTGTTGAGCGTTCATTAAATGTGGGAGACAAAGTGTTAGCTTTAAAGCCGGTTGTGAGGGAAAAGTTCAATAGATAGGAAGTAGCGATATAGTAACATATAGTTTCATTGCTGGCTACTAGTTAAGGTAGGGTAAGTCAAGCTCCCGTTTTTCCCACCTTTTTTCCCCCTCCCTGAAAGTGATAGTTTGACTGCCAGCTGCTTGTTAAGGTAGGGTCAGTCTAGCTCCGCTATCCCTTCCCCTCCCTCTTCCCCCCCCCGAAAGGTGACGTGTGGGGCTTTGGTCAAAACAGTAAATCACTCGACTCACAGCTCCCAACACTACTGTAATGTACATGCCTGCCTTGCATTCTAGTGGATTTATTGGTTAAAAGCTTCACTTTTGACCAATAATAAACTTAGTCCTTTCAGTCTGCTCTAGGTTGACTGTTGTAATAATCACCACGTCTTTTGAGTATTGTACTTGCCATGGAGATGATTATTTAAGCAGTGGGTAACCTGTCTATCTTTTCAGCTTGGATGACAGTGAGGGTCACCTGTCAATCAACGAAAAGAACAGGAGACGGACTAATGTCCTGGAGACGTCCCATTTTGGATCTAATTACCTGTGCACCTGTATGAAATTGCAGGACGTAACCCCACATCATTGCAGCGGTAAAGAACCTGCTTTCCTGTCATCGGGATACTACTCACGGCGATAATCTGTGAAGAACTAGCCAGTGGTGGTCACCAACACCTGCGACCCCCCCCCCCCCCACATCAGCAACGGCTACGATTTCAACAACAGTGTCACCAACACCAGACACCCCTATATATTAGCGTTGAATTCAGTTATCATTTATATTTTTCATTTTTCATTTTCTTTAAAGTAGGATTAATATTTCATATTTAAGTGTTTTATATTTTATATTTTCTATATAATAAAGTGTTTTTGTTTGTCTGTCATTATTTCTTTTTCTATTCACTAATTTTCCTGAGGAGGAGCCAGCCTTGGTAATACTGTCTGAAGTTGTTACAGGGCTGAGTAAGCCTTCACAAGTGGCGACCTTGCCAGGATCAACTCTACAGAATCAAGATTCAACTCCATCTCGAATCTACAATTCGAACTTCAATGCTGCATACCACAGACGATTACCACCAGCCATGAGTAATCATTCTCTATGGTAGGACTACAGTACAGGTATTTAAAAGATTTGGTGATTGTTACAGTCTCAATTTATTGAAAGTCAAGTCAGGCAGGATATAATATTTAATTCTGCCACCTAATTGTGTGTGAACTTGAAACACTTTGGAGGATTAGACTCTAGGGACCCGAGATTTTCCAGTGACAACTTGTTTCATTGAGCTCTTTATTTATCAAGGGAACTGTCATAAGACACTCTTGATTTTGTTGGTGAGAAGATTGGATGGTCAAGGGACCCCATTCTACTTACTCTTTGCTCGGAGCCAGCATAGAACCCTTCGTTTTCGTTAATACATATTGTTTAATTGAAGCAGGGATCGAGCCCTCTGGTATATTTACAGTTTGAGCAGAGCAGGAATGAACCCTCTGTTTTCTTCAATTACCCATTTCATTTCCCCTGATAGTTTTAAGTTATTCTTGCAAGCATGGAGGAATACCAGTTTTGGATGAACGCTGGAAGTAAGTTAGAAATAACAGGGAAAAATTTAGAATCTTTCATTAGTGCTAACCAGACTGAGAGTCGAAGATCAAAATGAATTTTTTATGAGAGAGCCACAAAATTTGATTAACACAAGCCTATCCGATGTTATCCTGACGCCAAATGACTTCGAACAGGCGATAAATGACATGCCATGCAACTCTGCCCCAGGGCCAGACTCATGGAACTCTGTGTCATCAAGAACTGCAAGAAGCCCCTATCACGAGCCATTTCATCCTATGGAGAGGAGCATGGACACGGGGGTCGTCCTACAGTTACTAAAAACAACAGACATAGCCCCACTCCACAAAGGGGGCAGTAAAGCAACAGCAAAGAACTACAGACCAATAGCACTAACATCTCATATCATAAATATCTTTGAAAGGGTCCTAAGAAGCAAGATCACCACCATCTAGAAACCCATCAGTTACACAACCCAGGGCAAACATGGGTTTAGAACAGGTCGCTCCTGTCTGTCTCAACTATTGGATCACTACGACAAGGTCCTAAATGCACTAGAAGACAAAAAGAATGCAGATGTAATATAAACAGCTTTTCAAAAGCCTTTGACAAGTGTGACCATGGCGTAATAGCGCACAAATGCGTGCTAAAGGAATAACAGGAAAGTCGGTCGATGGATCTATAATTTCCTCACTAACAGAACACAGAGAGTAGTCGTCAACAGAGTAAAGTCGAGGCAGCTACGGTGAAAAGCTCTGTTCCACAAGGCACAGTACTCGCCCCCATCTTTTTCCTCATCCTCATATCCGACATAGACAAGGGGTCACCCACAGCAGTGTTTCCTTTGAGATACACTGAATCGCATGACAGTGTCTTCCATTGCAGACAAAAAAATAGAGCAAAACACCAACGTAAAAGCCCTGGGAGGATCATGTCGGGGGTTCACCTTCAAGGACCATAAATTGTATCAATTGCTTGCTGAAAAATGACAGGATGGATAATGAAACCTTCAAAAATAAAAAGGCCCCCCCATGATGACACTTTCAGGTCACTTGTTTATCTAGGCTAGAATATTGAGCACATAACAGCACCTTTCAAGGAGGGAAATTGCGACCTAGAAAATGTAAGAAAAATTTTCCCGGCGCGCTAACGGAGAAAAAAAACACCTCAATTATGGGAGCGTTGAGGTTCCAAAACCGTTTCCCCTGGAACGCGGAGGGAGAGTACATGAAAAATTTACACCTGAAAACCTAGAGGGACTAGAAACAACTTGCACACAAAAATCACTAAATACAAAAGAAAAAAGTTGGAGACGATGCAATATCCACCCAATGAAAACGGGGGTGTCCTACCACGTAAGGACCATACAATAAGTTCGGGGGCCCCGAGATTGTTCAACTGCCTCCCAGGTACATTTTAAGGGGGTTTACCAACAGACCCCTGGCAGTCTTCAGTGGCACTGGAAAAGCCCCCTAAAGTCAGCCCCTGATCACCGGGCTGTGGCCCCAATTGGTTTGCTTTGCAGCCAGCACAAAACCCCTGGTTATCGGCTTGATCCACCAGGAGGCCGGGTCCAGCCCCGGGCCGGGGGGGCGTTGACCCCTGGAACTTCTCCGGTAAACTCCATGCTAAGATAAAGGGGAAAAAAGACTTGAAAGGGGTTTTTTAGAGGATGAGAGACAGTTAGAAAGGGAAAGGAAAAAAAAAAGGGAAAGAAGAAGAAAGAGAAGAGAAAAAAGAGAAGAGAATTGAGAGAGAAATCCAAGAAAGACAAAAGGAAAGTAGAAAACCAAAAAGAGCGTAAATAGATTTGATCGTGAGGAAAGAGTAGGGAACGGGGGAAAAGCTATTTTTCGGAGGAAAAGCTAGAAGTGAGGAACACGTTAATTAAGAGAACTTGAGGAAAAGGAAAGGTCGAATTTGAGGAAAAAGTAGGAAAACGTTGGGAAAGAGCTAGAAAGCCAGATTTAAATAGAGGAGAAAGGATCGCGACCCGAAAAAGCTCGCCTTAAATTGGGGAGAATAAAAACTTAATTTTTACAAAACAACAATTAGAGGAAGGAGTAATGGATCACGGGCAGTCAGTGCACATTTTCCCAACACCTTTTTTTCCCCCCCTTCCCCAGGGAAAAAGACTAATTTCATACATTTCGGGTTTTGAAAATACCGTCCCCTTGTAAAGGCCTGCTGACACTGGGCTACCAGGTTGGAATTTTTTTTTCCGGTTTTCAGCCTTAAATATCATGCAACTTTGTCACGGATATCTAGTAATTTAACCTCTGAAAAAAGCAACCTTAAAAGCATATAAAAAAAACCACTAATTTTAAGGAAAGATTTCGGTATGCCACTTTACACCTGGCCAGAACTTTCAACAGTTACAGGAACACTCTTTCTTTTGTTCGATTTTTGTATAGAGATTGGGAAATTTGATCGGATTATGAATCTCTTAGAGACTTATGGTTGCGACCAGTTCCTGCAGGTTTCCCCCACAGAACGAACATCCAGAGAACAAACCTGATTAAAGCTGGGAAGTTGCTGGGGTGCTGACCTGACTGGGGTAAAATTTCCCTAAAAGTTTTGGGATCGAACCCAAAAGGGCAGGGTTTTATCAACCTTAAGAAATCAAAGCCTTTTGTGGAAAGTAAAATGATTTATTTTATTCCTGTTTGCATTTGTGTGGTTTTAAAGGACAAAAAGAAAGTTGTCCTTTAAGAAGCCCCAAAAAGTTGGAAGATTTTTTAAAGTTTGTAATGCCAAACCCCTTCTGTTCAGGAAACAGTTAATGGACTTAATGTATCTACCATTTTGCAGACACTGGATGCACTGTATAGAAATTTTTTGATAAGCTGTTCCCAAATTTAAAGAAATCTTTTCCTTTTCTATCTTTCAGATATTGGGGCCCTAGGACATTTTTTCCTCCCATCCGTTTTTAATTATGTCTAAATGGTTCACAGGTTGGTTGAAGCTGTACTAACTCCCATCACTTCTTGCTCCGTACAAATGGGAATGTAAAAGGTGCCATTTCTTCCTTCTGGCTTGCCCTTTTCATCACCAAAGTGGAATGGTGTTTCGATCCTTTTCCTTGGTCGGAGAACCCCTCAAAAGTTCAGATGAGACATGTTCTGAGATTCATGTGGGATTAAAAACAGGGGCTACCTCAAAACGGGTAGTAGGATCACCGGTTTTTTGTTAGATAAAAAGTGAAAGATATCCCCTCCGATCCATAAATGTCTTGACTGGGGCTCGGGCCCCAAAGCCCAGTTTCCCCCACTGTCCATTTTTGTTTTTTCCGACTTTAACCCTTTTTAGAAAATTCCAGGATCCTTTGTAAATTTACAACGTTTCCCCTTTCTCTTCAAAATTCCCATAATCCCTCTAAACAAAATCAATTTAAAAAAGGGAAAAAAACTTTTCTAAAAAAATTTAAAATATAAAAAGGTTCTTGCAAAGTCATTTTTCAAAATTAAATTCAGATGGCAGATATTCCTTTTTGTTTTTCCCAAGCAATGAGAGAGATTTTTCTTAAAATGGCTCAGCCCCCTTTGCCGGGCCGGATATTTTGTCATAAAACTTTAAATAAAATTGGGGGGAAACCTTTTTGGCCAAAAAGTCCTCAGATGTCACTACTTATTGTAGATCGTGTAAAGTTTCCCAACTGTCACCCAAACCGAGGTCCCAGGCGAGTCCTATGGTCAAAATCCCAATCTTTATGGTCCCGTTTAAAAGAGTAGTTTGACATCGGGGTCCTTTTTACTCCACTTCATCGGGGGGGACATAGAAATATTTTATCATTGTTTTTATGCTTAAAGTTCCCCTGAACCTTTCCCCTTTAAAAACCAAACCATACAAGGTGGCTGAAGCCCTTTTGTCCATTTTTCCCCAGAGTGGGCATCCCTAGAAAAATTTTGTTGACCGTGGGACAAAATTCACATCTGTTTAATGTAACATATAAAACTTCTAGGGGGAATTTTCTTCACCACCCCCCTATCATTCAGCTGTAATGGGGGTTTGTGGCCACTTCGATTTCAAGTCCATTTTAAGGAACTTTATCCTTAAACCAAAGGAGGGGAATCGTTCCCTACCTGTGTTTGTTTGCCATGGGGAATTCCCATGATTTTTGGGGGTTTTTCACCTTTTGAACTTCTTATGGTAAAGGGCCAGAGGTCCACTGCCCCCTTTCATGACTTATGGACAATGGGGAGGTAAATGCTGGGTTCACTCTTCTTACCTTTTCTTTACCTTAACCCAAACTTGGGGAAAACCTTGAATAGTTTCAAAAAACCAAAGCTTGCAATGGACCATACAAAACCTTTTTTGATTCCAAAAGTCAGAGAATTTTTAAAAGTGGGAGATGAAGTTCTTGTCTTTTGCCTATCAATCAAAAAAATTATTATAGCATGGAAAGGTCCTATAAAGTTTTAAAAAAATTTTTTGGGAAAAGTTGACTCCCTAAGAAGTAAAAGGGGAAAACCTAATTTATCATTTCAACATCCTTAAGAAAAAATTAACCCAAGAAATTCGGTTTACTGCCCTTAACAAATTTGACTTAGTTTTTCCCCCACGAAATTTATAAAAACTAGAATGTAAAGTGTGCGTAATTTGACACCTCTAACTTGCGGGGAAAAAACACTTTACTTTGGGGAATCTGGACCACTGGGCAAAAACCAACATTAAAATTAATGAATCTTTGGATGACCCGGAGAATGAACTACTTCAAGTTGAGTAAAATTTCGAGTTTTATGAATTCCAGGTGTTTCCTCCCCGGCAGTCCATAAGATTTACTTATTGACGGACAAAACTATAAAAAAAATTAAACCCGTTCATTCACCTTGGGAGCATTTGACCGAGAGGAGACAAATTATTTAAAATAAAGATCATTGAAACCCTTTATATTTCTTTTTTCACCATAGTCTGGTTAAAAAGGAGGATAAATTATATAGATTGCTGTTGACTTTAGGGCCCTTTAATTCTATAATCGGTGGATCTGAGCCTATGCCCTTAAAAGATAGCGATCTACACGTTTTATGATGCTTCTTTTCAAGATTGATATCGCAGGCATATCATCAAGTAAAGTTAGTCCTTCTTCTAAAAGTACACCCCTTTTCCTACACACCAAGGACTGATGCAGTATAGAAAAATATGCCCTTCGGTTTGGAAACTGCCTGTGCTACCCCGTGAGACGAGAGAAAGGTCTTGGGTAATATGCCAAATGTTTCAGCTTTTTTTGATAAATTTCGTAAGGACATCTACGTGGGGCGAACATATCCCAAAAATTAACATCAGTTTTGCGTAGGGACGCTCACTGGGCTCACTGCCAACCGAAGAAATACTTCCTTGGGTATAAAAAAAAATTAGAACTTGGACTGAAACTTTTAAAAACTCCTGCGCCTCTCCCCCTAAGATCAAAACTTTTTAGAATTTAAATTTTTCCCCAAAAAAAAGAAGCTCTGCGTAGCTTTCTTGGGTTTTGTAAATTTTTTTTGCACGGTTTATCCCAAACCTTACTGATCTTACAGGCATTTATCCCATTCCCTTTAAAAAGGGGCTGTGAAGGAAACCCCTTGAACTTTTTCCCACGTAGCTCGGGAAAAATTTAATGAGATTAAAGCATCTTTTCGAAAGCCTTTATTTAAAACTCCCGATATTAATAAAAAATTTTTTTTGAGAACTGATGCCTCCAAAACTGGGTTTGGGGGTGGTGTTATACAATACCCTGATGGTTCCCTTCCCTGTAGTTCCTAAGCCCGGAAACTCCTTCCCCCAGAAAAAGATACCCACCATAGAAAAAGGGTGTTTGGCCCCCGTGTGGGGTATCTCCAACTTAAATTTTTTTTGCTGGGAAAAAAATTCATTTTAGAAATGGACCCCAAACCTTTGATTACCAGAAACTTTAAAAGGGAAACCCAAAATCGCCTCTTGAGGTGGACATTGGCACTCCGGTTTTAAATTCCATTTGTGTAACAATGGTTTTTTTCCAATTTTTTCTTGATGGTTAAGTTGTGACAGTCAGTAGAAGATTTGTTGCCTTATGACTTCCACATGTTAGAACTTTTCGTGCCTATTCTTTTTTTCCTTGTATAAGTCTTTGGGAGGGGGGGGTGTGCGGGAAAAGTTCAGTCGATAGGAGAGGGTATAGTAACAATGTTTCATTGCCGGGATATTAAGGGTGGGTAAGTCAAAACTCCCGTTTTTCCCCCCTTTTTTCCCCCTCCCCGAAAGTGATGTTTACTGCCGGGTGCCGTTAAGGTGGGTCAGTCAAACCCCGCTTCCCTTCCCCTCCCTCTTCCCCCCCTTCGAAAGGTGCGTGGGGGCTCTGGCAACAGTAAATCACTCGACTCACAGTACACACTGTAAGTAAAATGCCGCCTTGTTTCTAGTGAATTATTGGTTAAAACTTCATTTTGACCCAAAAAAAACTTAGTCCTTTCGTCTTTCTCTGGTTTATGTTTAATAACACCCCGTCTTTTGAGTATTGTACTTGCCCTGGGAGTGATTTTTTAAGCAGTGGGTTTTCCTGTTTCTTTTCAGCTTGGATGACAGTGGGGTCACCTGTCAATCATGAAAGAACAGGAGATGGACTAACTCCTGGGAGTCCCCTTTTGAATCTAATTACCTGTCACTGTATGAAAATTTCAGGCGTAACCCCAATCATTGCAGCGGGAAAGAACCTGCTTTTGTCATCGGGATACTACTACGGCGTATCTGTGAAAAACTAGCCAGTGGGGTCACAAAAACCTGCGACCCCCCCCCCCATGAGCAACGGCTACATTTCTACAACAGTCACCAACACCAGACACCCCCATATTTACGTTGAATTCATTTTCATTACATTTTTCATTTTTCATTTTTTTTAATTAGGATTAATATTTATATTTTAAATGTTTTTATTTTATATTTTATATTAAAAAAGGTTTTTTGTTTGTTATTATTTTTTTTTCATTCATAAATTTTTCCTGGGAGGAGCCAGCCTTTGGGAATACTGTTTAAATTGTTACAGGGCTGAGTAAGCTTCACACCGGGGCCAGGCCCCAACCTTGCAACCCAAATATGAGGGTCCAATGGAGGTGATTTAAAAAATTGAGTAAGGTAATTTGTGGTAAGAACACCAGGAAGAAGAAATTACCGAACTTCAAATAAATCACTAAGAAATACACAAAGGGGTTTTTCCCTGTACTGCAGTGAGGACCAAGAAAGGGGACTCAAGTAAAGAAGATTGTTTATTTGGAGTAGAGATAGACTGAAGAACTCAAAATAATGGAAACCCTTTGAGATTATCCGGGGAATTAGAAAGGAAAGACAATGAACCGAGACTTGATTTCCCCTTAAGAAGTCTCTTTGGGATATCCCCCCGACAGTGCACCGGGATCCCCGATTGGACGTGCAAGGAACGCTCCAGTTTAAAAAAAGCTCCTATAGGTCAGCCCATAAAGAAAAAGCTCTGCGGGGGAAAAAAGTTTCTTGTTCTCATGGTTTGATTAAAACATAGAAAAACCCCCCCCCCCCCCTGGGCTTCACTGGTCCTTGTCCCAAAGTCGGCGGTTCATTCAAAATGTGTACCGACTATCGGAGAGTAAATTCCCTAACAGTGGCTGACGGATTCCCCCTTCCTAGGGTTGACGACCTAATAGACAGCGTCTCCAGTGCTAAGATGTCAGTCGTTTGGACCTCTGCGTGGTTATTATCAAGTGCCGTTATCGCCCCGAGCGCAGGGATTTCTTCTTTCACCATGCCTGGAGGCCTTTTTTACAGGGTGATGCCCTTCGGGCCTGCAACGCAGCCTCGACCTTCCAGAGTCTTTGAATCAGCTAACGTATGACTTGGAAGGAACGGAAGCCTACCTAGATGATCCGGTAGTATTCAGCATGACTGGCCTCAACACCTGATTTGGCTGGAAGCACTCTTGAAAAGGCTAGATGAACACATTTTAACCGTCAACCTTGCTAAGTGTGAGTTTGGTCAGGCCGGATAAAATATCTGGGATTTAATATAGGGCAAGGCACGGTTGCCCCCGTTAATGCAAAGATTCATGCTATTATGGATTTTCCTGCCCCGCAAGACAAAAAGGTGTACAGGGTTTCTAGGGATGGCGGTTACTACCGCCGGTTTTTGCCCTAATTTTTTGCAAGTGGCAGCACCCCTGTTTGAACTTACAAGTTCTAAAGTTCCTTTTAAATGGAGGGCTACAAGTGAGTTAGCCTTTACTCGTCTAAAGCATCTACTTGGTTCCTCTCCTTCTACAGAGTCCGGTGCTCGACGCCCCCTTTTACTTTACAAGTGGATCCCAGCAAGTATGCAGTCGGTGCTGTTCTTCTCCCAACCTTCCTCCTCTTCTTTATCTTTTACACCCAGTCTGTTATTTTTCTGCAAAATTTGAAACCCCATCAATTAAGTTATGCAACCGTTGAAAAGGAGGCACTAGCATTGGTCTTAGCCTTGGAACACTTTGAGGTCTATCTCGGGACTACCTCTCATAAAATTAGAGTAAAAACAGATCATAATCTCTTAACCTTTTCAAACACATGAAGGCTAAGAATGCTAGAATAAAAAAGATGGCCCCTTAGGATAAAACCTTTTTCTAAAAGTATTAACCATATTAGAGGAGCTAAATGGATTGCGACACTCTTCCTGTCCTTAAGACATGTAATTAAATTTTTGAGTTTACAAAAAGGATTTATGGTACATTTTTATAGATATGTATTTGTTTAATGCATTTTATTAAATTTGCTATTTGTTTACTTACAGTTATCTGATTCTTGAAACCCCACTGGGGAGACCTGTCACGTAAGCCACCATATGGTATCCAGAACTTATTTCTGCGGTGGAAGTCTCCTGTTGACTTACCCTGACTTCTCCTGCTACCAAGGGTCACTTAAGGCCTCTTTATGAGAAACACCTTTTCTACCAGAAGCTCTGGTTACGTGGTCTACACATACGTGGTTTGGAGAAGCAACATTTGTCATCAGGGTCTTTGTCAGAGGAATGACTTTATTCTGGTTTTTTATACTATTTCTGAAGTCCTCTTTTACGGCGAAGCTTAGTTCCCGAAAGGAGGGGGTGTGTTGTGCCCAAAGGGTCAAATTGAGATTAATTTGTATGTATTATCCACTTAATATTATACTCAGGGTTTTTTTAATATTAGCTAAATTAAAGTTTCCCACTAGTTTATAATATTATCTGATTTAGGAATATCCCCGAGTATGATGTTAATACATATTTTCTTGATTTAATGTGTTGGGTAGGTACACCGGGCTAAGGTTTATAAAAAGGTATGTCCATTGGTGGGTAGTTAGCACTGCTCTACCCTCTCCCCCTTTTGACGAGTTGATGTCATGAAGGGATTTACTGTCTGTGGCCAGTTCACCACTCTCTGCGACTGGGGGAACAACGTCTTGGCAGACCTTCTAGATACCCAGTATGGTTCTCTCCTGGTGTCTTGGAGAATCTAGTTGAGAAAATCCTGAACTGGCTTGAGTTGAAAATTCTGTGGTGGAGTCGGCAGAAGTCATATCCAGATATCTTCATATTATGTGTCAAAGAGTGTCATGTGTAGAAGTCACAAAATGATATTGACCTTACTCAGTGAAGTTCATTTTCGATGGACGTACTCATTAAAGCCATGTTTTCTATTGAGGAAACAGTCCTGCTCCTTTAAATATTTTCGAGTGTAGTGTCTGTATAGACAATGAAAGTGCTAATTTACTGTTAAAACCTGTAATATTGTATACCTACAATTTAGGACTTTTAATTTATTGAAGAAATCTCATTAATTAATATCTAATAGATATTTACAAATACCAAGAAAAAATTTTAATAAAAAGCCTGCAAAATTGCTGAGGCAATCCTTATTTGTGCCTTATTTTTCCCAAAATATAGAAGTTCCTATTTATTCTTGAAAGAGATTTTGTTACGGTGGGCACAAAACCTGGCAAACGACTAAGATTTGAATGGGAGGGAGGTGCCGAGCAAGGGTGTGATACCTACAGATTCAGGGCGGTGTTGTTTGGTGCCACTGTTCACCATTCCTATTGCAGGCCACCATAGACTACCACCTCGCGAACTGTAACAGCCCCTAAAAGAATTACTGAAGACCCTATTTTACGTAGACAACATGCAAGGTACCACCTCGACGAGAGGCTGTTGATGGACATTTCCCGAGAGTCTAATCAGATGCTCTCAGCTAAATGCCCTTGAGAGAATGGGTGACAAACAATCCAACGTTGCGAAGCACGTGGAACGTGACTATACTGGCTACTCAGTACCTGAGGTAACATCGGTGTTGGGACTGGAGTGGGGAAATCAAGGAAGACAGACTTAGGCCAAAGAGGAAACCTGATGGGGAAGGGAAGCTGACCAGGAGGTCCTTGCTGAGTAAAGTGAAGATGCCCTTTTACCCTTTGGGTTTGTTGAACCCATCACTATTAGAGGGATGCTAGTGCAACAGACCAGGGAGCTGAACCTAGGCTGGGACGATTCCTGCCAGAAATAGTCTGCCAGGAGTGGGATCTGGTTAGCAAAGATCTAGCCGAAATTTCAAAGAGTTCAATTCCCCAGTTTCCCCCGGTGCACTGGGCAAGACTATGACTTGCATGTCTTCTGTGATGCCTCCCCAGGGCCTATGGGGCAGTAGCATACTTTGTGGCTGAGGATCAGGTCAATCTGGCCACCAGCCATGTGCAGGCGAATCCCCGAAGGATTGCTTGATCCCAAAGCTAGGGGCTCATGGCGACGGTTGCTGGGAGCAAGATGGGGAAGTATGTAAAGGGGGTGATGAGTAACCTGAGGGTGACACCCCACCTATGTATGGACAGACTCGGAGGTGGCCTTACAGTGGGTCCAGAACGATAGGGCTAAGCTTCCCTATGTCAGGGAAATTTGGGGAAAAGAGATCGGGAGCTACAGTCAACGTCAACAATTCTGTACATGCCAACAGATCAAACCCAGCCGACCTGATAAGCCCAGGGTGACGCACAAAAAACTGAGTAAAAGCGAGATCTGGTTTTTGGGGCCCAGACTGGCTTTCCAGCAAAGGAGTGCTGGCAGGAGCAGAAATTCGGGGAGACAATCAGCAGCATAGTACACTTTGTGGGGAACCCAACACTGAATTATTTGACCCCAGATGCTACTCCTCTTGGAGGAAACTTATAGGAGTCACAGAAATGGTTTTTCGATTTTGTGGGAAGCTGCATGACAAGGTAAGCCAAGGTCGACAGTTGTCTCTCGTGGGTCCCCGAGAATATTGGATACAGCAGTACCAAAGGGAGAGGTCTCCAGGAGTGTTGAAGTACAGGCAGCAGGATAGATGTCGGGTCATGTGCCACGACGACGACTCAGGGAACAGTAAAACTGGTCCACTCATTGGGATTTTTCCCTAGATCATGATGGGCTAATAAGATGCAGGGGAAGCCATCCCAAATGGCGGGATTGAACCCGCGGTCAGAAAGTCTAAAAAACTCCAGACCGTCGCATTAGCCACTGGACCAGCTAGCCACAATAAGATTCGTCCAAATAGGTTTTATCTTATTGTGGCTAGCTGGTCCAGTGGCTAAAGCGACGGTCTGGAGTTTTGAAACTCTCTGACCGCGGGTTCAATCCCGCCCATGGTATGGTTTTTTTGCAATCTGTTATTTAAAGATTTCGTGAGTCTGCAGGGGAAAAATACAAAACTTGAGCTCGTTATGGGGGCCAAAACATCCCGTGTTCCTGGGAATGGAGGGATGGGCAAACAGGCTATTGATACATGATGCTAATCAGAGAACCTTACATGGGGGGGGGGTTGGAGATACCCCCACCTGCCTACATCAGAATTCTGGGTACTGAAGGACCGAGCTGCCATCAAAAGGATGCTAAAGGAGTTGCACTGTCTGCTGGCAGTAAGATGGGAGGACCCTACCATACCCAGGTCCACCACCCCTGCCTCAGGACGGGTACATAGTGACAGGCCCTTTGAGATTGTGGGAATAGACTATACTGGGGCTAATCACATTGAAGAAAACCCCCGGAGATGATAGGGTAGGCCCTCAAAAGTATATGTCTACCAGTTTACTTGTGCACTACTCAAAACCATGCATTTGGAGTTGGCGGTAGATATGTCGACAGAACTTTTGTGAAGTTGTTCAGGAGGTTTACAGCCAGATTCTCTTGCCCGCGATGATTATCTCGGACAATGGCATGAGCTTCAGAGTGGCTGATATAGTTTTCGGGAATCTTAAAGGGGCAACGGAGAAGTACGAGAATATCTGAAGAGAATAGAGTGCGAGTGAAGGTTCATAGTTCCCAGAGCACCTTGGCAAGGGGGTTTCTATGAATGCATGGTGGGCACAGTCAAAAAGGTGCATTTGGGGAAAGGTCTTGCACGGCAAGAGAGTGAGCATTGATGAATTGAGGACAGTGTTAGCTGAGATAGAGGCAAGAGTCAATAACAGGCCTCTGACCTACGTGCAAAATCGGATTGATGAGCAGGAAGCTCTCACCCACAATCACATGCTGTCTGGAAAGAGGATTGAGCCATTCCCCACAATTTTGAGCCAGTTTACCTGGAGTTTACCTGGAGAAAGTTCTGGGGATCAACGCCCCCACGGCCCGGTCTGTGACCAGCCTCCTAGTGGATCAGAGCCTGATCAAGCAGGCTGTTACTGCTGGCTGCACGCAATCCAACATACAAGCCACAGCCTGGCTGGTCAGGTACTGACTTCAGGTGCTTGTCCAGTGCCAGCTTGAAAACTGCCAGGGGTCTATTGGTAATCCCCTTATGTATGCTGGGAGGCAGTTGAACAGTCCTGGGCCCCTGACACTTATTGTATTGTCTCTTAAACGTATTAGTGACACCCCTGCTTTTCATTGGGGGGATGTTGCATTGTCTGCCAAGTCTTTTGCTTTTGTTGTGAGTGATTTTCGTCTGCAAGTTTGGTACTAGTCCCTCTAGGATTTTCCGGTGTATATAATCATGTATCTCTCCCACCTGTGTTCCAGGGAATACAGGTTCAGAAGCTTTAAGCGCTCCCAGTAATTGAGGTGTTTTATCTCCGTTATGCATGCTGTGAAGGTTCTCTGTACATTTTCTAGGTCAGCAATTTCACCTGCCTTGAAAGGTGCTCTTAGTGTGCAGCAATATTCCAGCCTACATAGAACAAGCGACCTGAAGAGTGTCATCGTGGGCTTGGCATCCGTAGTTTTGAAGGTTCTCATTATCCATCCTGTCATTTTTCTAGCAGCTGCAATTGATATAATGCTATGGTCCTTGAAGGTGAGATCCTCTGACATGATGACTCCCAGGTCTTTGACTTTTGCTTTTCGCTCTATTTTGTGGCCGGAATTTGTTTTGTACTCTGATGAAGTTTTGATTTACTCGTGTCTACCATATCAGAGTAATTGAAATTTCTCATAGTTGAACTTCATATTGTTTTCTGCAGCCCATTGAAAGATTTGGTTGATGTCCACCTGGAGCCTTGCAGTGTCTGCAGATTCGGGTGTCATCTGCAAGGAAGACACGGTACTGTGGCTGACATCCTTGTCTATGGCAGATATGAGGATGAGAAACAAGAAGGGAGCAAGCACTATGCCTTGTGGAACAGAGCTTTTCACCGTAGCCGCCTCGGACTTGACTCTGTTGACTATTACTCTGTGTTCCGTTTGTGAGGAAATTATAGATCCATCTACCAACTTTTCCTGTTATTCCTTTAGCACACATTTTGTGCACTATTATGCCATGGTCACACTTGTCAAAGGCTTTTGCAAAGTTTGTATATAATACATCTGCAGTCTTCAAAGGAGCAGGATTATTAAGGGCCAGATGGTCCCCCCATCACTGAAGAACTGCACAGGAGTCACAACAGACTGGTGAACTTCCTGGACAAATGGAACCAGGTGTGGTGCAGAGATTACTTGGCAGCCCTGCGAGAACATTTCTATGGTACGGACCTTGAGGCAAATAAGATGATGCTGAGTGAAGGGGACCTGGTGCTAGTAGAATCCGAGGCACCCAGGGCATACTGGCCTCTAGGCTTGGTGGTGTCTACCCACCCAGATAAGGCTGGATGGTTGAGAATGGTGAAGGTGAGAATGAAAGGTGCCGAGACATAAGGCCCATCAACAGGCTTTTGCCTCTCCAGGTCCACACGGTGATTACTGGGAGCGCTTGAGGTTCCTAAAACCTGTATTCCCTGGAACGTAGGAGGGAGAGATACATGATTATAACACCTGGAAAATCCTAGAGGGACTAGTACCGAACTTGCACACGAAAATCACTCACTACGAAAGCAAAAGACTTGGCAGACGATGCCCCATCCCCCCAATGAAAAGCAGGGGTGTCACAAAGCACGTTAAGAGACCATACAATAAGTGTCAGGGGCCGAGACTGTTCAACTGCCTCCCAGCACACATAAGGGGGATTACCAACAGACCCCTGGCAGTCTTCAAGCTGGCACTGGACAAGCACCTAAAGTCAGTTCCTGATCAGCCGGGCTGTGGCTCGTACGTTGGTTTGCATGCAGCCAGCAGCAACAGCCTGGTTGATCAGGCTCTGATCCACCAGGAGGCCTGGTCACAGACCGGGCCGCGGGGGCGTTGACCCCCAGAACTCTCTCCAGGTAAACTCCAGGTGGGACCGGGACAGGAGACGTTAGACTCGAGGTTAAGGACCAGAGTGTCTGGATGACCTTTGAACGGCTCTTAAGTGCAGAGACCACTGGGAGGGCCTGCGGGAGGCAGACTTGATTTAGACTTAGCGCCTATCTTCGCTGGTGGGAGGATGTGGAAACTTATTCGGTCCTAAAAGTTCCACAGGACAGATATGGTGTGAAAAGATTCCGACTTGTCATGGATAAACAGCTGGGTGGGGTAGCCCTTAAAACCAACCAAAAACACACACACACACACCCGGGTTGGCGAAGGTGGTTGGAAGGTACTTCTTAATTGATAGATTTACCTTCAGGGAAGAAGCAGGTAGTTTATACGGTTAGTACACTATTAAGATTATTGAGGCAAAATGTAGATAATAATGTAGACCCAGGACCTTAACGTAGGTAGTAATAGGATGATAATGTAGGCAAACACTAGGTTATGTTAGCCAGTGAGAACTGGCAGCCCAAGTTTGAATACTGAGGCATGGGTCTGAGACCACAGTGCCCTTTCTTCTAAGACTAGACACCATCTGAGCAACAAATGCCGTGATCAGCAGGCAGCACCCCACGTGTCTTCACATTACTAGACCTGGGGAAATCTAGTGGAGGCACTTGACATACCCTAGACGTACTCCTCTGTCAGGCCCATACAGTAAGACAAGACCTCCATTTTTTCTTAAGATCCTGGCAAGTGTCTTGGGAAAATTTGTGGGCAAATCATGCTGTGGGCTTTTTGTGCAGCGGCTGTTCATGACCAGTACGTACCGGCGTCTCAATGTCAGCCTAGAAGCTAGTGTCACTCTGCATAGTTAGTCTAGGGGATATACACCCCCTTGGAAATAGGAATTTTGGGGTGCAGGCAGGTCACTAAAAACGATTGAAATTGCGGAATTAAGGCCCCCGGGCTGCACTGGTTCGAGGGGGCCGGGGGTAAGTTAGGGGGGTTGAAAACCAAATAGATTTTACAACCCCAATTTTAGCCCTTTTATACGTGCATGTTTACCTGGAAAGTTTGGGGGTCAACGCCCCTGGGGCCCAGTCTGTGACCGGCCTCTGGGGGATCAGAGCCTGATCAACCGGGCTGTTGCTGCTGGTACGCAAAACCAACTACGAGCACAGCCCGTGTCGGAACTGACTTTGGTTTGCCGGCCAGTTTAAGACTGCAGGGGTTTTTGGTAACCCCCTTAGTGTGTGGGAGGCTTGAACAGTCCGGGCCCCCGACACTTTTGTTGGTTCCCTTAACGTGTAGTGAACCCCCCGCTTTTCATTTTGGGGGATGGGCATCGTTTCCAAGTTTTTGCTTTCGAGTGAGTGATTTTTGGGGGTGCAAGTTCGTACTAGTCCCTTTAGGATTTTCCAGGTGTAATAAAATGTATCTCTCCCTCCTGCGTTCCAGGGAATACAGGGTTTGGGAAACCTCAAGCGCTCCCCGTAATTGAGGTGTTTTATCTCCCTTTGCGCGCCGTGAAATTTTCTTACATTTTTAGGGCGGGGGAATTTCATTCCTTTTAAAGGGCTGTTTGAGTGCAGCAATTTTCCGCCCAGTTTAAACAAATGACCTGAAGAGTGTCTCATGGGGTTGGCCTCCCAGTTTTGAGGTTCTCAATATCCATCCTGTATTTTTTTGCGATGCGTTTTTATACAATGTTATGGGCCTTGAAGTGAGATCCTCCACATAATCCTCCCAAAGGGCTTTGCGTTGGGGTTTTGTCTATTTTGGGGCCCGAATTTGGACTCTGATGAAGATTTAATTTCCTCATGTTTTTCCTATTGAGTAATTGAAATTTCCATGTTGAATTCAATTTTTTTTGCAGCCCACTGAAAGATTTGGCCCCTTGTGAGGCTGAGGGGCCGACCTCAGGTCGTGTCAACAGACTTTCAGGGTGACAACTCACTTGGGGCAGTCCCGACAAATTTCAAAAATGGAACAGAGGGTATATATAGGCTTTTTAAATGAGGCAGTTGTAGTTGTTGTTCTTATTTCTTTTAAATGTGGGGGAAAAGGAGGGTGGGGTAGTTTTGATAAAGGGCCTCCTTGTAGATCCGTAGGCCTTCTCAGTGTTCCTCCATTCTATGTTCTTACATACCACGGTTGTTTCAACATTTTCATGAATGTCAGTTCTCACCTTTCATATATCTTGGTTCATAAATATGACTGATATCACAAGTAAGAAAAAAGTAAAACTAAAATATGATAATTACCTGACCCTTTGTCTGTTTAATCCACCCACATAAACACCACCTGGACCAAACTCACTGGTGGGCATGCAGCAGCCACATATATACCACCTGGACCAAACTCACTGGTGGGCATGCAACAGATACATACACCACCTGGACCAAACTCACTGGGGGGCCCAGTAGAGCAGACACGGAAATTTTTCGTCACTGATGACTGATCATAGTGATGCCAGGGAAATTTTAAGGGTTTTTCCAAAAAATCATAAAAAAAATTATCGATTTATATTAATTTATCTTATAGCTTTATTGTTTTTCCCCTATTATAGGGCCTATTTGTACTCTGTAACCATATAATAGGCTATATAGAAAAAAAGGGATTTTTTCTCTTATGTTGCTGCAGAACTACCTAGTAGGGGCCAACAGGCCTGCTGCAGTGTTCCTCCTTTCTTATGTTCTTAGTGTTACCTTCTTTAGAGCCTCTTTGGTATCACCCCGGTACCCCCCCCCCCGACACCCTAAAAACGCCTCTGGGCATGGAACAGATATAAAGATCAATGAAGGAGAGACTGAGTGCAAGAATCAAAGGGTAGGAGCACCAGTATTTAAAACATGAAAGGATGAATGCAAAAAGTCTCTCCAACTGATCACTACGAGTCGATTGGGACCCTCCCCACAGGTGATGGTGAGCATTAAAATCACCCAACACAATGGGGGGGGTGGTAGACAAGAAAGTAAAATGCAGTATCAGAGATACAGAATGCATGGGAGGGAGAAAAAATGAAGAGAGCAAATTTTCAATCCATCTATATAAATAAATACGAGCTGCAGTATAAGCAGCGGGAAACAAACAAAAACTTGAGATGGGATTAAAACACACAAGAAGTGTGCTTTCATTAAATGATTCATCAGGTAAAGGATCAAAGAATGTAACAGCTCATAGCCCAAAAAGGGGTGAATGATAGCAGAATGAAGTTTTTGGGCTCTTGAAACCCAACATATACTGGGCACAACTGGGAGAGAAAACACATGGATTTCTCCTTGTGTGCCTCTAAGGCCATAAATTTTCCATTGCAAAAAAAGACATTATTGTACAGAAATAAAATAAGGCAATAATAAGAAACATAAAATCTATGGGCCTTTAGGATTAGTAAAGTCAATGTGTAGGGACAATGGTAAGCATGTAAGCAAGAAAAAAGTAGAATGTTGCGGATGAAGATATTGTTTGTGAGGTCGAAAAATTAGAAGGGGTCGTAAAATAAAAGGAGGCACGTTGGTATCTATCGGGGGTGCCCTCTGCCAATATAGCGAGAGATAGTGGGGAGGGAGTATAAAACCTGGAGAGATGCTTTGGCGGGGGTAGAAGAGTCTTGCAGTGTAACGGGAGAGGAAGGGGGGGGGTTTGAAGGAAAACTATGGAAAAAGACAGGGGGGGAACAGGGGAAAGAGGAACTACATGAGGGGGGTGAACCTTCACTTCATGTGAGAGCTGGAAGGGAGGTGAGAACTGGGTTTCCGAGGTAGAAAATAGATTCAACTGTACAGGTGATGGACATGAAGAAGTGTAGGTCTGTGAGGGCTCGTAGACTGAGAAGCAAGCGAGCAAGATGAAGCAAAAGTAGGAAGTGGTTCAGAGGGGAGGAGTGTCAGAGGATAAAACTGAAAGGAATTGAAACAATGGATGACCTGAAAGACACATACCGAGGGATTGGGGAGGAAGGAGGACCATCAAGGTTTGGGGGTCTTCAGGCTACCCAAGCATACGGACACAAGGAAATTTTCCCTTTAAGGCAGAGCTGAGAGACAGCTGTAGTTTAAGGCCTCATGCTCCTTAAGAAAAATGTTCATTATGATAGACCTGACAATGGTGTGAAAAAAAGGATGAGGTTCCTTGCAATTGAGACAAGAAGAGGGAAGACTACAAGACATACTGAATGATCCGCTTTCACCGCAGACATGGCATTTCACTGCAGATCACAGTGTTTAGCAGGGTGCCCCCAAAAATTTCCAGCAAATTTCAACACTGTTGGGGAGTGGGAACTACTTGGCGGACCTCTAGGCAATGGCCTCCAATATATTTCAGAAGACAGAAGTTCATGGCAATCGAAATTTAAATGAGCGAAGTTACTAGGAAAGTGCCTCTGTCCAAAAGCAGGGAGGATGTATCTTCCTTATGAATTTGGGAGGCTCTGTTGGGCTAATTGTTCTAAAATATCATCGCCACCAGACAAAAAATCACTCTCCACAATGGTACATGGTAAGATCACAGTACCACTGCAAGGATTAAGAGAGCATGCTTTCGAATGGTGACTGGTACATTATCTACGGAAGTGATTTTGGGAGAGAGTATGTGCTTGTTCTGAATTCTGTACTGTTACAAAAAAGCACACTGCTTCAAAGAGCATGGAAGGATATATTTTGGTCAGCGTGCCATAAAAGAGTTTTGCCAGTTTCCATGATCAGAAAGATAATCAGTTGGAGAAGTTGTTTGAAAGGAAAAGAATTTGTCCATTGCATACTTGTTGACCGGTATGCAAAGGTAGTGAGTGTCACATAGGTATTTTTGAGCAGACATCGAAGAACTGTCGTCAGTAGGTTGTCTGGGATGTTCAGAGGTAGTACCATGGGTGGTCTGATGTGAGGGAGGTGGAAGATCCAAAAATCGTGGCACCATATTTGGGAAGCCGACTCATTGTTTGAGGCAAAGCAAGAAGCAGCAGCATGAGCAGAAATGGGTGATGCCTTAGCATCTGGAGCATGTGATGGAGCTCATCAGCAGAATGTACAGGGGTAAGAGATGATCCAGAGAATGGTCCAATAATGAGCCCAAGTCAGAACAGGGTGTGAGATCAGAAAGGGGCCTGGGAAAAAGGGGGGATTTCACTGAATGAAGGGTACAAAGATAAAGGTGCTTCGTCTGTGTTAACTCTTTTTTCAATTTAAGAAAAAAAGAAAGAAGGAAAGAAAAAAAAAGAGGGACAGAGGAGGACAGTTGCTAGGAGACATGGAGGGGATGGAAGCTCCTCTCCTCATCCAAGAGGGCCTTGAGCCCACGGGCAATGGAGATGCAGCATGGAACCTGTGTATACCCCAGACACAACCCCTACCGGGAAACCGTAATACCAGAGGGGAGGACCCCAGAGGCTATAAACAGGAAGGGAACAAGGGGAGGATGGGGGGGAGGGGAGAAGGGGGAAAAAGTGGGTATGGGGAGGGTGGGGTAAGGAAGGGAGGATTGGGGGGGTACTTAGATTCAGTCTGAGGAAGGAGACCAAAGGATTTAATTCCTTAGACCAAGAGCCTTTTGCCATATGAAGGAGCTCCCCATGAAGAAGTGGAGAGTAAAACAAAGACTTTCATGGGCAAAACAAAAAGTGCGATAAGGCACCTAAATACTGGGAACAGTTCACCTCATACATGATAATGTACAATTGGAAGGTCCTGGAGAGACTCCTACCAAATCTGCACATAAAAATCACTCCCTATGAAAGCAAAAGTCTTGGCAGGAGATGCAACATTCCCCCGATGAAAAGGAAGGGCATCACAATTACACTGAGAGACAACACCAATAAGTGTCTGGGGCCCAAGACTGTTCAATTGCCTCCCAGCATACAAAAGGGGGATTACCAATAGACCTCCCAGGCTGTCTTCAAGAAGGTACTGGACAGGCACCTAAAGACAGTACCTAAACCAAAACCGGGCTCTGGTTCGTAGGTCGCTTGTGTGCAGACAGAAAACAAATAGCCGGGTTTAAATCAGCCCCTGATCCACCATGAGGCTGGTCTCAGACTGAGCTGCGGGGCCGTTAACTCCCAAAACCCACTTAAAGGTACACTCCAGGTACATACTCTACCCTGAGCCTCACTATCTTCGTAAAAACTCTTCACTGCTTTCAGTAACCTCCCTCCTATTACATATATTGGCAACATCTGCCGCATTTTTTCCCTCTCCCCCACCTTGTCATACGCCTTTTCCAAAACCCATGCGACAAAAATTCTCTTTACCCTTTTCTAAATACTGGTTACTTATATTTTTTCACTGTAAACATTTGGGTCTACACACCCCCTACCTATCCTAAAGCCTCCTTGTTCATCTGCTATCCTACTCTCTTACTCTTAATTTTTCAATAATAATTCTCCCATGTACTTTACCAGGTATACTCAACATACTTCTTTCTTTCCTTTTTCAATGCACCAGCTGTATCCCACTGAGTCAGGGGGGGCCCAAAAGGGAAAACCAAAGTTTCTCCTTTTAAAATTTAGTAATATATATATGAGAGGTTACTTCCCCCCATACTTCTGGCATTTTAGTCGCTTCTTACTGCATACATGGCTTACGGAGGAAAAATTCTGTTCCACTTCCACATGGAGATAAGTGGAAATAAACAAGAACTAGTAAGAAAAATAGAGATAAGTGGAAATTAACAAGAACAAGAATAGTAAAAAAAATATAGAAAACCCAGAAGGGTATGCATATATATGCTTGTACAGGGGAAACCCCCATCTAATTTTATTAATCCATTCCTGAGATCTCATCATTACCCGATATTATCTTTAGCTGAATTAATTTTCCCCCATAAGAAATAAGGAAATCAAATCAATCCGTAAAGGGACACCTCGGGATAGCGTGTTGCAGCGTCCATAATAGTAAAATAAGTATTGGTTTCCCAGTTTGGTTCTAGGCAAAGGGCCAACACAATCAACAATAAGACGTGAGAAGGGTTCACCATCCACAGTGATAGGAATAGAGGCGCAGGTGGAGGTGAGTGCGCTGGCTTGCCTGTCACTTGGGCAAAAACGTGGCAAAAGTCGCACTTGATCAGCTACTGTTTCCTTCCCTTTTGGCCAAGTAAAATGTTTTGCCAGTTTACCGAGTGTCTTCTTGACACCCAAATGTCCTCCTATGGGACTATTGTGAGCAAAATCAATGGCTTGTTCACGAAATGTAAACTGGTAACACTACTAGATGCTTGACTGTGTTGGAAAAAACCCATCAAACGACAACTTACATGTATTTTTCTCCATCAGTACACCGTTACTATAATAGTAACAATTATCGAGATCCTTTGCTTCACTCTCCCGTAACTGCTATATCTCTCAGTCTTTCCAGTGACTGATCAACAAACTGATCCTTGATTAAATCATCATGAGTAAGAAATTTAACGTCAGTTGTGTCTTGACTAGGGTTTATGACGGGGGGGGTCAGTGTTTTTTGCCCTGGGCGCAGAGCGTCACTAAACAACATATTCAAGCCCAAATCATTGTCATCCCACTAACTCAACAGGGGACAAGGATGGTTGTTTGAATCTTTGACATAGCTCTGTAATTGCGCTGAGAGGAAATAAAATAGTTTTTTCTCTACAAGCTTTAATGGCATAATTATCATCAGTGTTATTTTCAATCACAAGTGGTTCTTTCAAAATACCAGCATGAAAGGGTATCGTTCCCTATCAACAAGTCCACTGACCTGATGGGAAATACACCACTGGATATACCCACTGAAATATAACCAGTATAATAGCTTGTTTCAATATAAACTTTGTGCAGAGGCACTTTTATAACAGCCCCTCCATAGGCTTTTAACAATACATCTATCTTGCAAAAGGGATCGTCAGTTATGGGCAGTACATCTTCTCTTAATAACGTGAGATAACTGCAGTGTCTCTGAAAGTAATTATCTCAGTTAGATGTGATTCGTCAAATCCTACTTTATCTCTCGAAAAGTAAGGACTCATCACGAACGAATCTTTTTGTCAATACACTTTCTGACGCTAGTCATCTATCCTGAGTAACATTATCTAAAACAGTTGGATCAGAGGAATGCTAGGATTTTGGTGCCTTTGTTGCTCGGAAGAGGGAAAACGACTTTAGTGGGGGCGCCAGCCATACGACTGTTTCTCGTATCTCTTTCTAACTTATAACAATACTCTCTAGTATGTCCTTTTCTGTTACAATAGGTACATTTAACTTTCTTCTTCTCGATATCAGATTTCTGTCTAGCCACAGAGACAGATTCAGGGTTTGTGAGTTTTCCTGGTAAAGGTACGGAGAAGTTACAGTAGCAGGTACATCAGGCCGGCAATGAGCAGCTGATTTAGGTTGCCAACTTCTAGGACAATCTTTAGTTACCTTGTTTCTCTGTGTTTTAGTACGTACAAGTTTGTGAGAAATCTCGTAATTGTCTGCTAATGCTGCAGTTTCCAGGGAATATCCAGGTAGTGTGATCGATCAGATATTCTTGTAATGTCAGCAGGCATACAGTTGTAAACTCTTCATGATATAACAACTGAACAAGGTCTGCATCATAACCAACAGTTAGAACAACTTTATTCCGGAACCACGTTCGCCCTACACAATAGCTTCTTTTTTCAGGTTTTTTCGAATACAGGAAAAATTCGGCAGGAAACAGTAGGGGATGTGAAGACATGTAAATCAGTCATCACCTTGGGAGTCGTAGAAAATTTGGGTTGTCAGTCCCCCTGGAGAAGTTCAGTTCCTTGTCAGGAATATCTGTAGATCAAGCGACAGTGCGGAGATTAAAACTTCGGAAGGAGAGGTGCGAGAGTAGTAGTAGTGTAGTTGTTGGTAGTGGGAATGAAACCCTGATGGTCATTTTCCCCTCTAGTCCCCAAACTTCTCATTTAAAAAATGTCAAAGGTTTTTCTGTACCGATGCCCTTGGTTTCAGTTGTCTGAAAGTGGGAAATAAAAGGATACAATAAACCCCACAGGTTGTTAGGTAAGAACATTTGCAAAAATTAGA
Organism: Cherax quadricarinatus; assembly: GCF_026875155.1. Taxonomy (NCBI): domain Eukaryota; kingdom Metazoa; phylum Arthropoda; class Malacostraca; order Decapoda; family Parastacidae; genus Cherax; species Cherax quadricarinatus. The sequence continues at coordinate 6,093,905 of NC_069446.1, forward strand.
CAACTTTTTCCGAAAAAGTTTCGCCTCAAGTAGGCTTCTTCAGTCGAATACAGAAAAAAAGGGAGGAAAGTAGAATGGAAGACGATGTAATCATCCATCACCCTTGTATTGTAAATTTTGGGTTGTCATCCCTCGGCCCGGGAAATTCAGTTCCATAGTCAGGGCTATCTGTAGATCAAGCGACAGTGGGGGACTTAAATCTGTCGGAAAGGGGAGGGGCAGAAGTAAGTATAGTAGTAGTAGTAGTAGTGAGAAGTAACCACTGATGGTCATGTCCCCCCCTGGTTAATTCTCACTCTACTATCTACTCTCTGCACCTCTCCTTTCCGACAGTATTTTTAAATCTCTGCACTGTCGCTTGTCTAAAAATAGTTCCTGATTTTGGATGAACTTCTCCAGGCCGAGGACTACAACCCCAAAAATTTACGAAAAAAGGGGATGGGGTGATTGCATTCTTACATCTCTTGTTTGCCCATTTTTTTGAAATTTGCTGAGAAGCCTATGGTAGGGGAAACGTTTCGGAAAAAAATTGCTAAAGTTGCTATGTGTCTTTTCTAACAACCCGTCGGTATTGATACCATTTTGATGTTCAAGGCTGTCATAGTTGTTACATTTGGGCCCAGACTACCCCCTCGAATGCAATTTTTTTCCCACGAACAAACCACAAAAGTTTATTTGTCGTCGTTGTAATGTACGAAATGCTCTTTGAAAATTTTACGGGAACAAGTTTACGCTCAAAAAATTTTTTGTTTGCAGCATCATAACTAATGTACTTAGAAAAGGGAAAGCGCCGACTTTTTGAGCTTTTCCTGTCAAAAGCGTATGCAACAAGTTCCCCTGCTTACGGGCCAATTCATAGCACGGCCGTTTTCAAACCACAAAAATGTGTCTAATCATTTTAAAAAAATTTGGGAAACCATGGATGCAGCTTTCTGCAATTAAATGTGCCCCTGTGATCTACGCTTTGCTTAAAGACGAACATTTTCTCTTTGGAAATTCTTCTTTTTTAAAATTTTCCCCTTGTGCCTCTATTTGTGCAGTCTCAACATAATGGGGCGTTCCCAACCTCTCAAACTTTTCCCCTGAGAGATAGGACCGGGGGTAATGGAGGAGTGGGGAAATTAAATGTCTTTCTGGACTGTCCTGGGTCGGACACTTCCAGCCACTCTAGAGATTGATTGGTTTGGATAATAATACAGGTGTTAAAACACTTATATATTAGGCTGTGTCAACTACCAGCTATACCTGTATATTGTCGGGAAAGGGAAAGGAGCGAGCGAGAATAATCTAACAGTGGGACACTAGCTCCCCTTCTCCCCTTAGTTGCTCTTTCCTTCCCAACTTCAAATAGAGTCAATTTCCAAATTTGGGACTAGGCTTTTGAATTGAATCAAAATCAACTCTCTGTTGAGCAGGAAACAATATATTTTTAAATTAATCTCGGACAGTTTCAGCTGTGCAATTCCGTAACTCACACCGAGATATTTTGGGCTACTCCCAAACACGGTGAAGTTTTAATTACCAACCAGACAAAGTCAGAGTATCAATTAACGTTTCACTTGCATACACCCGAAAATAATTGTACTACGAGGGTTGATTATGGGAAACTATAATCCTAATAAATTTTAGTGTTGGTTGTCTTAGAGCTAGAGCTCTAAACAGTATTTCCATCTTTTGGGTTCAAGGGGCCAGTCAAGTACATAATCCCAGGGGTATGTTGTAAAAGACTAAATCAAAGTCTTCAGATTAGGAAATACTCAAAGTTTTGATCAAGTTTTAAATTGTCAAGGGAAATTTTCCCAACCCCTTTGGGATCAAAAGGCCCTCCCGGACGGGCCCCCTTTTTGAAAAAAACGCATTCTAAAAGTTTAGAATTCCAGTAAATACTAGAAAGGACTGCCCTTCAGCACCCCCTGTTACGGGTTTTCTAAAAATAGTCAGTATCCTTGTCCAATTATCATTAAAATTCGTATTTTCAATATGCTTAGGATTACAACTGGTAGGCTACTAACAGGAAATTAAAATTTAATAAATTTATTAATCAGAGGAAAAAATCAAATTAAATTAAATTAAATTAATCACATAACAAAATAAAATCAAACTCTTGAGTTCAATATTTTTGTGCGAAAGCACATATACATTTTTATTTTTTAAGTACTGCTGGGACATTAACATTTAATAAGAAAAACAAATTGTACAAGTGATGATGTGTGGAAATGCTTAAATTTCATATGTCTCAAGACTCGACTAGACTTAAAAAAAGTGATGACAAAGTCCCCCAAAAAAAATAACTTTTTGACCGACTGGCAACCAAACATCTGCTTAACAAAGAAAAAATGCTAAACCCCCAAAAGCCCTAAAACAACGCTGGACACAATCAGGATCAAGGAAAAATAAACGACACAAGTGGGCCATCACAGATCCTCCAAAAAGTTACAAAACTCCCATACTATGAAACTAAATTCGCATAGGGAAAAAATCGACTGGACAATCACAAAACCCGTACAAAATTAGGTCAGAAGCTATACTAAGGACCCCGAGATGTCAGATGTCTAGGGGACACACAACCTCAGTACACGTCGAAAATCCGAAGTCTATACAATGTTCTGTGAACGAGTTTTACAGAACTAACAAGAATAATGAGACAAAAATCTTTCCCAAACCCAAGGGAGTCAGAGCAGACGAAAAACTTTTAACGAGGTGAGGGCACCCCCCCTCGATCAAGTGATAGCCCCGTGGAAGCACAGCCCAAAACCGGCAGTATAAAAAGCGACAAGCAATAATTTCAGTATTGAAATCAAGACTTGAACTGGCACATTTAGTACATCCTAACAAAATAAGTCAAATACAATATAACAGTAAATAATAATATAAAGAACATTTTCGATTTAGCATTATCGCAAATGTAGCAATATAAAATTAAATGAAAAGGAAAATAAATTTTAAAATTTTACAATAATCATTGTAACCCATTCAGGGGTTGCAACATACTCCAATACTGAAACTAAGTACTGTGCCAAAACAAAAGCATTCACATTGCTAAACTCGCAAACTAGTGTTTAGCCACTTAGCCATAATACCAACTTACCTCATAATTTGTAATATTTTAAAATAAAGAATTAAACTAAGTCTGCCAGAAATGCCTAGCCATGCTAGGCGTTCTAGTGGTACACTCTGTAATCATTATTTAACTACATGTAAACCACACAACAACCAAATTCTGTAAATTCAACATTGTAATCTTTATAGAGAATAAACTTTGAATTTGAATTTGAAAGGGGTTAGATGTACAGCCCAAATTTTCAACTGCCTATCACCCTCAGTCTCAGGGAGTAGTAGAGAGATTTCATCAAACGCTTAAGACAATAATGCGAGCTTATTGTATGAATAACACTAGTGATTGGGATGAGGGTATCCCCTTTCTCTTGTTTGCTGTGTGGGAAAGCGCCCAAGAATCTCTCAGTTTCAGCCCTTTCGAGCTCGTCTATGGTCATCCAGTGAGGGGGCCACTGACTATTCTCAAGGAGCATTGGCTGGGCAGTGAAAATGAGGCTTTCCCGCTGAAAGATGTTCTCTTTTTCAGGAAATGATTGGACCAGGCGAGGCAGATGGCAGCAGACAACCTCAAAGCTAGTCAGAGGGCCATGAAGCAGCGGTACGACCAAAGGGCAGCCCCTCGCTTCTTCAGTGTTGGAGAGGAAGTGTTAGCTTTGGAGCAGGTTCCGGGACATGCCTTGGCTGTACGATTTGATGGACCCTTTGTCATCACAGGCAGGTCTGGCCCCAATTATGTAATTAAGATGCCTGGCCGTCGCAAATCAGAAAGGATTGTGCACATTAACAGGTTGAAAAAATACCATTCTAGGGCAGGAGTTGCCACTATTCAAGTTGAGTGTGACATTACTGAAAAACTTCCTGTAACAACAGAAGGCTGTGCAATTCAGCCATCTTGCAAAATCCCTTGGTACACATGAAGGGACTCAGTGTACAGGGAGCCTGTGACTTGGTTCAGTTACTCCAAAAATTTCCAGATTTGTTTGGGGATGTACCCAAAGTAAATTGCCTCCCCATGATGTGGATGTTGGGGAAGCTGTTCCAATAAAGCAGGCTCCTTAAAGCATGAACCCAACAAAACAACTTCACATGGAGGAAGAAGTGAAATTCCTCCTTCAAAACCAGTTTGCAGTGCCTAGCGAGAGTCAGTGGGCATCTCCATGCCTGATGGTTCCTAAACCTGATGGATCTACGCATATGTGCACTGACTATTGCAGAGTAAATGAAGTAACGAAGGCTGACTGTTACCCTTTGCCACATATGGATGATGTGATTAATGCTGTGGGAGGGGCAAAGTTTGTGAGCAAACTGGACTTACTTAAAGGTTATTATCAGATACCCCTCACCCAGCGAGCCAAGGAAATTTCAGCCTTCGTCACTCCAGATGGGTTATTTCAATATAATGTTCTTCCTTTTGGGTTAAAAAATGCTCCTCCCACCTTCCAGCATCGTATAAATACTGTCATAAGGGGGTTGGATGGTGTACGGGCCTATCTAGATGACATTGTGGTATTCAGTAACCAGTGGGAAACTCACTTGGTAAGATTACAAAAGTTGTTTGAGCGTCTAGCCCAAGCCAAACTAACCATCAATCTGAGCAAAAGTGAGTTTGGCCAAGCCAGTGTACAATTCTTAGGATATGTAGTTGGTCAGGGGAAAGTTGCCCCAATTAATGCTAAGGTGGAGGCCATTAAAAATTTTCCTAGACCACAGAATCGGAAGGCAGTGATGAGGTTCCTGGGCATGGTGGGTTATTACAGATGGTTCTGCCCCAACCTCTCCCAGATAATGTCACCACTGACAACTTTGACTAGTCCCAAAGTTCAATTCAGCTGGGACAGCAAGTGTGACAGGGCTTTTGAAAATGTGAAAATGTTATTAGGGAATGCTCCTATCTTGAAAAGTCCTGAGTTTGAATGCCCCTTCTCTCTACAAGTGGATGCTAGTGATGTAGGGGTAGGTGCAGTGTTGTTGCAGGGTGAAGATTGAGACACATGCAACATATGGGAATCTTTATTCAGGAAACGTTTCGCCACACAGTGGCTTCATCAGTCCAATACAAAGAAGAAGGGCGTATGCAGAGGAGGAATTTGAGGTAATCAGTCCCTCAGCAAGGAGTTGATGTGTTCAGTCCATCAATCTTGTAGAATGTACAGCATAGGGCCATATTATTATTATAATAAAAAAGAAGCGCTAAGCCACAAGGACTATACAGCGCTGCAGGGCAGGAAGGAAGCGAGGGCATCAGGTGGCAAAAGGGAGATGAATGAGTAATAGGTTACGATAACAGCGAGGCAGTGGATGGTGAAAGGGTAAAGGGCAGCAAGAGACTGAACTAGAAAGGGCTGAGGGGAGTGAGAAAAGTATCATCAGAGTTTGTGGAGTAAATCAGTCATTGTCAAGAAGTCAATGAGAGAGTCAGGATTAAAGGAGGGCCATCAGCAAGAAGGGAAGGTAAAGAGAGAGTAGTAGAACGAAGACGACGTTGGAGGTAAATTCTGCGTGCTCGTTGATAGAGAGGGCAGTCTAACAGAATGTGGCTAATCGATACTGGAACTTGACACTGCTCACAGAGAGGAACAGGGTGCCTCTCCATGAGATACCCATGAGTAAGACGAGTGTGGCCAATGCGAAGGCGGGAGAGAGTGGGCTCCCAACCTCGGCACTGATGACAAGAAGACGGCCAGTAACCTATGCTCGGTTTAATAGAATGAAGTTTGTTACCGAGCAGAGTTGACCAACGTTGTTGCCAACGGGTGCGAAGGTGGGGAGCTATTGCAGCAAAATAGTCAAGAAATGGAACACCTCGATAGGAAATTGGTAGGTTCATGTACTGCTGACCGCGCAGCAGTGTCTGCCTGTTCATTGCCCTGTATGTCGACATGACCAGGGACCCAACAAAAAACAATATCTTTATGTTTTGGGAGAGATATGGCGTAGCCAAAGTTGGATACGGAGAACTAGGGGATGAGATTTTATCAAAATTTCGTAAGCCTGTAGAGCACTAAGGGAGTCTGAGACTACTACAAATGAGACATAGGCATAGATGCGATACGAATAAGTGCTGCAAGAATGGCATACAGTTCAGCAGTAAAAATGCTAGCTGAAGATAGTAAATGTCCCCGCACGACGCTGTCCGGAAACACTGCTGCGAATCCGACGCCGTCTGAAGACTTAGAGCCATCTGTGTACACAGCAGTGGCATGAGAATGGGAGTGGAAGTGATCAAGAAAAAGAGAGCGGGAAGCCACCGTAGGCAGTTGAGTTTCGAGCAAGGGAGTGAGAAAGAACAGACCCGAACAGCTGGAACTTCCCAGAGGGGTAGGGAAAAGTGAGATGCTACATGAACATATAAAGGTGGTAACTGAAGGGAAGACAAGAGTGAATGAAGGCGAAGAGAAAAGGGACGGAGCAAACAGGGGCGGCGAATGAATAAAGAATGTCTACTAATATCGGTGACCATTCTATAAATGGAAGGATTGTGTAGATCGTGAGAGCGTACATAGTAGTGAAGGCAATGGGCATCACGGCGATCAGACAAGGATGGAACATTCGCTTCTGCATAGAGGCTCTCAACAGGGGAAGAGCGAAAAGCACCAATGCACAAACGTAATCCTTGGTGATGGATAGAGTTAAGGCCAGAGAGAGTAGCCTGGAGTTTACCTGGAGAGAGTTTCGGGGGTCAACGCCCCCGCGGCCCGGTCTGTGACCAGGCCTCCTGGTGGATCAGCGCCTGATCAACCAGGCTGTTGCTGCTGGCTGCACGCAAACCAACGTACGAGCCACAGCCCGGCTGATCAGGAACTGTCTTTAGGTGCTTGTCCAGTGCCAGCTTGAAGACTGCCAGGGGTCTGTTGGTAATCCCCCTTATGTGTGCTGGGAGGCAGTTGAACAGTCTCGGGCCCCTGACACTTATTGTATGGTCTCTTAACGTGCTAGTGACACCCCTGCTTTTCAAATTTGGGGGGGTGGTGCATCGTCTGCCAAGTCTTTTGCTTTCGTAGTGAGTGATTTTCGTGTGCAAGTTTGGTACTAGTCCCTCTAGGATTTTCCCGGTGTATATAATCATGTATCTCCCCCTCCCGCGTTCCAGGGAATACAGGTTTAGAAACCTCAAGCGCTCCCAGTAATTGAGGTGTTTTATCTCCGTTATGCGCGCCGTGAAAGTTCTCTGTACTTTTTTTAGGTCGGCAATTTCACCTGCCTTGAAAGGTGCTGTTAGAGTGCAGCAAAAATTTCCCGCCTAGATAGAACAAGTGACCTGAAGAGTGTCATCATGGGCTTGGCCCCTAGTTTGAAGGTTTTCATTATCCATCCTGTCATTTTTCTAGCAGATGCGATTGATACAATGTTATGGTCCTTGAAGGTGAGATCCTCCGACATAATCACTCCTATGGTCTTTGACGTTGGTGTTTCGCTCTATTTTGTGGCCAGAATTTGTTTTGTACTCTGATGAAGATTTTAATTTCCTCATGTTTACCATATCTGAGTAATTGAAATTTCTCATCGTTGAACTTCATATTGTTTTCTGCAGCCCACTGAAAGATTTGGTTGATGTCCGCCTGGAGCCTTGCAGTGTCTGCAATGGAAGACACTGTCATGCAGATTCGGGTGTCATCTGCAAAGGAAGACACGGTGCTGTGGCTGACATCCTTGTCTATGTCGGATATGAGGATGAGGAACAAGATGGGAGCTAGTTACTGTGCCTTGTGGGACAGAGCTTTTCACCGTAGCTGCCTCGGACTTTACTCTGTTGACGACTACTCTCTGTGTTCTGTTAGTGAGGAAATTATAGATCCTCGACCGACTTTTCCTGTTATTCCTTTAGCGCGCATTTTGTGCGCTATTACGCCATGGTCACACTTGTCGAAGGCTTTTGCAAAGTCTGTATATATTACATCTGCATTCTTTTTGTCTTCTAGTGCATTTAGGACCTTGTCGTAGTGATCCAGTAGTTGAGACAGACAGAGCGACCTGTTCTAAACCCATGTTGCCCTGGGTTGTGTAACTGATGGGTTTCTAGATGGGTGGTGATCTTGTTTCTTAGGCCCCTTTTCAAAAAATTTTTATGATTTTGGGATGTTAGTGCTTTTGGTCTGAGTTCTTTGCTGTTGCTTTATTTCCCCCCCTTTGTGGAGTGGGGGCTATGTCGTTGTTTTAGAAACTGGGGGACGACCCCCGTTTCCATGCTCCCTCTCCATAGGTTTGGGAAAAGGTTCGTAAAGGGGGGGCTTTTTGAATTTCCCTTTGATAAACCACAGATTTCCCATGAGTCGGGCCCCGGGGGCCAGAGTCCCATGGGAAATGTCATTTATCGCCTGTTCGAAGTCATTTGGCGCCCAGGAAAACATCGGATAGGTTTGGGTTTTAGTAAAATTTTTTGTGGCTTATATAAAAAATTCATTTTGGTCTTGACTCTCAGCGGGGTTAGCGGTTTGCAAAAAACTGAGTCATTTGGGGACTTGAGTAGTACTAATTTCCTTGCGTCATCTGTGTAGGACCCATCTTGTTTAAGTAGGGGCCCAATACTGGCGTTTTTTCTCGTTTTTGGGATTTGCTTAGGAGAAGAATTACTTTGGGTTTTTTCTTTTTTATTTATGGTTTTTAAAGTTCCCCCGCGTTTCCTGACTCCAAAAAGGGTTTTTTTAGTTTAAAGGCGATGCTTGCTTTTCTCTGACCAGTTTTTCCCTGCGCATTTCAGATATATTGACCTCTTTTGCCGCTCCGCAGGAGAGGGGGCGGAATAAATTGGTCCCCAAAATCGATTTTTCGTTTAAAACGGGGGGGGAATTTTAGGCAACCCAGAGTTCGACGATCAGCCCCCCCGGGAAAAGATGAGCAAGGGTTTTAAGAAGGTTTACCCGGCCCTGTGAAAAAAAATTGGGCCTTCAGAGGGGTTTAAAGTGGGGTTTTCCCAGGAAAACCGAGGGTTTCAAAGGGGGGCCCTAAAAAAACCGGGACTGTTTTCACGTTCGGGGAAAGGGGGGACCCCATAGGAAACAAAGGTGGTTCGGAGTTTAAACGAGCATTAGGGGGAAAGAAATTTGGTGAGTTTGGGGGTTTACTTAAAAATTTTAAAAACCCATGCGGGGTTTGGCCCCAAGGGGGAAACAGGGTCGACCCCTTTTGGGGGAAAAGGAAAAAAACTGCAAAAAAGATGCCCATTTCAGCCCCCTTGCAAAAAGAAATTTGGCAAAGTCATCAACATAGGCGATGCCCCAAACATTGGGGGGGAAAAAACAGAGGCCAAATCATTTATAGCAAGGACGGAAAAAAGTGTTGTGCTTAAAACCACACCCCGGAGGGAAAACCTTCAGCTTGGACGAAATCTGGGGAAAGGGAAAAAAAACATTTTTTTGGGCTCGAAAACCCGGAAAAGTCTTTTCAGTTTAAAAAATTCTTAAGGAAGGATGGTAGAAATTTCCTGGAAAGGTAAGGAATGGGCCTTTGGGCCCAAAAAATTTTTACCTCCAAGTTGTGTTATATGCCTTTTTAAGGTTTAAAAAAAAATGGCAATAACTGTTGATTATTTGCAAAGGCATTACGAACATACGTATCCAAGCGAAAGTAAAAGGTCTATGGTACAACGACCTTTTCGAAAGCCAAAATTGACTAGCGGATAGAGACTGTTGTGTGCTTAAATACCCATTTTAAAAAGTCGGTTTACGAGCGTTCCATCACTTTGCAAACTGCACTAGTAAGAGCGATGGGGCGTAGTTTTGGGGGGCATCATGTTTCCCGTAGTAAACCCCCGGGTTTTAGGGAAAAAAAAGGAAAAATGGCAGATTTTTTCCCAAACTGGGGAAGAATCCTTGTGCCCAAATTAAAAATTGAAGAGGTGTAAGGGAAACAAGGGGTGACCGATGTAAATGTTTTTAAAAATTGAATTGAATGTCGTCAGGGGCCCCGCTGCCGAAAGATCGCAAGGGTGAGAGCCTTGCCCCCAGTTCTTTAAAAATGTTTAAAAAGGGAATTATATTTTTTCTTTTCTGAGAGAAGAAAGGGCCCAAAGGGAAATAACTCTCTGGCAGCTTTGAGGAAAGAAACGAGGGGGGATAGTGGAGCCCTCAGGAAATCGGACCAGGGTGTGTGGGCCAAATTCAATGGCAACGTTTTGGGGGGTTTGCTACATCAAAAAACCAGCGACCCCTAGAAAGGAGCTGGGTAGGGAGAGTATTTACCCCTCCCAAATTTTCCCCACTTTTTTCCAGAATTGGAATGTAGAAGAAGCAGAGGTGGATGGTGGAAAACATGGTTTTCGCCCAAAAAGTGCGTTTAGCTTACGGAGACACGGCGAGCGATCGCACGCTTCTGCTTAAAATCCCAAAAAGTCTCCCTCGGTTCTGTTTACCGGTACCTGCCCATGCAGCCGTTTCAAAATGTACTGCACGAGCACAAGCGGAAAACCACCAAGGCACGCATTCTGAGAATGCCTGCCTGAGGTTTTTGGGGGATAGAATGAGAAGCCCGCGGTATTTTTTAAAATGCTTTGAGAAAATGTGTAGGAGTCCTCAATGGAGGATGAAAAGGGCCCCCACTAAAAGCAGTGAGGTGTGAGGGGAAAAAATCCCCAAATTTTCCCGATCAAATTGCCAGCGAGGGCTACGGAAAGGTGGGGGAATAGGAAAGGGGAAGTAAGGGAAAGATCGGAAAAAGATCGCTGTCCCTGTAAGGGTTTGGTTTGAAAAAGACCAGGTTTAAGTTTAGTGCAGTGGAGGAAGAGAAGGGCTGGGTTTGATTGATGCAAGGGAAAAGGAAATATGAGTACCCAGGAAACAAAAAGGGTGGGGGGATACCTGTATTTAAAACATGGGAGGGGGTGAGGGCAGAAAAAGCCTCCAACTGATGCCAAAGTGAGTCAAAAATGAGCCCCCCCCAGAGGGAAAAAGGTGGGCATTAAAATCAAACCCAAATAACAGAAGTGGTGGTGGGGAAAGGGTGAAACAAGAAAGGCAAAGTTTGGGATAGAAAATGCCCGAGAAGGGAGGGGGATAAAAAAGAAACATATTTTTAAACCCTTATTCAAGGGAAAATGGGCTGCAGTGTTTAATGCAGCGATGTATGGACAAATAGTTGACAGTACGGAATATCATTGCGTAGAAGAAAAGGGGCACTTTCATTAAAGGTCCCATCTGAGAAAGGGATCGAAGAATACAATAGATTTAGCCTGAGATAGGTTGAAACAGCCGAAGTTTTAATTTTGGTTCTTTGTAAGCAAGCACCAAACAGGGGAAAACCTCGGAAAGGCAACATCTTGAAGCTACACCCGATTACCCCTGAGGCCGCGGAATTATTTCCACTGTAAATAGGCCATGATTGCGATGAAGAAAATATTCAGGGAATCTGTTGGTAAAGGCCACCTACGGTACTAGTGGGGTTAGAAAAGTCATTCGTGTGGTGGCATTGGAGATGTTCAAGTAGCGAAGAATGGAGCGTGCGATGAATGGGGTTGTGAGATGGGGTGAGGGAAAGAGAAGGAACAGGAAGTGATTTCAGTGTCCATTGAAGGTTTAGTATCTGCAATATATTCTGAAATGGCTTCATGTGTTCTGAATTAAAAGATGTATGGGAGACCTTATTGGAGATAGGAGGAGGAGGGTGAGTAAGATGGGACAGATGGACTGTACAAAGTAGAGAGGTAGAGGGAAAAAGTGTAAGGACTGGAGATGAAGGGTGGGGGGGGACTGAAGAGCAGAAAATCTGGGAAATGGTGACAGAAGGGAGAACATGGGGAGGGGGACGGGGGTGGAAGGAATAGTTCGAGGAGGAGGGTGAATCTCCACAACTTGTAATAGAGCCAGAGAGAGGGGAAGAAACTAGGTTACAAAGAATGGTAAGGTAAAGTTGGAGGCGGAAGAAGGAAGGGAAGGGCAAAGAGATTTGAGCAATGTGGGATTTTTTGATTCTGTGTAGAGGGGCGATTGGTATTAGGTGTAGTACGAGGTTCTTGTCGATACTGGGGCTTGTGCGGAAGGACGCGAAGTGTGTGAACAGGGACTGGTTGTAGTAGGGACGTCAGGCCAGGACAGCAAAAGGATTAGATGCGTAGTGGCTATGGGGTGGGTAACAACAGAGGGAGCTGCAGAAGATGGGACCCCAGAATGTGGGCGGGACGTTGGAAACACCGAGAATAAGAAACACGGGGGTAGTCTCCTTGAGGCGGAGATGGTAACTGCCATAGCATAAGGGAGACCTTTGCCTCTTTGAGGCAACGGATTTTACGTTTCATTTAAGTAGACCTGGCAACGGGGGAGTAGAAGGGTGGTTCATTACAATTAGCAAGATGGAGGTTGACTGCAAGATGTATTAGAATGGTTGTCGGCACCAAGACTGGGCATTCGGACATGTATCTGCAATATTTCGATGGGTGACCAAAACGCCCAGCCAATTTCTACACATTGTTGCGGCTTGTAGGTATCACTTTCGAACTTGTAACCTGATTGTCCGCGTCATATAAGAGGCGGGAGTTCTCGGTGTCAAGTTAAACTGGCCACATTGCAAGGGTAACGTCTCCCGCCCCCCGGGAGGAAGACATAAGTGTCTACTTTGAGGACTTGGAGATCTGGAGTTCCAGGCTTTTCAAAAAAAATGTCATTGCCCAACCCCATGATGGAAATTCTGTTGGGACTATACGTATGGGGCCCGGAATGACAGTACCACTACAAGAAATTGATGAGAAGATGTTTTTCAATAGTGATAGGAGTGTATGATATTCGAATGGAGAGAAAGATCATGAGCTTGGGTTAGCATTCTGGACAGTGACGATGCGCGTACCGTCTGAGAGGTGAATGAAATATCTCTGCAACCAATGACGGGGATGCGCTTTGGCAATACTATGGTCAGAAGGTAGGCAGAAGAAGAAGTTGGTCTTAAAGGTAAAGAATTTAGGTCCATTGTGTGGTCCGAAACTGAGCGTGGAGAGGGATGAAGTGCTTGACGCGTCGGTCGTTTCCGAGTAGAATGGAAGGTAAGACGGAGCATTCATCCAGGAGATTGACGTTGCGTTTAGGAGTAGGGACCCGGAGTTGGTCCGGCATGAAATGGGTGGGCGATTCGAAAATTGCCGTACCGTAGAGGGAGAAGCGGACAGCAAGTCAAAGGAGATGCGGAGTTCAGGAAAATCGAAGGGGAGTCAGTTCGAAAGTCCCGGTGGGTACTGAAGCGGGTGAGAAACAGCACAGACAAGAGGTACAGGGGCATCAGGAGGTCCGAAGAGTGGGTATAAACACAAGGCAGGGTCAGAATGGGGTGCGGTATCAAGAAGGGGCCCGGGGGTAGTGGTTTCAGGACTAGGCTGCCTATGGTTAGGTTACTCCTTTGCTTTTGTTTTTAAGAAAAAAAAGAAAGAAGAAAAGAAATAAAAACAAAAACAAGAATAAAAAATGGGGGGAGCGGGGAGGAATTGTTCCAGGAGGAATGAAAGGCGGAAAATCCTCCCTCCGCGCCAAGAGGACTCGACACGTAGAGTATAGCGCAGACATTGCAGCATGGAACCCCGTTGCCATAACCCTACCCTTCATGCCAGTATACAGCAATCCGGGATAGGCACCGCACATCTGCCAGCTACCTCGGTGGAAAAAGAGAGGCGGCGGATTATCCGCCACAAAGCATACCTCCTTCAGCCACCACCCCCGGAATTCCGAATGGTGGCTTCCAGAGAATCACCCGTCGCCCCAAAAGACACCCAAAGCTACTCCGGGATACCGCGGAGAGGGATCGGGGACATCCATAAGGCAATCCAGATTCCACGGCAAATACGCCACCGCAAGAAACTCACGGATGGGATCGACCACGGTTGTCCTTTCCCTACTTGAATAGCGCGCATGTGGGAGAAATCAGAAGGCTTAAAAAGAGGGAAGGGCAAAAGGAGGGGTGAGGAAGGAGGAGGAGGAGGAATGGAAAAAGGGGAGGGATGGGGAACCCCCCCCCATGGATATGGGAGGGAGAACGTGAGGAGTATGGGGTGAAATTAGGTTCGGTTGAGGAAAGAAGATCCGACAGGGCTAATTCTCAGACCAGAGCCTCTTCACCACGCCAAGGTGCCCCCCTTGAAGACCGGGTATCTATATACAGAGGTTTTTATTGTTTTATTTAATGGGTTTAATGATATCTTCTAACAAAGGTCATGATTTTTTGGGTTTAAAAGCCCATCTATCACAAAGGTTATAACTTATTTATTGGGTTTAAAGCCTATTCTATACAAAGGTCATAATTATTTATTGGGTTTAAAGCCAATCTGCTACACAAAGGTCTGATTTATTGGGTTTTAAAGCTATCTACTCACAAGGGCATGATTTTTTGGGGTTTTAAAAACCCTATCTTTTACAAAGGTTATAATTATTGGGTTTAAACCCTATCTACTATACAAAGGTCATGATTTATTAAGGGGTTTTTTAAAAAGCCTATTACTACACAAAGGGCATGTTTTACTGGTTTTTAAAGCCTATCTCTACACAAAGGGCAGATTTTTTTGGGCAAAAAGCCCATTACTACACAAAGGTCTGATTTATTTATTGGGTTTTTAAACCCTATCACAAAGGTCACTAATAATTTATTGGGTTTAAAACCCTATTTTTAAAATCAAGTCATGATTTTTGGGTTTTAAAACCCCTACACTACACGAGGTATGGAGTGTTTTCCCAAAAGTTAAAAGCTCTTTCACGAAGGTCATGACTGATTTTTTGGGGTTTTTTAAAGCCTATCTACTACACAAAAGTCTGATTTTTTGGGTTTTTTTAAAGCCTATCTACTACACAGGTCTTGATTTTTTGGGGTTTTTTAAAGCCTATCTTCCTACACAAAGGTCTGATGTTTTTCCCGAGTAAAGCTTATTAACGGTTTTGATGGATTTTTAGGTTAAAAAGCCTATTACTAACGAAGGTCATGTTTTATTGGGTTTTAAAACCCTATCTGCTACACGTATAATTGCCCCAGGGGGTTTTTAAAAACCTACTAATTCATGAAGGTAGGGTTTTTATGGGTTTAAAGCTATCTACTACCAAAGGTCATTTTTTTTTGGGGCTTACCCTTCTACTCAAAAGTCATGATCGATTTTTGGGTTTTTTAAAGCTATTACTAATAAGTCTGATTTTTGGGGGTTTAAACCCTATATCACGAAGGTCATGAGTGTTTTCCCCAATTTAAAAAAGCTTATTACACAAAAGGGGTCATGATTGATTTTTTGGGGTTTTTTTAAAACCCTATCTATACAAAAGTATAATTGCTTCATTGGGTTTAAAAATATCTACTTCTGAAGGTCTGTTTACGGGTTTTTAAACCCTATTAGCAAAAAGGTCATAATTTATTGGGTTAAAACCCTATTTACTTACGAAGGTCATGATTTGCTGGGTTTTTTAATAAGAGCACAAAAACCCACTGGGTAGGGTTTTTTAAAGTTTTTTTAAATACAGGGTCTTTAAAGGGCTGCATGTAACCTATGCACACCGGTCAAAAATATTTTAATACCAAAAACTTTAAACCCAAAGCCCAAAATTATTAAACAGGTGTTCAGCTTTAAATCATCCAAATTACTAAAAAAGTTCCTTATCAAAATTTTTTAAAAAAATTTTAATCATAACTATAACTAAACCCCAAGGGTTTAAAAATAACCCAAAAAAGCGCTAAAAAGTACAAGGGTCATACTAACCCTAAAGAAGCGTTAAACCTACAAAGGGGGAAATTTTCCCTAAAAAAGCGCTAACCTAAAGGGTCAACACCCTTAGGTCTCAAAAGGGGCAACCCCCCCCCCCCAAAAAAAAAAAAGCTTTTTGGGAAAAATTTAATAAAAATTTAACTTGCATCAACTTAAAAAATGGCAAATGAAAAAAAAAATAATATCAATTTAAATAAATTTTAAAAAAATAAAAATTAAAACAGTAAATACGAAAAAAAAAAATTATTTGAAATTTTAAAACTTGTTTATATTATTATTTTTATAACAGGGGGGGGCGCTAAACCCGTGGTTATACAGCGCCTGTGGGGGGGGTGTGGAAGGGATTCGGCTTTAAATTTAGGAAATGGGACAGATCCAATTCCCCGAATCAAGAGCCCCCCACCAGCGTCAAAAACCTTTTTGAGGGGGGTTTTGTTTCTGAATAATTTCAACAAGGCATCCCCATATTAGTTTTCCTGGCAAAAAAGTCCATATATAAAACCGGGTAATAAATTAATGCTTCAGCGATTAAAAATTTTAATTAAAATTATAGTAGCGATTAAGTGGTGTTTTACAAATGGTAAGGGCGTAAAAAATGGGAAAATAAATAAGTGGTGACAAAAGGTAAAGGGATAGTACATTATAAGTGAAAGTGACAAACGCTCACTTACATAAAGGCTAACAGTTATTTTGAAAATCGTCTTTTCAACTGGAATCCCCCTTGGGAAAGGGTTTCCCTTTATGTTGGTGAGGGGCTTTGATTTTGGGAATTGAATCTTGGCCCAGTTCCCGAATTAAGTCTGAATGCTTCCACCCCCCCCTGGGCGCTGTATAATCCCAGGGTTTGCGCTTCCCCCTTGATTATAAAAATAAAAATAATTCAATGGAAAAAAAATAATTTCACGAATTACTACAACGATTTTAAAAATCTGTTTATTTTCCCCATTTTGGGTTTAGAAAAAAAGTAACAAACACGACATATTTTTTAAAAAACTTTCGGCCCGGGAACCTTTGATCATTTCAAAACTTACAGGTCACGTGCGTCCACCCCCTCTCCGCTTTTTATATAATGTCTTTTACTTGTATGTTAAAAGTGATAAAGGTCCAGGCCCGAAACGTTTTCTAAAAAATATTCATAGTTTTTTGCTTAGTGTTTTCAAAACCCAACTTGCGGTTTTTTTCCCAAGGTTATCCCTTTTACCATGTAAACCCATAATTATAAAAAAACCAGTAAATTTAAGAAAAAAAAAAGGGAAAAAATTTCTTCCCCTGAGGAGGGCTTCCTCACTCCTCCCATGAGGGGCGCCAGTTTAGCGGGCTCCCTGCCCCTCCCAGTGGTAGTAATTGAGCGCTCTATTGGTGATCAAGGAGTCCGACTGCGGGTCTTGGCGCCAACCCCGGGTCAGGCTTAATCTACGCTGTAATTGGTGTTGCTTCCCCAAACTTAGCAATTTGCTTTTGAGTGCGAGGGACTTTTGACCAAGGAAATTTGGAGCAACCTTACCTAATAAAAACCAAATAGAACATTTATAATTAGAAATATCCCAAAAATAAATGAGAAAATATTTGAACTAAATCTCTCAATGCACACGAGAGAACAAGTTTATATATACACATTGTTTGTAATACACACTTTTAAAGTTTACATCAATCCCCACAACCCCCTGGGGAAGGGAATATACCCCCCCGCGACCCCGAGGAATGGAATATACCCCCGTGAGCCTGGAAAAAAATTATATCCCCATACCCCCCTGGGGAAATGGAATTACCCCGGGGAATGGAATATCCCCTTGCCCTGGGGGGGAAATTACCCCCCTAGCCTGGGGAAGGAAATTTCATTACTGGGAATGGGGTGAGTTTTCATTGGATCAAGATCCCCCCCACCGTGGCCTGGTCCAAAAAATTTTAAAAAAAACGACACTTAAGTGGTGTGAATGGTAAGTGAAAATTTAAAAACCGCAAACGATCCTTGTAAGGGGTAAAATGACAAATTAAAAATTAAAACCTTCCTTAGTGGTAATGACAAAGTTAAAACCCAATTATTTTAAAACTGGTAGTGACATGCCAATTTTAGAGGTAAAGTGGAAAGTTACCCCCACTTTGAAGGGTTGTCCCAATTGAAAACCCTTAGAGACTAAGTTACCATATTTTACAAAATTTTATTCAGATATATTTACTTTATATAACCATTTAAAAAGCTTATTTATATAAACCCCCCGTAATTTTGAGAATTGAGGAAAAAAATTATTACCAGAGGGCGCAACCCCCCCCCCCCCCCATTTTTCCCCCGTGCGACTGAGGCGCGGTTTTCGCGGGCACCACCACCCGTGGGGCCCGTGAAGTGATGGCTGATCGACAGTGACGTTGTTTGGCCCAAAGTGAGTCACGTTATGATGGCTGCTGGGTCTTGGCGCTAACCCGTGCGTCATAGGTTAACTCGGACTAATTGGTGCTGCTTCCCCCCAACTTGTATTTGGCTGTGGCCGGCTTTTGATGAGCTTTTGGACCCAAGGTTTGGAGCACCCCCCCCAATAAAAGCATTATAGTAAAAATAGTCCAAAATATGAGAAAATTTTTATATTATTTAAATCTAATGTATATACCCCGGTTATATACATTTTTATAAACATTACAAGTGATTTTTCATTGACCACGGTGGTTAAGTTTTGAAACCATTAATCTTTTGGGGGGGGCTAATGACCGGGCTTTGCGTTCCTAGACGGATTTCACACTTTGGGCGCCAAAAACGCGAGTTAATGGCCCCAAAATGAGCCCCCTTTGTGGCCCTGGACATACGGGAAAGCGCTAAAACCCCCAGGAGCTCGGGGGCTCGACCCCGCAACCTCAATAGGTGAGTCAGGCCCGGGGGGAAAGGAAAATCATACTGGAAATAGTGGTTCAGATTCCCTTTGGGTCAAGTCCTGCCGTCAGGTGATTTAAAGGCCACTCAGAAAATATAAACTAAAAGACCATTACGTAAGTGATAAAGTGTTTAAAAGGGTTTTAAAATTTTTATTGACCACATGCAAGTGGTATTGTGATGCCTACTAAATTACCATTAATTGGTGGCGCAAAATTTCAACCAAAAAAGCCCCTTTAAGGAATTAGTGAAGTGGAAGTTAAACCAAACGCAGTGATTTAAAACGACATACGTTTTCTACCCCCACTTACAAATTTTTAGACAATTTACCATTTGTGCTTTGTGACAATTATTAAGTGGACATGACAATTTACAACACTTAGTGGTGTATTTAAAAATTACTTGCCTATTTGCCGATTACTATTTCAGTTAATACAATATTTTTCATGTATAACAATGTAAAAGACAAGTAATTTAGGAGAAATATGGGGAAAATTTTACCAGAGGAGCGCAGCCCCCCGTCATCCCCTGCAAGGTTCAGGCAAAAATTTCGCGGGGTCCCCCACCACCCCCTGTGACGAGTAGTTGGCACTTTGATTGGCTCGTCAAGTGACGTCACGATGCTGATTGGCTGTGGGTTTTTGGGGCTCGAACCGTGCGTTTGGTTAAATTAGGCTGTAATTTGGTTCTGTTTTTCCCCCAACTTGTAACTTCGTTTTCATTGGCGTGGCCAGAGCGGTGACAGCATTACATGGCGGTGATGGGTCTTTTCCAAAAGGGTTGGGCAAACTCCCCCTAATAAAAATAAATATATTTTTGTGAAATAGCCCGAAAAAGGAATATTTTTTTTGATTAATATCTTTAAAGGTCCTAACATGTATTATAAACTTTTGGGGCTAAATTTTTCGGCGCAAAAATTTCTGCGCCACTATAAGAAGTGTTACAGGGGCGTTCTCAAACCACTTTTGTGATAGTGACAAATTTCCACTTATAGTGACAAATTTCCTCTTGTATGTGGTAAAATGACAGTTACAACTCACAAATGGGGGGTGCATTTTTCACTAAACGACCTCTTGTTAAGTTTCAAAACCCTCAAAACCCGCATTAAAGTGGGGAGTGACGTATAAAAGGTGACAAGTGCAAGTTAATAAGTGACCCTATAAAATTTGTTAGCACTTACCATATAAAGTTTGCTGCTGAACTTAGTTTCAAAAATTTTTTTGGAAAAAAATCAATAATTGCACAATTATTTAAAAGATATAATAGTTTTTGAAAAGTAAAAAATTAGTTAAGAAAACAACCCGTAAATTTTCAATAAAGGAAAAATGCTTACGAGGAGCGAGACCCCCCGTCATCTTTTCCTGCGCATTGGGCGCAAGTTTTTGCCGGATTTGCACCCCGACTGTGCGTAGGAGCCTTGAGCACTTTATTGGCTGACAACCCTGTGTATCATCCTCAACAGTGATGTCCAATCTTGAT
Source organism: Cherax quadricarinatus (assembly GCF_026875155.1). Lineage (NCBI taxonomy): Eukaryota > Metazoa > Arthropoda > Malacostraca > Decapoda > Parastacidae > Cherax > Cherax quadricarinatus. The sequence goes on from NC_069446.1 coordinate 6,113,950, forward strand.
TGGTTACTGGGTCTTGGCCGGCGGGAGTCTGTGACGTTTGGTTAAATCGTGGCTTTAAATTTGGTGATGCTTCCGCCAACCTACAATTTTTTTTTTTATTAGTAGTGGTCTTGATCCCCAAGGGTTAGGCAACATTTACCTAATTAAAAAAAAAGTATCATTTGTAGATACTTTAAACCCTTATTTGAGTTATAAGGAATTCTCCCTAGAAAGGGTCAGCGCGAACGAAAAATTTTTTCGAAAAATTCACAAATTGAGTTAAACTTATGAAAAAAAGTTAAATCTTGGCAAACAATGGTACAAGAATCATTGTTCTACGACATTCCAACAAGGAATTATGGTTAGGTTAGGTTAGGTAAGGTTCGTCAGGAAACAGGACAAATGTTTCCTGACGCGGGTCTTAGTCAGTTGATGACCCGCCTTTGGAGCTTTTGGTCATCTGACCGAGGCCTTCCGCTGGCTTACCGGTCCACCCCTTTAAAAATTATGGTCATTTATAACATTGTTACTTGTAGGAATTATGGTCATTTAAACACCTAGGGTGACGTCACCACCCGCGGCAGGTCTGCTCACCTGTCGTCAATTTTCGTTTTTTTTTTTTTCGTTTTTTTTTTTTCGTGTATTTATTGTATTATTCTTTCTAAGATAATAGTTGACGATTTAGCATCATAATACAGAGAGTGGGACTTGTACGTAGACTTACAGCCAATCAGGAACCTCCTGGCAACATCTTGCTGGCGTCATGGAAATTCCAGTCTCGGGATGGCCGGGGAATATGCTTCAATATAACGCTATTATAGCTTCTACGGCTTATTTATCTATCACAATTGATCTAATATGATATAATAAACAATATAAATAACAAAGAAATATGGTAAATACTCCAGAATGAATAATATATGGCATATTTTTAGAGCGTTCCCTCGGGAATATAAGATTCCTATAGTCAGGGATGGCTTCCATTCTCCTTCTTTCACCTCCAAGGTCCTTATATTAAAGAAAACGAACATGGGTAACTATGATATACGCTCTAATGCTGAGAAAAATGCTATTTTCTCAAAATTGGGGCCGTCCCTCGGCCTTTTGGATTATCTGTAATAGTTTTTAATAACTTGTATTTTTGAATTACAGACATATGGAAATTCACCTTTGTAAATTGTAGTTCATTACTTTGTATGGTTGATTTATTTCCTTTAATTGTGTTTATTTTGTGGGAATATAATCCTGATGTCAAACCTGACAATTTTTACATTGTAATATTTATAACCGCCACAGATGGGTATGGGTGCATAATTTATATTTAAAACTAACTCGAAAAAAAGAAAATCGAGTGGTCGGCTGTTTCGCGATTGTATGTGGAATAGTTATTGAATTAATATATGTACTAATTTAGTTAAAGAATTATTATAAGAATAACAAGAGAACATAAAGGAAAATTGTTTAAAATGTGGTTTCATTTAAAATTTTTTTTGTTTTTTGAGGGCAAAAGTAAATTTGGACTGAATGTCAAAACCATACAAACTTTATTTTTTTTAAGAATGAAGAAAGGATAAATTACAGTAAACTTAACCATCAGAAATACAGTTTAGCATTGTTTTATGCGTAGGTAATGCCTAAACTGCTTCTCCAAGTCCCATTACGAAAATACAGTTCAATATGTATTGTGGAAAATTACATTTATCTGAATGTAACTCATTATGTACATAACAGTAAATGATAACAAAGATAATTATTATTTATCAGTTACATAGACAAGTAGGAATTTGGGACACCTAGGTCGCAAAAATGTCCCCCTTCGATACCTACAACTGTCTTATCCATAAGTTGCTCTAGACCTATTAATTACAAATGAAAGATACATCACCAGGAATTCTGGTAAATATATAAATTTGTGGACTGTATATTAAACTAATAAAGGATTATATATATATATACTCATTTACATAACAGAAGGAGAATATCTTAAAATCACTCACCAATTTGACTGGAGATCAAGGTGTATCATACTCAGAAAACCTCACTGTCTATACATGAAAATAACACTGGCCAGAGTTAAAAACATCACAGACTTATCTTAGTTTCCTGGAGCTGTCTTGTCCAGTCGTCTGATATCTCAAGTTATGCAGGAATGCACATCCAACAATTTCGCCTTCTATTTGAGAGGTGTCAGCCCAATTTTAACCTCTAGAGCACGAAAAATTCTTCCCATTCACTAATGTTTGTTACTCAATTCAAACAAAAATGGCGAGTTTCGTCTGCGCAGGAGCAGCTTCCCATTTTCTAATAACAAATTTTTATTAAATACAGTCATGGCCATCTATTTACATATAACTACTGTATTTTCTGGAAAATATATACAGTATTTTCCACATGTATGATTATAGTAAATAATTTTTTTCTCAGTTGTTTTTTAGCTATCGTATTGAAACTTGGTCACATTACAATGGAAAGGTGCTTCTTTACGTACAAAAAAATGAAAGAAATCGAACGAAAAATAAAGAAGTTCAGGCGCGAACGCAATTTTCCCCTTAAGACATTTAACCTCGCATCGTCTGAGACACTGAAACTTCGGCGTTTCTGAGACCTTAATCTTCAGTGCGTCTGAGGCATTTAAATCAAGGCGCATCTGGGACATAAACCTCGTCGCGTCTGAAACATCATCCTCGGTGCGTCTGGTGATGCAAGGGTTGCGTGCAGCCTTAATGACCCGAGAGTAGTCGATAGGCTTTCAAGGGCCCCATGGAAATAAGTAATTTTGTTTGCCCTTTTTCGGGTTTCATAGGTAATTTACCACATATGTTTTACTGTGAATGTAATTTGTGTAAAAGTATTTATGTTACCTGTACCTAAATAAATTTTACTAATCCTTTCCCTCTTTAAACCCAGCCAATTAAGGGTTTGTCTGAGCCAGACACTCTTTAGCAACAAGCTTAAGATTAATTAAAAACCCTTCTGCAACAAAAACACGACGAACAAATAAGTTTAAATTTCCAAAAAAAAAAAAAAAAATGGAAATGTAATTATGTTAGCCAAGCCATTATTTCTCTATATATATCTGAATGAGTTTACGGTAGCTGTCTTTGGCTCCCAGCAATGAAAACATGAAGAAAGATTGTATTTACGGAGCCTATTTTTCGTGATAGTTGAACCGGAGAGGGTTTTTCTTTATTATAGTTTGGTTTTTCTATGTATTCGTTTTTAATTTTGATTGTATTTATTGTTGTAGATAAGAATAATGTGGTGTTGGCCCCGAGAGATCCCGTGCTAACTGCCGGAGAGGTGAGGATAATAGCAGGTTGGGGAGCAGGAAGCCGGGAGAGGGGTTACGTTAGGGAGTGGGGAAAGGGGACCCCGGGAGAGGAGGGGAGAGAATTCGGGAAGGGTGGGGGTAAGGGAGACGGGGAGGGAGATGGGGAGGAGGGAGAAGGGCATATCGGTAGCGAGGACCCAACAGCGTGTGTGTGTTGGGGTGGTGTTGGTGGGGTGAAGACTCCCTCTCATCCGTCCCTCTCCTACTGCCCCCTCCGTCTTTCTTTCTCTATCCCTGTCCCTTAAACTGTCACTTATCTTCTCTCAGTCTGCGTCTGTTCTCCGAGGCCTGCCCCACGTGTTCTAGGCATCTTGAGTACCTTCCTGTAGTAGGAAAGTAAGGTCAAGCAACAGCAGTACACTGAACATCGAACCAGAAAAACTTTGAGCTCGAAACTTGAAAAGTTCCCCTGTTAATGCTCCTGCCACGTTCTTCTCCAGTACCTGAATGCTCCACAAACCAGCGAGCAGAGTCCTAGAAAACAGCATCTGTGTTATAACCTGTTGTGTGCCACAACCGACCGTCGACTGCCGCAACAGGCCGTCGTAATCCACGACCAGCCGTTGGATATCACAATAGTTCGGTGTAGTCTATACCTGGTCGTCGTGTTCCACAATAGGTCGTCGTGGTCAATATCCGTTTGTCGTGATCCAAAGCAGGTCGTCGTGGTCAATATCTGGTATTCGTGGTCCTCATCCAACAACCCAGACACTCGCTCCCACATATTGACAACCTGAACAGATCAGGCATGAGATGTCTTCGTTTAGGGAGTGCTCACGCTTGGCAAAGTTAGATTTTTGTTTCTTTGCACATAGCGTCTGCAGAGATCATGATATATAATTCCCCTGGCGACATATTGAGAGATGACATTACACAATGTGTAGTGATATATGAGAAAAGTAAAAAAAAAATATAAGAAATGCAATTTTTAAAGTAACATAGGAGTGTTCCTATATGCGTATGTAGCATTACGAATTTACATTTCCTAAACACCTCAGACTGAATCTAGAGTTCTTACAAGTAAATACGAAAGTCATTAAGCAAAAGCTTTAGCAGTCAATACCAGATTCTCTATTAAGAACTTGCTGCAATGCGACTACCTCTAAGTCTAGATAACTGAGGCAAAACAATCGTATGTAGAAGATTTTTCTCCCGTAAGCATAGAGCAACATTCACAGCGAGTCGACAAAATGCTACAGTCAATGGTGACCTTTGGCAGGAGCGACGTGACCGAGGGAAGACCTCGTCGAGAGGTCTGCTCCAAGGTCACCTATCCTGCAACCGTGCAGCAGGCGAAGCAACAACAGAAGACAGCAACTGACAGAAGTAATAGACACAACAGGAAGGAGTAGTAGCCACAGAAAACAAGAGTCAAGTATACAGCAAATAATAACAGGAGACATCTCAGATAGGACCATCAAACAGAGGCTGCAACAACAGACAACAGACAGCAACAGCAGCAGCTAACAGAAGCGATAGGCACAGCAGAAGGGAGAAGCAGCCAGAGAAGACAGGTGCAAAATACAAGGCAAGCAGAAGCAGAAAATTTCTCACAGGGGCCAGCAAACGGAGCAGCAACAGCAGAAACAAGCTTCCCATCAGATAAAACCAATAGGCGAAGCAGCAACAACAGAAACAGGAAAAGCCTCTCAAACAAGACCAGCAGGCAAAGCAACAGTAACAACAGTAGAAGACCTCCCGGATAAGACCAACAAACGAAATAGCAACAGTAACAACAGCAGGAGACCTCTGAGATAAGATCAACAAACGAAGTAGCAATATCAGACATCAACAGACAAGATGCAAGTGGGCAGGATCAGTGAGGGCTACAGCAGCCTAAAGGATGCTCACCTAACCCACTACTTTTCCCGAGCTGACGTCATTAGACATCTCGTGCAAATGGGACTGGTAGGTACACACGCCCACGCAAATCTTTTAACCTAATCACGGAACGGATGGGGTCTGAATCCCACTTACCATGGGTTTAGACCCCTCACTCGTTCTGTGATTTGTTTCCAGTCGTGTTATTATGGTCTTCAAACCCATAACAGAACCCAAGAAACAAGCAAATCCAATCGGAAAAAAAAGCTAAGTGACGCAGCCAGTTCAATCGACCCTTACAGCCCCAAACAGGCGAATAAAAACTAGTTGAATATAGCTGGATAAGAATAATGGAACGAGATGGAGTGTAAATAGTTGAGCACGGTTAGGTGAGTACGCACTCTGGTGCGTACTCACCTAACCGTGCAGGAAGTCTTACATCTAGGACAGCTTGAAGGAACTAATCAATGAACCCAGGGGGTATAAACGGTGAAGAGGGGAAGAGAGGGGAAGAGAGAGAGAGAGGAGAGAGAGAAAATGCTGAGCTAAGTTGACAAATAAAGGGTTACTATTTGTGGAACCCCCGAAAAACTTTGGGATTATTTTTCCCTTTCCTTTTTTTCCCTTTCTTCTTCTTCTTCCATCTTTTTTTTCCCTTCCTTTTTTTTCCTCCCCCTCTTACACAAACACATTTAAACCCAAAATATAATTCCCTTTTATCGTACTGTTTTCACAGAAAAAAAAATTTTTTCTACCAATTTCTTTTTTGAAATATATTTTTTTTAAAAATTTTTCTTGAATGTGATATTGGAATTTTTTTTTTTTAAACTTTTAAAATATAATTTTTTACATAACTTTTAAAATAGATTGGAATCCAATTTTTAACCCCCCGTTTTTTAACTTCGTTTTCTTTTTCCTCGTTTTTTTTCTTCCGTTTTTTTAACCCAATTTCGTTACCCAGTTTCTGTTTCCTTTTTTCCAACCAATTACATCCTCGTAAATGACCTTCACCAGGGCTGTTAGACAGCCTCGTAAATGACCTTCACCAAGGTTTAGACAGCCTCGTGAATGACCTTCACCGGGGCTGTTAGACAGCCGGGGAATGCCCTTCCCCCGGGGGTGTTAGACGCCTCGTGAATGACCTTTCCCCAGGGCTGTTAGACACCCCGGGAAAATGACCTTCACCGGGCTGTTAGACGCCTCAAATGACCTTCCCCGGGCTTTTAGACAGCCTCGTGAATGACCTTTCCCAGGGCTGTTGAACCTCGTGAATGCCCTTTCACCGGGTTTTTAGACACCTCGGATGCCCTTCACCAGGGCTGTTAAAAGCCTCGTAAAGCCCTTACCGGGCTGTTAGACAGCCTCGTGAATGACCTTCACCAGGGCTGTTAGAACCTCATGAATGCCTTCACCAGGGCTGTTAGACAGCCTCGTGAATGACCTTCACCAGGGCTGTTAGAAGCCCATGAAGCCTTCACCGGGCTGTTGACAGCCTCGGAAGCCTTCACCAAGGCGGGTAGACCCCCTCGTGAATCCCTTTCACGGGGCTGTTAGAATTTCGTGAACAGGTTATTCATGGAAAATTTTGTTCTCAGACGCTGAGTAAGAGGGGGGAATAGATAGATAATTAAAAGAAAGGGAAAGGGAAGGAAGGGGAAGGAAGGAAGGAAGGAAAGAAGGAATGAAGAAAGGAAGAGAGGGAGGGGGGGGGGAAGGGGGAAATAAAAGGAGGGGAAAAAGTAAATGAGTAAGGAAATTCAGGGCGCACTTCAAGAAAGGATGGGGGGTGAGAAACAATGAAAAAGAAAATGAATAAAAGAAATAAAAGGGGCGAGGAAGGTAGAAGAGGCGAAGAAAAGGGGAAAAAAGAGGCGGAGAGAAGAGGACAGTTGGTGCTAAGGGGGTAAAATTTCGCAAAAAATTTCGAAAATCTTCTGGAAGAAAGACTGGGGTGTAAAGGGGGAAAAAAGGGGGGGGGAAGGGAAGGTGGGGAAAGGGAGGTAGAGAAGAACAGGGAAAGTCTGAAGAAATAAAATAAGTTAGAGAAAGGGAGCGCATGAAGGTAAGGAGCGCTAAAACGTAAGGGAGAGGGGGGAGGAAAGGGGTGAGCAGGGGGGGAAAGGGGAGGCAGGTAGGCCCCTGGCAGACAAGGAATGGGTAAGGGAGTGCGGGGTGGCCCCGGGCAACAAGGAATGAGGAAAGGGGGGAAGATGATGAGGGAGAGGAAGGGGTCCCGGGCGGAGGGGGGGGGAGGATGCCGGCATGGGGGAAGGGGGAGTGCCTGGCATGAGGGGAAGGGGGGGGAGAGAAGGAAGGAAAGTCATGAGGGGAGCCAAAAGGGGGTCAGTGGAAACCTATTGATACCTGATTTTAAACAGGTGATTTTCCCCCCTTCCCTTGTATGTGTGTATATGTACCCCCTATTGTGGTTGCGGGGTCGATTAAGATCCCGGCCCCGCCTCTTCGCGATTGCTACTAGGTCCTCTCTCTCCCTGTCCCCTGAGTTTCATACCTCGCTTTTAAAATATGTATGGTTCCCGCCCCATAGTCATTTCTGGGTATTCCCCAGCCTGCACTCATGACTGAAGAAATATTCCTAAACCCCTTTTATTTATCTGATCTTCAACTTTCCCAAATTTTGAATCTTGTTTGGTCCCCTTTCTGGAAAAATTTCCCCTTTTTGTCCACCTTTTCTATTCCGGCAATTTTTTATATGTCTTACTGTCTCCCCCACCCCTGTCCCCATTCGCAGGCCGTTCCTCAACCTTTTTTGTAGGAAATCCCCCTAGCTCTGGGGTAGTCTGTTGCAAACCTTTACCCCTTTTTCTAATTTCTTTACGGTTTATAGGGGTGGATTCCAAACTGGTGCGCATACTCAATGGGCCCCGAGTAAAAGGGGAACAGTCTTAAACGAATCCTTACTGAGGTATCGGAACGCTTTCCGTGGTTTTCCAGGCGCCCCTTTGCTGCCAGTTTTTTTGTTAATGTGGCCCAGGAGATATGCTCGGGGTTATACTCACCCCAGTCTTTTTCCCTTTAGTAGGGTTGCTCTTTGGCCTTTTAAACTAACTGTGTCTGCGGTCTTTTTTGCCCTTCCCCCCTCTTCTTTTCTTTGCATTTGGCAGGGGTTTAAATTTAAGGGGCCAGTTGCTGGACCAGGCTGTAGCCTGTCCAGGTTTCCCTTTTATCCTGCCCGATCCTCATCCGATTTTATTCTTCTCATTTAATTAGCAACTGAAACAAGGGCACTTTTTGAGTCTACCCTTCCGGTTTGGGCGTCAATTCCAAGAACAGCACGGTCCCAGGATTGCCCCTGTGGAACCCCGCTTGTCACGCGCCCACTTGCACCTCGTCGGTCCATGACTCGTTTTTGCCTCCCCGTCAGAAATTTCTTATCCAAATTTCGTGCCTTTCCCGTTATTGGGGTATCCCTAGCTTTTTCAGTAAAACCCCTTGTGGGAACTTGTCGAAAAGGGCCCTTTTTGCGTCCAAAAAAATGCAGTCGAACCACCCCTCTCTCTTTGTTTTACTTCGTCACCTTGTCCATAAAACTTGTAAAGGGTTTTTGAACAGGGTTTTCTTCCCCGAAACCCTGCTGGTTGTCAAATTTTAACTTTTTTTTTCCAGGGGCCCACCACTCTCCTTCTGTGATCTTCTCCCGACCTTGCTACTATACAGTTGTGAACAGGTCTGAAATTTTTTGCCCCACGTCTTTTTCCCTTTTTATAAATTGGGCCAATTTTTCCCTTTTCCATACCTCAGGGGGTTGCCCCTTTCAAATGATGTTTAAAATTTTGTTAAAGGCTCCATAATTTCTTGCTCCCCTTTTTGGACCCATGGAGAGATGTTGTCTGGTCCCCGCCTTTTTAGGTGTCAAGTTTTTGAAGCAGCTTCTTTACCCCTCCTTGGTTATTGTCCCCATCCGCCTTTCTGGTTGCCCCCTGTTTTGATTTCCTGGGGTCCTACTGGTTTCCACTGTAAAAACTTCTTTAAATCTGTGTTGAGCCCTACATACCTCTTGGTGTTTTTTGTGAATTCCCCATCAACCCCCCCTCAGTCTGATTACCCGGTCCTTGACTGTTTTTTCTCCTGAGTGGCTGCAACAGCTTGGGGGCAGTCTTTACTTTTGATGCTTTGTCATTTTCATATTTTCCTGAGCCTCCCTTCTTTTCTGTGCATATTCGTTTTGGCTTTCGGCTGATTTCTTTTTTTCCTGATTCTTGCTTCTGTACCTTTTTCCATTTTTACACTAGTTTTTGCCTCCCTAACCCTTTGGGGGAACCAAAGGGCCGTTCTGTTCTTCCCATTATTTCTGTTTCCCCGGGGAACAAACCCCTCCTCTCTCCTTTATTTTGTTCCACTAGTCCATCTTTCTTTTATGGTTTTTTCGTTTTCCCCCTCCCCCTGAATGTCTTGAAGGAAGTTCCCATGCCTGATAGTTCCCCCCCTTTTTTAGTTTGGTTTTTTCCCCCCTATTCCTGTACTCCTCCCCTTGGGCTAAATATTAGCGAAGCACGAACCACTGATCACAGCTCCCAGGGGCCTTTCATACATGATACCCTCGATGTCCGAGCTACTCAAGGTGAATACAAGGTCCAGCCTTGCTGGTTCATCCTCTCCTCTCTCTCTGGTAGTGTTCTAACATGTTGATGCATGAGGTTTTCTAGTACCAACATCCATCATCTTGGCTCTCCATGTTTCGGGACCCCCATGGGGCTCCAGGCTTTCCCAGTCAATCTCCTTGTGATTGAAATCCCCATAATAGTAACTTTGCTTCCCCCATGTGTGCTTTCCTGGCCACTCGGCTAGTGGGGTTCGATCATTGCTCTGTTGTTCTCATCGTATTTTTCTCTTGGCCTCCTGCAGTTCTGTGGTGGGTTGTACATTACTGCAATTACACCTTATGTCCCTCAGATGGATTGTTCCTACTAAGTATTTCCCTTTCGCCCGTGCCATCCATTCCTTCCTTTTTTCTCAAAACCCCACTGGTTTTTAATGACAGTGCAACTCCTCCTCCCCCTTCCTCCCTCTGTCTTTCCTGAGGATTTGTATCCGGATGGAAAGATTGAATCTGTTTTTATTCGGCGAGTTTTGTTTCTGTGAGTGCTTTATGTCTGGAGATGCTCCTTGATTCTTTCGTGCCACTCCTCATACTTGTTTGTTATTCCATCTGCATTTGTATACCACACCTTAAACTTCTTTTCTAAGATTGTGGTTGGGAGGTATATTGGATTGGGGAAAGGGGGAGACCTGGTAAGGAACTATGGGTTGTTGTTGGGGGTGGAGTTTGTAATGTAGTGGGGGGGGGCATTGGATGTGGCATGGGTGTTTTTGTTTAGAGTGTTTGGTTGCACTGGGGTTTTACCTGGTTGGGAGGCTTCTATAGGAAGTTTTGAGGGAGGCTGTATTTGATCTTCTTCCTGGGTCTGGGATCTCCTGTCTGTCTTCTCCATCCCCTCTCTTTCCTCCTTTCGCCTTTGTACCATCTCTCTCAGTTTCTGCCTTTCTTCTTGTGTTCTGTCTGGTCGAGATACATCTTCCTGTATGCCAGCATGTCCTTAATCGTGCTTTCTCCTGCAGGATCCTGGTCCGAGTCGCTTCTGCCCTTTAAGGTCACTTTCACTGGCCGGGTACTTTTTTTACAAACCCCCCCCTTTTTCTCCGAAAATTTTCCAGCTGGGTCATGTCGTCTTCTCCTATTGCTTTCATGATGCTTTCAATTGCTTTTTTCCCCTTGTTTTCTTGGGTTCATATTTTTCCCCTTTAACTTCCTGGAGGGCCCCTTTCACAAAGACTGACCTCACCCTTTCATTCCCCACTGCATATCCCTGAGTATCCCCCCATTTAATTTGGTTTCCTCCACTGCAGCTTTCCTTTCTTCAGTTTCACTGGCTAATGTACTTGGGCTCAGTGGCCTGTCATTTTTCCCTTCTCGGCTTTCCTTGGGCTCTGTTTTTGTCTGTTAGGGCCTCCACATAAAGCTTAGCTCTTTCATTTACTACAGTCTCCTCTGATAGAGCTTCTCCATGCAGTTGTGCCCCCTTTTTTCCCTACAGTCCCCTTATTTGTGGCTGGGTAGCAATCTCTGTTGTCAAACCAAAATGTTCTTTGTTCTTTTGGCTGTTTCAGATTTTTCAGTTCCTCTTCTAAACTTTGTATCCTAGCCTCTGCTGCTTTGACATGCACCTCCCACTTCCTGCTTTCCATATCTTCCTCTCTTCCATTCTCATCTGTTCTTTAGTTTCTTTTCCCTTCATGACCCCTTTTTTTGGCTCTGCGCCCAATCTTCCTTTGAGCTTCCTCCTTGCCCTTTGGGTTTTTCTTGTTGCTCTCGGCAACCCATTTTTGTTTTATCCTTTTTGCCTCAAGTGGAAACCCTATGAGTTTGTATGTTAAATATATTGTTATGTCAGAGTGTGGGGGGGGGGGTAGTGGAGGAACTGGGGCATGGGGGAGAGGAGGGGGGGAAGGGGGGGGGGAGGGGGGTGAAGGGGGGGGGGGGGAGGGGAACGGGGGGGGGAGGGGGAGGGGGGGGAGGGTCGGGGGAAGTAGTGAGAGTGGGTGGATATTGTGTGGAGTGTGTGGTGAGTTCACCTATTTGTACTCCCCTTTTTGGGGGGTTGGGGGGGTGAGTCTTAGCTTCTCCCCCCGCCTCTCACGGGTTGCTACTGGGCTTCTTCCCACCCATGAGTTTACAAACCTCTCTTAAATTGTAGGTTTCCCTCCCTCCACTTGTCTTTTTCGGGCTATTCCACTGCCTTAAAACTCTATACTGAAGAAATACTTCCAATATCTCTCTGACTCTTTGCTCTTATTCCTTTGGGGCTTTTGTTTCTGTTCCCCCCCTGGAACATCCTGCTTTGTCCCCTTGTCTTTTCCACGCAGTATTTTATAGGGTCGTTATCATGTCCCCCCTGACCTCCTGTCCTCCGGGGTTCGTCGACCGTTTTCCCTTAATTTTTCTAGGAATTCCCTTAGCTCTGGAACTAACCTTGTCGAAAACCTTTTTTACTTTTCTAGTTTTTTGACGTCTTTACAAGTGGGGGTTTCCAAAAAGGTGCTGCATACCCCAGTATGGGCTGACTACACTGTGTACATGCTTAAACGATCCTTAAGGTATGGGAAAATGTGTTTCGGGTTTGCCAGGCCCCCCTTTGCTGCAGGTTATCGATTGATGTGTGTTTCCCGGGAGACATGCTCGGTTTATACTCACCCAAGTCTTTCTCCTTGAGTGGGTTTTGCAGTTTTTGGGCCACCTACCCTATACTCTTTTTTTGGGTCTTCTGTCCCCTTCCCCCTATCTTTTTTGATTTGCATTTGGCAGGATTAAATTCGAGAAGCCTTTGGGCCAGGTGTCCTCTGTCCAGGTCTTTTTAAAGTCCTGCCGGGGCCTCTCAATTTAAATTTTCCCTCAAAATTCACAGCATCTGCAAACAGGGCTTTTCGGTTAACCCTTTCATGTCGTTCATATATACCAAAAATAGCACTGGTCCTAGGACGCCCCCTGGGGCCCGCTCGTCACGGTCCCCACTGTGATATCATTAGTACCATGCCGTTGTTGCCTCCCTGTAGGTATTCTCTACCCATTGCAGGCCCTTCCTGTTATATGCCCGGGGCTCTGTTTCGCATAATCTTTGTGAGGAACTGTGTCAAGGCCTTTTGCAGCCCCAAAAAAGGCAATCAACCCACCCCCCTTCTTGTCTTATTCTGTTTTTTATCAAAAAATCCAGAAGGTTTGGACACAGGGTTGCCTTCCTGAATCCCCGGCTGGTTGGCATTTATATCTTTTCCGTTTTAGGGGCTCCCCCACTCTCCTCCTGATAATCTTCTCCAAATTGAAAACAAACCAAGACAAGGTCTATATTTAGTGCCTCTTTTCTGTTCCTTTTTTTTAAAAAGGGAAAAATTTTCCCTCTTCCTACCTCAGGTATTTTCCCCTTTCCCGGGACGTGTTAAGATTGTGGTAAATGGCACGCACAACAATCTGCTCCCTCCTAAGGCCCCGGGGAGATGTTGTCCCGGTCCCATTCCTTTGAGGGATGTGTCCCCCGCAGTTTCTTTACCTCCTCCTCTCTGTTTGTATTCGTCCAAACTTTTGGTGTATTCCTTTGTGTCCCCATTATCTGCCCCCCCCGAGCCTTCCTGTCTTACTGAAATACTTCCTTAAATCTCGTTTTGAGCTCCTCAATACCTCTTGTCGTTTCTTTTGGTTCTCCACCTTCTTTCCCCACCCTTTCACCCGGGCCGACGTTGTCTTCCTCCTAATGGCTAACAGCAGTTTGGGTCAGATTTGACTTTCGATGCTATGTCGTTTTCATACTGTCGCTGGGGGCCCCCCCCCTTATTGTGCATATCTTTCTGGCTCTTTTATAATTCCTTGTTTTCCTGGGCCTTTGCCCCCTGTACCTTTTTCCCTTCTCTGTTTTCACTTTTTTTTCCTCCCTACACCCTTTGGGTAAACCAAGGGGCTGTTTTGGTTTCCTTTTTTTTCTGTTTCCCTTGGGGAAAAACCTTTCCTCTGCCTCCCTTTCATTGTTGCCCCATATTCCTCATCTCGTTTACTGATTTTCCTACCATTTTTCCCGTCCCCTGAACCCTTTTGCAGGAAATTTCTCATCCTTGTATCCCCCTTTTATAGTTTGGCCTGTCCCCCTTTGTTCCTGTTTCCTTTCCACTTGTAAACTTACTATATAATAAAAAATCGACCACGTGATCGCTAGCTCCAGGGCCCCTCGTAAGTGAGTCCTCAATGTCTGAACTGTCAGGGTGAACACAAGATCCCTCTTGCGGCTCACCTCCCTCTCTCTCGGTTGTTCCCTGACATGTTGATGCATGAGGTTTTAAGTCCACTTTCCTCTCTTTGGGTCTCCTGTTTCGGGACCCCCCATGTGGCCCAGGGTTTTCCCCTCATCTCCCCGTGGTTGAAATCGCCCCTTACCAGTAATTTGTTGCCCAGTGACTTTTTGGTGGTGTGTGTGTTTTTGTGTGTTGGTTGTTGTGTGGTGTAATTTTGTTGGGGAATTATTGTGGGTTTATTATGTCTAAAAAATGGGGGTTTGGTTTTTAATGTGAGTCCCCGTGGTTTCCCTTGGTGCCCACAACTTCTTGTGACCCGACCCCCAACCTTGGGACTTGACCGGGACGTACTTACATGGTTGTGGTTGTGTGTGGGGGTTTTGTGTTGTTTGTGTGTGTATGTGTATGTGTTTGGTGTGTGTGTGTGTGTTTTGTGTGTGGTAGGTGTGGGGTTGTGTTTGTGTATGTGTGTGTGGACCACTATTTGGTTTGGGGTGTTGTTGTGGTGTTTGTGTGTGTATGTATATGTGTGATGTATAGGTGTATGTGTGTGTGTGTAATTATGGTCGAATTTTGTGCGGGTTTATTAGTGTCTGAAAAGTAGGTGGGTTGTACTTGGAGTGTAATGTGGTTCTCAGTGGTCGCTTGTGTCCACAAAATTTGTGACCTGACTCCCACCCCCCTGGGCTTACGCTCCCTACTTAAATGTTGCCTATTCACCTGCTTATAGTAATTAATCGCCTTGTTCAATGGATTACCCAATTTCATTTTTTACTGAATACTTGAGGCCATTGTCCAGCTCGTGTGACGCCCTGGCGTAGATCCAGCCCCCGATGGACGTCCTGGGGTAGTCCACCTAATTTCTTTCTTTTTTAATGACCCCCATTTACTGTATTTCTCCATGGGCCAAAGATTGTTTCACTTTTTATCTTTCTTGGGTACACTTGACAACGTCGCCTTACCCCCCACACTACCTGCCCCCTCTGCGCCACAACGTTTTTTTTTTTTCTAGATCACTTACAAAAATTGTGGGGTCTCCCCACATTATGTGGTCAGGGAGATTAAAAATCACTTTAGGATTGTTCACTACCCTACACACTTGCAACCCTTGCAGAAACTTGGGTGCCCCCAAAAACCTTTTTTTTCCCGGGGCCGGAAGGCGTGATCGCACGCTCCTGTCCCTCTGTGTGTGTGTGGTGGTGTGTGGTGCAGCACCTTTTAGTAATCAGAGGTGTGGTTGTAGTCCTTACCACACACAATTTTTTTAAATTTTTAAAAGCAGTCTGCCTCTACCACCTCTTTGTTCGGGTATTCCCCTTTTGCCAAACCCGAGCTGAGAAATAAAAAAACCCTGAACATTCCTTCGAAAAATCTGGTTTTTCAGTTTTTGGAAATTTTTCCCCGGTTTCCGTTTCAAAAAACCCCCAGAAATTTATCCTGTTTACCCTATAAGTTTCCAGTTCATTTATCCCTGTACTTTCTTTAGTTTCTAGAATGTATTCAGGTGTGGGGGGTTCCCTGCTGGGGCTCATACTCCAAGACGGGGGTGAATACGTCTATACGGGGATTAACGACTTTTTAAGATTTTGAAAGTCACCCTTTTTTTTTTCCAAACTTGCAGCCCCAGCTGAACGTAATTTGGTGATTCAGCATCTGGTTGGTTGGAAAGGTTCGTCAGGGAAAAGGACAAGCTTTTCCCCCGGGCGGGGTCTTAGTCTTTTTAAAAAGCCCCGCCACTAAAGCCTTTTGTAGTATTGATCGGGGCCCTTTCCGGGGCTTACCCCTTACCTCTTGCGGCCTCTGCCCCCCCAAATCTCGCTAATCTTTTTTTTTTTCCACCCCCCCTGTTCTCTGTGGTCGGTTCTCTATGATCGGTACTTTGAAATCAGTTTTATAAGCGGGGCTCTTTAATGGGCTTCTTTTAACCGATTTTCTATAACTTACGCAAACCTTAATCATTGTTCTTTATGATCAAAAACAGACGTCGTCAAATAATTTCATAAATTGGAAGAAAAAATGCTTTTGTTTCGCCCCTTTCGCTTTTTTCTTTTTTTTGGGGGTGTGAAGAATCGGATTTCAGTTACGACAGTTACCCAATGCTCTAGTTCCCTTTCCTTTTCCTCTCCTTCCCTTTACCCCCCTAGCCCCCCTTCCTTCCCTCTTGTTTCCCTCCTAGCCCTCCTTCCTTTCCCCCCTCGTCTTCCCACCTCAGCCCTCTCTTCCCTTTCCCCCCTCTCTGTCTTCCTACCTCCCAGCCCCCTTTTTCCCCTTTCCCCCCTCTCTGTTTTCCTACCTCTAGCCCCTCTCTTCCCTTCCTCCTTGTCTTCCCACCCCCTAGCCCTTCTTCCCTTTCCCCCCTCTCTGTTTTTCTACTCCTAGCCCTCTCTTCCTTCCTCCTCTCTGTTTTCCCTCCCTTTCCTAGCCCTTCTTCTTCCCTCCTCTGTTTTCCCTACTCCTAGCCCTTCTTCTTCCCTCTCGTTTCCTACCCCCTAGCCCTCTTCCTTCCCCCCTTTGTCTTCTACCCCCTAGCCCTCTTTCCCTTCCCTCTCGTTTTCCCTACCCCCTGCCCTCTCTTCTTCCCCCCCTCCTGTTTCCTACCCCTAGCCCTTTTCCCTTCCCCCTCTGTTTCCTCCCTCCTAGCCCTCTTTCCCCTTCACTCCTCTCTGTCTTTACCCCTACCCCTCTTTCCTTCCCTCCTCTCTTCCTTTACCCCCTACCCTCTCTTCCTTCCCTCCTTTTGTCTTCCTACCCCTAGCCCTCTTTCCTTCCCCCTCTGTCTTCTACCTCCTCCCCCCCTTTCCTTCCCCTCGTCTTCCCCTCCTAGCCCTTTTTCCCTTTCCCCTCCTCTGTTTCCCCCTCCTAGCCCCTCTTTCCCCCCCTTTTCCTCTTGTCTTCCTACCTCCTAGCCCTCTCTTCTTCCCCTCCTCTCGTTTTCCCTACTCTAGCCTCTTTTCCCTTCCTCCTCTGTTTCCCTACCCCCCTACCCCCTTTTTTCTTCCCCCCTCTCTGTTTCCTACCTCCTGCCCTCTCTTCCCCCCTCCCTGTTTTCCCTCCCTCTCCCTCTTTCTTCCCTCCTTGTTTTCCCTCCCTCCTCCCTCTTTCCTTCCCTCCTTGTTTCCCTCCTCCTAGCCCTCTCTTTTTCCCCTCCTTGTCTTCCTTCCTCCTACCCCTCTTTCCTTCCCTCCTCTGTCTTCCTATTCCTACCCCTCTTTCCCTTTCCCCTCCTCTGCTTCCTACCTCCAGCCTTCTTTCCTTCCCTCCTCTGTCTTCCTTCATCCTAGCCTTCCTTTTCCCTTCCCCCCTCTGTTTTCCCTTCTCCTTTAGCCCTCTCTTCCTTCCCTCTCTCTGTCTTCCTTCCTCCTGCCTCTTCTTCCTTCCCTCCTTCTGTCTTTACCTCCTACCCCTCTCTTCCTTCCCTCCTCTCTTTTTCCTTCTCCTAGCCTTCTTCCTTCCCTCCTTTTCTTCCTCCTTCCTGGCCTTTTCCTTCCCTCCTTGTTTCCTACTCCTAGCCCCTCTTTTCCTTTTCCCTCCTCTGTCTTCCTCCTCCAGCCCTCTCTTCCTTCCTCCTCTCGGGTCTTCTTCCTCCTAGCCTCTCTTCTTCCCTCCTCTGTTTCCTAACCTCCTAGCCCTTCTTTCCTTCCTCCTTGTCTTCCTACTCCTAGCCCTCTCTTCCCCCTCCCTGTCTTCCTTCCTCCTAGCCCTTCTTCCTTCTCCCCCTCTCTGTCTTCCCTTCCTCCTAGCCCTCTCTTCCTTCCCTCCTCTCTGTCTTCCTACCTCTAGCCCTCCTTCCTTCCCCCTCTTGTCTTCCTTCCTCCTAGCCCTCTCTTCTTCCTCCTTCTGTCTTCCTACCTCCTAGCCCTCTCTTCCTTCCCTCTCTGTTTCCCTTCCTCCTTTAGCCCTCTTTTCCTTCCTCCTCTCTGGTCTTCCTTCCTCCTAGCCCTCTTCTTCTCCTCTCTGCTCCTACCTCCTAGCCCTTTCTTCCTTCCCTCCTCTGTCTTCCTACCCCCTAAGCCCTCTCTTCCTTCCCTCCTCTGTTCTTCCTACCTCCTGCCCTTCTTCCTCCCTCCTCTGTTTTCCTTCCTCCTAGCCCTCTTTCTTCCCCCCTTTTGTCTTCTTCCCTTTTACCCCTCTTTCTTCCCTCTCTGTCTTCCTACCTCCTAGCCCTCTTTCCTTCCCTTCTCTGTTTCCTTCCTCTGCCTTTCTCTTCCTTCCCTCTTGTCTTCCTTCCTCTAGCCCTCTCTTCCTTCCTCTCTGTCTTCCTACCTCCTAGCCCTCTCTTCCTTCCTCCTCTGTCTTCCTCCCTCCTAGCCCTCTCTTCCTTCCCCCCCTCTCTGTCTTCCTTCCTCTAGCCCTCTCTTCCTTCCCTCCTCTCTGTCTTCCTTCCTCCTAGCCCTCTCTTCCTTCCCTCCTCTGTCTTCCTACCTCCTAGCCCTCTCTTCCTTCCCTCCTCTGTCTTCCTACCTCCTAGCCCTCTCTTCCTTCCCTCCTCTCTGTCTTCCTTCCTCCTAGCCCTCTCTTCCTTCCCTCCTCTCTGTCTTCCTACCTCCTAGCCTCTCTTCCTTCCCTCCTCTTGTCTTCCTACCTCCTAGCCCTCTCTTCCTTCCCTCCTCTCTGTCTTCTACCTCCTAGCCTCTCTTCCTTCCCTCCTCTGTCTTCCTACCTCCTAGCCCTCTCTTCCTTCCCTCCTCTCTGTCTTCCTTCCTCCTAGCCCTCTCTTCCTTCCCTCCTCTGTCTTCCTACCTCCTAGCCCTCTCTTCCTTCCCTCCTCTGTCTTCCTTCCTCCTAGCCCTCTCTTCCTTCCCTCCTCTCTGTCTTCCTACCTCCTAGCCCTCTCTTCCTTCCCTCCACTCTCTGTCTGCCTATCTCCTAGCCCTCTTTTCCTTCCCTCCTCCTCTCTCTCTCTGTCTTCCTGTCTCCTCTCCTTTATCTTTCTCCCTCCCTTCCCTCTTGCCTACTTTATGTATTCAATAACCTAGAGCGATGAGGAATAGCAAGTCGCTGTTTACACACACTGTTAGATACACTTAGACACGTTGTTATACACGTCAAACACGCTGTTAGACACGTTGTTAGATATGCTGTTAGACACGCTATTAGACACGTTCTTATATACGCTGTTAAACACACTAGAATGTAGACTGGAGTGACAATATTTATAGGAGTGATGTCAGACTAAGATGATGACCTGATTGTTGACAGAGTGTAGCAGACAGCACCTGCCACGTCTACATTTTGGGTCGCGGACAAGCCAAAATTGCCCACGTCCCAGCGGGCAAGTATAGACCCGGCGCTATAGCCACCTTTCCCTTTTCTTCCTAAATTCCTTTTGAACCCCCTCCCCCCAATTATTTTCCTTCGCTGCTCCATTTCCGTTTTTATCGAAACCTCCTCCCTCCCTCTTCTTCATCTCTTCCTCCTCTCTCTTTTTTTTTTTTTTACACAGGGATCCCTAGCTTTATTGACAAGCTATTTACAGGTAAAGGATTCCTAACTTTATTGGCAAGCTAAGAGCTGTTACCTACATCAGCTCATTTGAAAGCATTTTTATTGTTATGAGACATACAAGTAGGGAACAGGATGAAGTTGGAGCCATCTGTGGGCCAGCATTTTCATTTGATCAACTGACTATCTCGTTGACATTATGCTGTACGAATGTGTTCCATACTCGAGTCATCCTGGTATGTATGATCTCAGATGGAGTGATGTTCTGGAGAAGGGTACAGCCAGAGTGAAGTTGCTGCTTTCTGCCCGTCTTGTGGCATAAAAGCTTGTTTCACGCTGTCCTCGAAGTGGATCCAAGTGTGGTATTTTGACAATATTGGCCTTGTACATAACAGTAAGGCCACCCACATCCCTCCTATGTTGAAGGCTCTGCTGAAATGACAGATCTATCCAGGATGGGTCCAGGCGAGAGATGAGACGTCTTGCTCTGTTCTCTACTCTGTCAAGCAGTCGCAAATGAGAGGGGGGGCAGGCAAACCAAGAAAGTGGAGCATACTCAAGGTATGAGCGTACTTGTGCCTCGTACAAGATCTTGCAACCCCTACTGTCAAGCAGATGCGAGATACGGCGAAGTGGTGTAAGATTCCTGGCTGCCTTGTTTGCAAGATTTACAACATGGTTCTTCATGGGTTTGTTTGGAGTCAAATTTCACCCCCAAAAGGGTATAAAATTTTTTCCAGGTTC
>NC_069446.1:6134562-6299562 GCF_026875155.1 Cherax quadricarinatus
ACATACTCATGAAATTTGTAATGACACGACTGAAAACAAACCATGCCCGGGGGGGAAAAACCCCGCGTCAGATCTCAAAAACTCCGACCGTCATTTAGCCACGGGACCAGTACCACAGTGGTCCCTATGAAACCCTTCTATGGTTAGAAATATCCCTAGTTGGGAATCTTATTTTTGGTAGTGGGCCCAGTGGAAACGCGCGGTTGGAGTTTTGAGACTCTCTGATCGGGGTTTACCCCCGCCGTGGTTTTTGGTTTGTTTGTGTGTGTCATTTACAATTTCGTGAGTCATGTTGACGCTTTGAGGGGACTTGAGCTAGAGTTCGTCACGGCCACGCTGCTGGAGATTCGTCGGGTTAAAAAACTTGCATTTGCGGTCACAGTGGTCCCCATGCTAACCTTCCTATGGTGTAGAAATATACCTAGTTGGGTTTGAATCTTATTGTGGCTAGCTGCTCCAGTGGCTAACGCGACAGTCTGGAGTTTTGAGACTCTCTGATGCGGGTTCTACCCCTCCCCTTGGTATGGTTTAATGAAATACAAGTCTCAGAATCCACATTACAACGATTATTACTACAGACCCTCCATGGGAAAGTGGAGAAGAACCCCTCCTCCGTAAGCCATTGCATGTCATAAGAGGCAACTAAAATGCCAGGGCAAAGGGCTAGTAAACCCTTCTCCTGAATAAATTACTAAATGTAAAAAGAAGAAAAACTTTTGTTCCTTCTTTTTTGGGTCACCCTGCCTCAGTGGGGAGCAGCCAATATGTTAAAAAATTACAAAATTTAGAAAGGTAATACTACAAAATCACTCAGTTTACTCACACAATGTAATAAGTCGGCAGCAGCAGATGGTCCCATGTACCGGAAGTTTTCTATGCTGGTTTGGTCTGCAGAAAAAGAAATTCAGGAATCTAAAAAGAAAGAAAATGAAAAAAAAACATCACCAAGCAATAGAAAAACAGGAATAGGATACAAGAGGAAACTGTAAGAGATTTTACAACCACTGGAAATTTGTAAAAAAAGACATGATAAAATAGCCATGAGCTTAGCCCGTTCCTACAGCACTGAATAGAGGACACAACAACCACAGCTCTGATACTCTAGTTTACAAACACTGCAGACAGAATTTCTGAAGTTTTAGCTCTACTACTTATCTATAAATGGGTAATCACAACAACCATTGTTGAAAAAAATGCAAGATCTAAAAAAATGCAAACCTGAAAATTAAATATTTAATCTTTGAGTTGGTGCTAGGCTTCAGCTTAAATTTTTAATGCTAAAATATTTTTTTAATCTATTTTAAAAGGCATTTTTCATTTATTAAAGTTGCATGCTAAAGTCTGAGGATTCTGTTTTGCCCTAAGCAAACATTTTTGTTTCTGATGAAATTCAGCCATCTGATACTTAGTTTTATTCAAGTAGCAAACAGTTATTTTTTATATTATTATTATTATTATTATTATTATTATTATTATTAATTATTATTTATTTTACCAGGGACATGCTAAATCCAGAACGGTGAAAAGGGGCTCAATTCCTTGCATCAAGAGCCATTTTCGCACTAGGATATTCCCTTGAAGATAAAAGTATTAATGCTGCAGCAAACAAATTAATGAAGTTACTCCAGATTAAACTTAAAATAATATAATAATCTTCATTTCTACAAGTACATGTACAAGGTATATAGGCCTAGCTGCATCAATGACATACTACTACATGTATTAGAAAGCCATTGTTATCCCTGGCATTTCAGGCAAATTAAATCAATTTTGTATTAAAACTGGTAGAATTATCAACAATATGTTAAGATACATAAGAGGACACAAGTGCAACTAATGTGACATTTTATTGTGGCAACATTTCGCTCTCCAGGAGCAAAACGTTGCTTGACAAAGCTCCTGGGAATGAAACATTGCCACAATAAAAATGTCACATTAGTTGCACTTGTGTCCTTTTACTTAAATCAATTTCGTCTCCAGGATGCGACCCACACCAGTCAACTAATACCCAGGTACCTATTTTACTGGCAGGTGAACAGGGACAGTAGGTGTCTTAGGGAAACCCTGTCTTAATGTTTCTACCCATAGCGCTGAGTGCGCTAGCAATCGACCAGAACATTAATGCTAAGAGGGCTCAAGACTTCAATAACAGAAAAATTATTGAGAAACTATAATTAATTTAATTTCCAATTACAGGCAAACTGCAATTAATTCACATTTCCCAAAAACCTTACCTTCCATCAGGACTAAATTTCCTCAGGAAACATGGTGGCTTCTGAACATTTGTTACAGTAAAGTTCGGCGTGACATTTTGGTAGAAGAATCGGTCAGTATGTAACTGACAGTGTGACTGCTTGTGTATCTCACGATGGAAAAGCCGGACAACTAGGTTTTGAGGTGGGATTCGTTGTACAGATATGCCAAGTTCTGTATTCACCATGTCCCCCAAAGCTCTGTGGAGAATCCCTAACAGTACCATTAAGAGTGACTGTACAAAATAATGACAAAGAATATAATCAACTGATTAGGGATGTAAAGTCGGAAAATGCAACTACATACATGAAAACTAATTAGTGTACTAAAGGGAACAAATACCTTTATCACAACATTAACACAAATCCAAATAAGTCAAAATTATATACCTTAAAATTTAAATATAAAGTACAAGCAGAAATATGGATGTGTTTGAAAATTTGCAGGCAAAACTCAAATTATATGCACCTCTGGTAATTAGATTTTGGACATTTTGCCTAAAATCAATAATTTTTTTAGGAATTCCTGAAGATTACCTTCAGATTTTTCAGGTGATCTGCTCTCATCATCTAGCCTGAAACTTATCAGGCTGTTGGTGTTTAGATCTTCCCAGATAACATAGGCATCACTACATACTGATCGTTAGGTCCTGTTTAAAAGAGAATATGTATATTGGATTTTAAAGTAATTGAGTAATATTGAGAATATTTTACTAAATAAGAAAAAGACCAGATTTGCATTAGTAACCTCAGAGGGTCAGTAACTCAGCATAACCTAGGCAAAGAAAGAATTTGGATCTTTCTGGTCCAAATTTTATCCACAAGACTTTGCCAACTCCTGAGTATTTATTTACAGCTGGATAACATGGGCATCTGATGACAGAATAATTATTATTAAAATCAAAACTAAGCGCTACAACTACAAGTCTGGGTTTAAAAGACTGCCCTTATGTCTCTTTCCCACAGGATTACTAGGATAACCCAAAAAAGTCAGAAAAAGAGGTATTCTTAATTCTATCTAATATCGACATCTAAATCTATCTAATAATATCTAATTATAATCAAATCATACCAAGAGATTTATAGTCTATAGTGCTTCTAAGCATCCTAGATATTTGGGGTTTTGATTCAATACATGAAGTTAAATTCCTAGAAAGAAACAAGACATTTCTTGAAAATGTTTATTATTTATTATTATAATCAAAAGATGCACTAAGCCACAAGGGCCTATACAGCATTGAAAATGTTAGATTCTTGGGACCTCGTCCACTCCAAACGTGGAGTGACTGAGGCCCCAGCACCAAAATGTTTCCAACGAAATGCCCAAGGAGATAAGTTACTCTTGACTTTTTTGGGGGTTATTCTAGGTAAGTTACACTATGTATGATAACTGTACTTATATGTATCACACTATATATGATAACTGTACTTATATGTATCACACTATATATAATAACCGTACTTATATTATAAGTACAATGCCTGCACTTTAAAGGAGGGGTTTGGGATATTGGCAGTTTGGAGGGATATGTTGTGTATCTTTATATGTGTATGCTTCTAAACTGTTGTATTCTGAGCACCTCTGCAAAAACAGTGATAATGTGCGAGTGTGGTGAAAGTGTTGAATGATGATGAAAGTATTTTCTTTTTGGGGATTTTCTTTCTTTTTTGGGTCACCCTGCCTCGGTGGGAGACGGCCGACTTGTTTGAAAAAAAAAAAAAAAAAAAACTTATATGTTTCACACTATATATGATAACTGTACTTTTATGTATCACACTTACATGTATATGATAACTGTACTTATATGTATCACACTATATATGATAACTGTACTTATATGTATCACACTATATATGATAAGATAACTGTTCTTATATGTATCACACTATATATGATAACTGTACTTATTATATCACACTATATATGATAACTGTTCTTATATGTAATCACCTATATATGATAAATGTACTTTATATGTTTCACACTATATATGATAACTGTACTTATATGTATCACACTACATATGATAACTTGTACTTTATGTATCACACTATATATGATAACTGTTCTTTATATCGCATCATATATGTATGATAATTGTACTTATGTGTAACTGGTTAAATTAAATTTATTTGTACTAGGGTTAGCTAATGTCTTTATTCAACAACGTATCACTTCACATATAATTTTTACCCAATTCTTTGCATTTTTTTGTCCATTATATTTTCTAAAGGATGAAAGTAAATAAATATACACACAACTGCTGACTTTCTGAAACTTTTTTAAATAAAAAAAGGAAATTATGCCCTTTTGACAAACTGGTTTGCATACAAAAAATGTTACAAATCTGCTTATTATTAGTTTCATTTGGTATCAGAAGCACTCTTAATATTACTGCATTAATAATATATTTGTTGGAAAATAAAATTCCCATAATATACTGTATATTTTTTTATAATGTAAAATATATATGATTATTGCATTACTGTTGTTCTAAATTGTATTTTTGAATAGGAACCAAGAGTTCCCTCTGCGCCTGCGCGGATGTGCGGGGGAGAAGGTCAGACACAGGGCATGGGGGCGGCGAGAGTGTTTTGATGTAGTGTAGAGGCTGTGGTAACATGGGACCAGAATTTGCGTTCACGGCAGCATAAGGATTAATATAGGCCTCACTTCATAACAGGAAGTGTCATAACTGTTCCTGGGAAGATGAAGGAACGTGATTTTGGGACCACCGTTATAAAGTGGTAAAATGAGTGAAATAAATGGTAGGGACCGGTGGGTGACTGGCACATCCGCGTGGAACTGTGTCCCGGGGAAAAATTTACCCGTGGTTTAATAACGCTCCATCGTCTCAGTTTCTTAATGGAAGAGTAGCCTCCAATGTGTATAATAATTAGGAGGGACATTAAACCGTATGGTGGGCTAAGAAGATAATCAGTGATAATAACACCAGTCAAGAGAATGTGTGAAGTGAAAATGGTCGCCATTACAGAATCCCAGCATCTGGTTTATATCTCCATGTTCTGTATCGAGGATAGTAAAGTTTTTATGGAGTCACAACTTCTAAACCGGGACAATACCAACAGATACCTCATCCTGATGGAAGGAGAGATAGATGAACCATGGTCGGTTCTGTAGCAGAACATCGAAATTGATGGTGAATGGAGGAATAAGGGCATCAATCACCCACAGTTAAAGTACAACCCTTCTAGTTATAGCAGACTGTACTCGGCCAGTTAGGTATGTTGTAATTGGACAGGTTATGGGTGATCCAGCTACTTCAAGTGACACCAGGAGAATATCTGGTAATTGGTGGGATTATGTACAAGTGTTTTTCCCTTGATGGGATATATCCATGTGTTTACCTACCCCCCCCCCTTATTCAGTTAAAACTAATATAATCTTACAGTCCACAATTAATTAGTTAGGCGCCGCGTACTTGTGGGTGCTATGCCAATTTATATGGTCTCGGATATATATGGATAAGATTGGGAGGGTCGAGGGGCCGTCCTTGCAGTGACAGAGGAGTGGTTAAGTTGTCTCACATGTCCTACACGGGTGACTACGGTAATAAAAACGAACAATATAGTTGTTGTCTCCCAGTGAATTACTCGTATATGCATGTAATGTTGAGGTACGTACAGATAACACCCCTAGAAAATTTTCCATAATATTAAAACTCCCCTGGGGTCTGGGAGGCCACCAGTTGCATTACATGGAGGGGAAAGATAACTCAACTTCCTAGGATCAAGAGACCCTCTCCGGCGTCAGGGCACCTTCATTCAGAAGACTACATTCTGTAAAATAATTATATATTGTCCTGAAATAAATGGTAATTATTATGGAATCCATAAACAAAACGTAAATCTTACTTCGTTGTTGTTGTTGTTGTTGTTGTGGATTTTGAGGGTCACCACAACTCACGCCGTATTGACACTTCTCATATTTTATAATAATAATAATAATATAATAATAATAATAATAATAATAATAATAATAATAATAATAATAATAATAATAATAATAATAATAATAATAATAATAATAAAATAATAATAATATCTTCATTTCTACAAGTACATGTACAAGGTGTACAGGGAATAAATGACACCCAAAACTTGTGGGGAATCTGGAAGATAACAGGGTTTTCCCCTCGACCGTAGAAAGGGAAGCAAAATGCTGCCAATATTATGGTCAGGTAGAGCCACTAACTAATCATGGGAAGCGCTAAACCCGTAGGGATTATACAGTGCCTATGGGGGGGGATGGAAGGTATTCAGACTCAATTTGGGGAATCGGAACACAAATCAAGTTCCCCAGATCAAGAGCCCCTCACCAGCGTCAAGGAACCTTCCCTGAAGGGCAGGTAGAGCCACTAACGTTTAAATCTCAGCAGTGCCAGTGGCACCCACACAACTGAGTAAGCAAGTGGCTTCTTCTAGGCTGTAGAAATCTTCAGAGAAAAAATATATACGAATTGTACACAATAACCCGCGCGTAAGAGATAACGTAAGATTTGTTCGGATTTTTAGTTAGTTAGTTTAATATGTTTATTATGCACCCCATACCCATCCTGTGGGCGGTTGTCAAAAGATTACAGAGGTACATAATGGGTCCAGGGACTGGGCCTCAAAGTTTTGATAGCTGAGCAAGTTACAGAGGTAATGAATTCACAATTTACAAAGGTAATGAACTCACAATTTACAAAGGTAATGAACTCCAGGTAGGTCTAGTCACAATCATGACAAGTTACAAAGGTATTTACAGATTACAGAGGTACACAATGGGTCCAGGGACCGGGCCCCAAAGTTTTGATGGATTTTTAGCCCAGAGGGTTAGCTACCCAAGATGACCCAATCCAGGCAGTGCGTCATCGAGAACTCTCTTGTCTTATTTTCAGTGGGGTCTTTAATCTTGTCGACTAACACCCAGGTGCCTACTTACTGGTAGATGAACATGGACAGCAGGCGTAAATAAACTCGCCCAACGTTTCCAGCCATGCTGGGGATTGATCCACGGACACTGAGGCGAGTGCGTTGCCAACCGAGCCACTGGACACCACCTACATTTTTACAGCAAGTAACCCACAGCGATCAAATCAGGACACAAACTCTTGTTCCCTGTTGCCAACCATGATGTATTTAACATAGTAAACGCTTGTTACAAATAAATGTTTTATTAAAGGTATCCGGTAGCTCAAGTGCTAGCGCACTCAGCTCACACACTGAGGTCCAGGGGTCGATCACTGGTACAGGTGGAAACATTTGGACGTGTTTCCTTAAAGCACCTGCTAGAATAGATACCTGGGTGTTAGTCGACTGGTGAGGGTTGCATACTGGGGACAAAATTGACCTAATTTGCCCGAAATGCTATGCATAATAAACGGCTTTCTGTATAGCGGTATGTCATTGATGTTAGCTAGGCCTGTGTACCTTGTACATGTACTTGTAGAAGTAGATTATTATTATTATATTATTATTATTATTTATTATTATTATTATTATTATTATTATTTTAGGTTCTTTTCAGAAGAGCTGCTACCAACTTCTGGCAATCATCCAGCTGTGGTGTTACCTTGTAGCTCTCGTCAGTGCTACAACAGCTGTTGTTCTGTAAGATTATTCCTGCAAGCTTGCTCCATGCGTGAATGTGGTTTCACCAAATTCTTCCCTTCACTTCATGAATACTACCGAAATTCCTGATAGATGTTACACACGGAAAGCACGCAAGTACTGTAGCTCTTAGAAAACATGCTGATTTGAGTATCAGACAGATCGCCGAAAATTTAAGCCTAGAAAAGTCAGCTGTTAGTCGCATTCTAAAGAGCTGAACTACACTGGTGATTGTTGAGCGCTGCGTCCAGGAAGATGTGAAAGAAAACGCAAGACAACGCCTCACGATGACAAGGTCAGCATAAGAAATAATGTGAAGGTTCTCAAGAAAACCAGCAAAGATCTGCAGAGAGATTTGGCTTCGGATGGCGTAAATGTTGATTCTTCTATTCTTAAATGAAGGCTCCTTGAAGTTGGCAGAATTGCCAGAAAGCCTGTAAAGAAACAGTTATTGACTGCTGCTATGAAGAAATAACAACTGCAGTGGGCACTCGATCATAAGGGATGGATGACAGATGAATGGAGAACAACTATATTTTCAGATGAGGCACATTCTGAAGTACATGGGTACAGATCAGTGGTAGTGAGACGGAGCAAAAGCGAAGCTCTTCAAAATGGACACATTCAACAAGCGCCAAAACACCCAACTATGATGTTTTGGGGTAGTTTTACCGCTAAAAACCCTGGACGGCTTGTTATTGATGAGGGAACGATGAACAGTGACAAATACAAAGCAATCTTAGCAACTCATTTTGCTTCCCTTGTGGATAGAGACTTTCCTGACGGAGAAGGCATTTTCCGGCAGGCTCTTACTCCATGCCACACTTCCAGAAAAATGCTGACATTCTTCGGAGAGAGTGGGTTAAGAGTTCTAAATTGGCCTGGAAACTCTGACCTCAGCCCAACTGAGAATCTATGGAAAAGAACCAAACGCAGGATGGCAAAACATGATGGTTCAACAATGAAGAAGCTAATTGCTGTTGTCATTAGGACCCGAGGCCACGACTAAGAATTTACCAAAATGCCTTCAACATTGGGCGATTCTATGCCAAAGTGAGTAACAATGCTTATAAAAGCAAAGGATAGTCATATTTCTCATTAAATCAGTTATGCCATATCATTGTCTTGTATTTTTCAAATGAACATTAATTTTCCGAAGAAATGTCTTATTTCATCACTGTCCCAGTTAACATGTACACTACTGTACAATAGATAGATGGTTGGTAAAACTCATTTTTAAGGAGGGATGACAGAATGGTTTGTGTTCTTATTATAAAATAACCTCAATGAAAACCTCGGCGCGTCCAGGACACTTACAGTGCTCGTCACGGCATTATGCCAGGGCGCTCACCCGGCATAATGCCGTGACGAACATTGTATATCCTGGCACGCTCCAGACATATAACTTAGTTGTGTTTAAGGGGGATATGGTGTTGGTCCAGATGTGGTCTAGTAGGGAAACACTAGTCTCTGTAACTCTTGGAGGTTTTGTTACTGCTGGTAGCAACATGCAGTTACTCAGTGTTTGTGAATTCAGTAACTTGTGGGTCTTGGTCTTGTAGGAGATTTATACTGAAGTCACCTGAGAGTAGTAAGTGATCTTTGTTCATGCGTGCATCAGTTATCATACTTCCTAGGTTTTCACTAAAACGGCTATGTTTGACTGTGGTACTCTGTAGATGTTTATCACTGTGAGAGGTTTTTGTAGGTATTTGGATTTGAGTTTAGCTATTATATATTCCCCATGTTCATCCCTTGTGCAAGTATTAGTGATACATTCTAGTTGGTCTGAGTAGTATATAGCTGTGCCACCCCCTTGTTGATCTGGCCTACAGTTGTGTATGGCTGTGTAACCAGGAATGGCATAGACATCTGTAGTATCAGGCTTTAGCCAGGTTTCGGTGAGAGTAATGATGGACATACTGGCATGAGGTCATCGTAATGTTTGCTTAAAGATCTGATATTGTAGTTAAAGACAGTTATGTTGTTGTTGGCACTTGAGAAGTGCCTTTGATTGTTCTCCACAAACACGCACGATCTTGCGTGCACGCGCGCACACAAGCAAACCAGCGAACACACACACACACAGGCCAGGAACTGTGACTCGACCCCTGCAACCACAACTATGTGAGTACACACACACACACGCACACACACACGCACACACACACGCACACATCTTCTTGGACTGCAAGAAGGCCTTTGACACAGTTCCTCACAAGAGATTAGTGCAGAAGCTAGAGCATCAGGCGCATATAACAGGAAGGGCACTGCAATGGATCAGAGAATACCTGACAGGGAGGCAACAACGAGTCATGGTACGTAATGATGTATCACAGTGGGCACCTGTGACGAGCGGGGTCCCACAGGGGTCGGTCCTAGGACCAGTGCTATTTTTGGTATATGTGAACGACATGACGGAAGGGTTAGAAATCAGAAGTGTCCCTGTTTGCAGATGATGTGAAGTTAATGAGGAGAATTAAAATCTGATGAGGACCAGGCAGGACTTCAAAGAGACCTGGACAGACTGGACACCTGGTCCAGCAAATGGCTTCTCGAATTTAATCCTGCCAAATGCAAAGTCATGAAGATAGGGGAAGGGCACAGAAGACCACAGACAGAGTATAGGCTAGGTGGCCAAGACTGCAAACCTCACTCAAGGGGAAAGATCTTGGGGGAGTATAACACCGAGCATGTCTCCGGAAGCACACATCAATCAGATAACTGCTGCAGCATATGGGCGCCTGGCAAACCTGAGAACAGCATTCCGACACCTTAGTAAGGAATCATTCAAGACACTGTACACCGTGTATGTCAGGCCCATACTGGAGTATGCAGCACCTGTTTGGAACCCGCACTTGATAAAAGCACGTCAAGAAACTAGAGAAAGTACAAAGGTTTGCAACAAGGTTAGTTCCAGAGCTAAGGGGAATGTCCTATGAAGAAAGATTAAGGGAAATCGGCCTGACGACACTGGAGGACAGGAGGGTCAGGGGAGACATGATAACGACATATAAAATACTGCGTGGAATAGACAAGGTGGACAAGGACAGGATGTTCCAGGGAGGGGACACAGAAACAAGAGGCCACAATTGGAAGTTGAAGACACAAATGAGTCAGAGAGATAGTAGGAAGTATTTCTTCAGTCATAGAGTTGTAAGGCAGTGGAATAGCCTAGAAAATGACGTAGTGGAGGCAGGAACCATACACAGTTTTAAGACGAGGTTTGATAAAGCTCATGGAGCGGGGAGAGAGAGGGTCTAGTAGCAACCGGTGAAGAGGCGGGGCCAGGAGCTAGGACTCGACCCCTGCAACCACAAATAGGTGAGTACAAATAGGTGAGTACACACACACACACACACACACACACACACACACACACATGTTTGGAACCCGCACTTGATAAAGCACGTCAAGAAACTAGAGAAAGTACAAAGGTTTGCGACAAGGTTAGTTCCAGAGCTAAGGGGAATGTCCTATGAAGAAAGATTAAGGGAAATCGGCCTGACCACACTGGAGGACAGGAGGGTCAGGGGAGACATGATAACGACATATAAAATACTGCGTGGAATAGACAAGGTGGACAAAGACAGGATGTTCCAGGGAGGGGACACAGAAACAAGAGGCCACAATTGGAAGTTGAAGACACAAATGAGTCAGAGAGATAGTAGGAAGTATTTCTTCAGTCATAGAGTTGTAAGGCAGTGGAATAGCCTAGAAAATGACGTAGTGGAGGCAGGAACCATACACAGTTTTAAGACGAGGTTTGATAAAGCTCATGGAGCGGGGAGAGAGAGGGCCTAGTAGCAACCGGTGAAGAGGCGGGGCCAGGAGCTAGGACTCGACCCCTGCAACCACAATTAGGTGAGTACACACACACAAACACGCAGGCACACACACACACACACACACATGTAAAACAGAAAATAGGCTATGGGTGGATTGCATATTTTTTATTAGTAAGGTTTTTAGGTACAATACCGTACAAAAGACTGGAACAAAAACTAGAGCAGACAGGAATAACACAAAAGTCCATTCTCGTAAAGTATTCATTGACCTCTTGGTAAATGGCTCTTGATGCAGGCAGAGGACTTTTGATGCAGGCGAAGGACTCTTTTATGCAGGTGAAGGGCTCTTGATGCAGGCAAAGGGCTCTTGATCAAAAGAAATATCGCTGTGTTCCTAAGATCAAACCTGATTACTTCCCATTTTCCAACGCCCCCATGAGATTAGCGCTTTCCCATAAATTTAATAAAGGGTATCCCCCATTACCATAAGCTCAGCCTCCTCTACCTCAAGCATGCAGAATGAGTAATACAACGCAGTTATAAACCTGCATGTGCTTGTGTGTGTGTGTGTGTGTGTGTGTGTGTGTGTGTGTGTGTGTGTGTGTGTGTGTGTGTGTGTGTGTGTGTGTGTGTGTGTGTTCATTATTATTATTATTATAATCAAGGGAAGCGCTAAACCCGGAGGATTATACAGCGCCTGGGGAGGGATGTGGAAGGCATTCAGGCTTAATTCAGGAAACTGGAGCACAGATCCAATTTCCTAAATCAAGAGCCCCCCACCAACATCAAGGAACCTTCCTTGAGGGGTGTGTGTGTTCAGTGAATTAAATAAACGATGGTAAAAGTGTTTCTCTCGGTCCACAAAAGGATTCGAACCTGCCAACTCGACATCAGGGGTACATATTATTATTATAATCAAGGGGGAAGCGCTAAACTCGGAGGATTATACAGCGCCTGGGGGGGGATGTGGAAGGCATTCAGGCTTAATTCGGGGAACTGGAGCACAGATCCAATTCCCTAAATCATGAGCCCCTCACCAACATCAAGGAACCTTCCTTGAGGGGTCAGGGGTACATAGTACTTTATCCACACAGCCAGACTCCAGATAAAGTACTGTGTACTGTGATGCCGAGTTTGTAGGTTCAGATTCTGCTGTGAACTGAGAGATAATGTTTGTAAATAATTTTGCCTGTTAGTGAATTGTTTAGCATAGGTAAACGCATGTATGCATGCGTGTGCTGATGTATATTTATGTATATGTATGCATGTGAAAATGTATAAATGGTGAAATATACTGAGACTACGATGATAATGACAATACGCGGGTTATAGTAATAATAATAATAATAATGATAATAATAATAATAATAATCTACAAATGCATGATACAACTTGTAGACTCTTGATGCTATGTTACTGGTACATATTTCAGGCACCAGGAACTTGGCCACTACACATAGTTACAAGTGTTACGTGAGGTTACTAATTAAAAGAAAACTAATGACAAGAGAACATCTTCATACTGTTTCATACAACCTCTGACCTGCTCATCCATGTGGCTTATCAAATTAACACAGACCAATATCTTTGAGTGGTTCTATACGTGCACTGGCTCGTATGCTAGTAAAACATCTCCCACAGCTGTACCCCTCAAGGGAGGTTCCTTGACGTTGGTGAGGGACTCTTGATCTTGGGAATTGGATCTGTGCTCCGGTTCCCTGAATTCAGCCTGAATACCTTCCATCCCCCCACATGCGCTGTATAATCCTACGGGTTTAGCGCTCCCCATGATTATAATTATAAATAATCCCACAGCTGTATGGGTACCATCAGTACCTGAGCACCTACTCCGGATCAGGAATTTGGACCTGACTAGTTTGTGCTACTAGGTCGGGTGCCATGCTCCTCCCTTAAGTGAAGTGTCTGACCTCACTAGGTCAAGGCATTGGCTTAAGTCGGTGAGAGAATTGGACTTGCCTCGCTTAGGCCGGTAGGCCTGTTGCCATTGATCTACTCAAGCGTAATTATTATTTTTATAATAAAAAAAGAAGCGCTAAACCTACAAGGGTCTTACAGTGCAGCAGAGCAGGGAAGGATGCAGGGGTATTGGGTAGCAAGCGAGAGGGATGATTAGTAGGGCATGGAGTGCAGCAGAGCAGTGGATAGTGCAGGGGTAGAAGGGTAGTAAGAGATTGAGGTAGAAGGGACTGTGAGGCGTGCTAGAGGCATCATCAGAGTCACTGAGTCTGGGTTCAGGAGGCTCTATCAGCAAGAAATGAAGGTGAAGTAAGGGCAGTAGAGCGGTGAGGACGTTGGAGGTAAATTCTGCGTGATAGAGTGGGCAGTCCAACAGTATGTGGCTAACAGAAACTGGAACCTGACAACTCAAACGTAAAATTCACGACAGTGAGGAACACACAAGCACAATACCGTGACTGGAACAATACACAAATAACCCGCACACAGGAGAAGCTTATATTATTATTATTATAATCAAAAAGAAGCGCTAAGCCACAAGGGCTATACAGCGCTGCAGGGTAGGGAAGGAAGCGAGGGTATTGGATGGCAGAAGGGAGGAGGGATGATCAGTAGGTTACAGAAAACAGCGGGGCAGGGGATAGTACGGGGGTAGAGGGTAGCAAGAGATTGAAGTAGAAAGGGCTGAAGGTATCAGAATTTGTGAAGTCAGTCAGTTGTCAAAAAGTCAATGAGAGTGTCTGGATGAAAGGTGGGTCCATCAGCGAGAAGGGAAGGTAGAGAGAGAGCAGCAGAGCGAAGACGACGACGGAGGTAAATTCTGCGTGCTCGTTGATAAAGTGGGCAGTCCAACAGAATGTGGCTGACTGATAATGGAACTTGGCAGTTCTCACAGAGGAGCAGGGCGCCTCTCCATGAGATATCCATGAGTAAGACGGGTATGTCCAATGCGAAGGGAGAAGCTTATGAAGACATTTTGGTCCATCTTGGAACATTACAAGTCAAGGGAGCCAGTATATATAGGAAAGGATAGGGACAGGACAGCTTCGACCTTCCTATTTCTGCCAAGGACTTACTCAACGCGACTGACCTTGTGGCAGCTACATTCAACGCTCCTTCAAGAAGTCCATAAACATATTCGGTATGATTATGATCAGAAAGAACCGCTAAACCTACAATCATACAGCGCATCGGCTTGACGAGTTCACTTGTATACAGGAGAGTAGCCACCTTCACGTGACGACTTATTATGGATGACTGAAGGTAATAAATCGTGCAAAATAACCGATATAATTATAATCGTGGGGGAGCGCTAAACCCATAGGATTATGCAACAAAATAGCCGACAGCTTCTTAGTGTAGGTTGTTAGGTTACGCAAGGTTTGTCAGGAAACAGGACATGTGTTCCCTGACGCGGTTCTTAGATGACCTGTCGCTGTAGCTTTTGGTCATCTGACCGAGGCCTTCCACTGGCTTACCGGTCCACCCCTTTAAAAATTGTGGTCTATTATTATAATCAAGGGGGAAGCGCTAAACCCAGAGGATTATACAGCGCCTGGGGGGGGGATGTGGAAGGCATTCAGGCTTAATTCGGGGATTATTATTATAATCAAGGGGGAAGCGCTAAACCCGGAGGATTATACAGCGCCTGGGGGGGGGGATGTGGAAGGCATTCAGGCTTAATTCAGGGAACTGGAGCACAGATCCAATTCCCTAAATCAAGAGCCCCTCACCAACATCAAGGAACCTTCCTTGAGGGGAACTGGAGCACAAATCCAATTCCCTAAATCAAGAGCCCCTCACCAACATCAAGGAACCTTCCTTGAGGGGAATTGTGGTCAAAGTTATAAACATATCTTAATGTTCTTAGTGTGTATATCTTGGGACAATTAATATTATAATCAAGGGGGAAGCACTAAACCCATAGGATTATACAGCGCCTGTGGGGGGATATGGAAGGCATTCAGGTTTAATTCAGGGAACTGGAGCACAGATCCAATTCCCTAGATCAAGAGCCCCTCACCAGATATTGGGACAAACCACGAAACGGGTCGTACAAAAAAAAAAAAAAAAAAAGGTTATAAATGACCATAATTTTTAAAGGGGTGGACCGGTAAGCCAGTGGAAGGCCTCGGTCAGATGACCAAAAGCTCCAAACGCGGGTCATCATCTGACTAAGACCCGCGTCAGGAAACATTTGTCCTGTTTCCTGACGAACCTAACCTAACCTAACCTAACGGGTCGTACAACTCCAGGCCAGTGCAAGACACTGGGACAACTGGCTACAATACGATTAATCCAATTAGGTGTATTTACACACCACAGGAGTTTTACGGCTCATTCGCCACGAGTTCAAACCTCATCTGTTCCGTAGTTTGCAGTCGTGTTACGATTTCGTGATTATTATTATAATCAAAAAGAAGCGCTAAGCCACAAGGACTATACAGCTACGATTTCGTGAGTCACTGGACAATACATCACACGAAACTCAATCTAGTGCTTATTCCACAGGCTATATCATAATCATGGGGAGCGCTAAACACGTAGGTTTATACATTATTATTATTATAATCAAGGGGGAAGCGCTAAACCCGGAGGTTTATACAGCGCCTGTGGGGGATTGAAGATATTTAGGTTTAATTCGGGAAACTCCTGCAGATCCAATTCTTTAGATCAAGAGCCCCTCACTAGCATCAAGGTACCTCCCTTGAAGGGATTCGATCCTAGAGGGGGCATCTCTAATGCCGTGGATCAAGAGCCCCTCATTTGCAATGCACCTCTAAGGTAATTTGTATCTTATTTTTTTTTGAAACGCTAAACCCATAGGGGTCAAAGAGAGCTTTAGGAATAATGAGGTCCAAGGGGAATTACAATCATGGGGGAGCGCTAAATCCGTAGGGACTATACAGCACAAGGGTAGGTTAAATTCTTACAATGAGCATTAAGCGCTAAACCCATAAGGGTCATACTGCGCCGTCAATTCCTTGAATCAAGAGCTCTTACTATCCCCCGGCATGCAAGAGTTGTTGCTAGTCCTGGAGAGCAAGAACTCGCTGGTGCTGACCAGCCAAGTGAAAGCTATACAGTTTTATTTAAACCTATCAGTTTATCCAGGTTAATAAAACGATCACTAAGATTGAGGTTTTATTTCAGTGTTTTTTTTTTTTTTTCAGAAAGAAATGATTGTGGAGAAATTTTCTCCAGGAGGGGGGTATCAGCCCCCTTCAGCCCTCTCAGCCCTGAGGGGCCACTAGAAGGGGCGAGCGTCTTGTTTACTGCTAGAGTGACTGGTGACATAGTGATTATCGACAATGATGGTCCGAGGTCCCAATGGCCACTTGGAAAAATTGTGACCATATATCCTGATACAAATGGAATCATCAGGACAGTTGATGTTTTGAGCAAAGGTGTAGTGAATAAGCGGACAATAAATAAACTAGTGCCGTTAGAATTACAGTGTTGAAAACAAAATTAGTGATTCTCCAGAAACCACACAGACTAAAGCTGTTCAAAGACAAGCAGCAGTGGTGGCGAGTGAGAAAATTAAATTAATGTTAAGTGATGAATAGTTCACCTGCAGCGAACCTCCGCCGCCCCCCAGTGTGGAGAAATTTTCTCCAGGAGGGGGGTATCAGCCCCCTTCAGCCCTCTCAGCCCTGAGGGGCCACTAGAAGGGGCGAGCATCTTGTTTACTGCTAGAGTGAGTAATTGATCACAGATGCTATGCGTGGTCAAATGACCTCTGCTCCTTGCAGAGGTGTTGCAAAGTGTATTTTTATAAGAGACAGTACATCTCTTACTTAGCAGGACAATTAAGGAAAATCCTGCTCCCACTTTATTACCATAGTAAAGATAGTGTACATTGTTGTTTATGATTAAGACAGCAAGAAACAAACATTCTGCTTTGCTTCATCGAGGAGGTGACAAGGATGCAAGGTACTAGGTCAGCGTTTTTTTTTTTGTGCTGGGGCCAGTGACGGGATGGAGCCCTGTAGCGTCTAGGATTTTCCTTAATTGTCCTGCTAAGTAAGAGATGTACTGTCTCTTATAAAAATACACTTTGCAACACCTCTGCAAGGAGTAGAGGTCATTTGACCACGCATAGCATCTGTGATCAATTACTCACTCTAGCAGTAAACAAGACGCTCGCCCCTTCTAGTGGCCCCTCAGGGCTGAGAGGGCTGAAGGGGGCTGATACCCCCCTCCTGGAGAAAATTTCTCCACAATGATCGCATGTTAGCCTTGAAGTGGCATTTATCAGGCAACAAATAAAAAGTATATTCGAGATACGGTTACTGCTTTTAACAGATGTATATGAATGGTATACAATATCTTCAAGATGAATTAAGACATGTGCAACATCTGGCCATATCAATAGACGTTTCGCCAACCAGTGGCTTTATCAGTACAAGAGTGCAAAAACGTTTACAAAGAGGTAATCAGTCCCTCAGCCTTGTAGTGAACAGCACCGTAGTCTTGACTACGGTGATCTTCAACTCCAAGGCTGAGGGACTGATTATCTCATCTTTTGCATATATTTCTACGTTCTTCACATTATGGCCTTTTATTGTACTGACAAAGCCACTGGCTAGCGAAACATCTACAAATAAAGATACCCAGATGTTGTACATGTGCCTAATTCACTATATTTTAAGAGATAAATGCAGCTCCAAGTTACACCGGCTTACCACGATGAGGTCTGCGATCTTCGAGCCGGACCAGGGTTACTCGTCCAAAGGTTCTCATAGAGAACCTTTGTTACATGGAACCCTAAACCATGCACCGAAGGTTACTTTGGCTGATAACCAGTGGCAGCTAGGCTACCACCAGAAATCGCTCACCAACTGCCAGGACAAGAGGCTGAAGGTGATATGCGGCAGGCCAGCTCCCGTAGGGAGCGGCGCGAGAGAGAGTTGGGTGGGGGAAGGATAAGGTTGGGAACCCCAGCAAACACCACATAACTTACGCTCTAACAATGTTGCGTCAACATCACAATGTGGACATTACCAATTATGATGTTTAGGCAACGTCGATACAACGAAAAACTATGAAGCATAAATGCTGGGAAGGATTGCAGTGATATATGGGACACAAAGCAACATTACTGCACACAGTCCAATAACATTACAGACAGTTCCATATAAACTGATATGGGACAATGCAATATTACTGGACGAAGTCCAGTAATATTGCAATCCCATGTAAATTGAAGTACATACGGGCCACAACGCAACATTACTGGACACAGTCCAGTAACATTGCAGACAGTCCCATATATAAATGGAAATATATATGAGGGACACAGTGCAATATTACTGAACAGTTCAGTAATATCGCAAAGTCCCATATATATAGAGTATGGACAAAGTCCATGGCATTTAGTCTCTAGACTGAATGATAGGAGTGGTATTTACTCTTTAAAAAGTTCAAGGAAGTTGAGCGGTGTTCACTCTGAAAAAGCTCGAGGAAGCCGAGCGGTGTTCACTTTGAAAAAGCTCAAGGGAGCTGAGCGGTGTTCACTCTGAGAAAGCTCAAGGGAGCCGAGCGGTGTTCACTCTGAGAAAGCTCAAGGGAGCTGAGCAGTGTTCACTCTGAGAAAGCTTAAGGGAGCTGAGCGGTAGTTCACTCTGAGAAAGCTCAAGTGAGCTGAGCGGTGTTCACACTATAAAAACTCAAGGGAGCTAAAAGTGGTCACACTCCAACACAGTGGACTCAAGGTTTATGGCTAACACTAGGCCCATTCTTAGTTAAATAACAGAACACTGGGAAGTATTCAGTCTCCACTGATTCCTGTTACTGCTTACACTCCAACACCAGTGGACTAGGATCCACCCTCCAACAGCAGTGGACAAGGGTCCACCCTCCAACATCAGTGGACTAGGATCCACCCTCCAAAATTTGTGGACTAGGGTCCACCCTCCAACATAAGGGGACTAGGGTCCACCCTCCAACACCAGTGGGCTAGGATCCATCCTCCAAAACCAGTGGACTA
Organism: Cherax quadricarinatus; assembly: GCF_026875155.1. Classification (NCBI taxonomy): domain Eukaryota; kingdom Metazoa; phylum Arthropoda; class Malacostraca; order Decapoda; family Parastacidae; genus Cherax; species Cherax quadricarinatus. The sequence continues at coordinate 6,154,188 of NC_069446.1, forward strand.
AGTTCCATCCTCCAACACCAGTGGACTAGGATCCACCCTTCAAAACCAGTGGACTACATTCCATCCTCCAACACCAGTGGAATAGGATCCACCCTCGAAAGCCAGTGGACTAGGTTCCATCCTCCAAAACAAGTGGACTAGGATCCACCCTCCAAAACCAGCGGACTAGGTTCCATCCTCCAACACCAGTGGACTAGGATCCACCCTCAATAAGGGGACTAGGGTCCATCCTCCGACACAAATGGACTAGGTTCCACCCTCCAACACCAGTGGGCTAGGGTCAACCCTCAAAAAAAGGACTACTTTCCATACTCCAGCACCAGTGGACTAGGATCCACACTACAACACCAGTGGACTAGGTTCCACCCTCCAAAACAAGTGGACTAGGGTCCACCCTCCAACACCAGTGGACTAGGGTCCGCCCTCCAACACCAGTGGACTAAGGTCCAAGCTCCAACACCAGTGGACTAGGATGCACCCTACAAAACCTGTGGACTAGGGTTCACCCTCCAACATAAGGGGACTAGGATCCACCCTCCAAAAAAAGTTGACTAGGATCAACACTGCAACACCAGTGGACTATGATCCTCCATCCAACACAAGTGGACTAAGGTCCATCATCCAACACCAGTGGACTAGGGCCCACCCTCCAAAAAAAGTGGACTAGGATCCACCCTCCAAAACCTGTGGAATAGGGTCCACCCTCCAAAATAAGGGAACAAGGGCCCATCCTCCAACACCAATGGACTAGGATCCACCCCCAAAACCAGTGGACTAGCGTCTATCCTCCAACGCCAGTGGACCAGGGTCCACCCTCCAAAAAAGTGGACTAGGATCCACCCTCCAACACCAGTGGACTAAGGTCCATCCTCAAACACAGGTGGACTAGGGTCCACCCTCCAACAGCAGTGGACAAGGATCGTCCATCCAAAACCAGTGGACTAGGGTCCACCCTTCAACACCAGTGGACTAGGGTCCACCCTACATCACCAGTGGACCAGGATCTACCCTTCAAAAAGATGGACTAGGGTCCACCATCCAACACCAGTGGACTAGGGTCCACTCTCCAACACCAGTTGACTAGGATCCACCCTCCAATACCAGTGGACTAGGGTCCACTCTCCAACACCAGTGGACTAGGGTCCATCTTCTAACACTAGTGGACTAATTTCCACCCTCCAACACCAGTGGACTAGGTTCCATCCTCCAACACAAGTGGACTTGGATCCACCCTTCAAAACGAAGGGACAAAAATCCATCCTCCAACACCAGTGGACTAGGGTCCACCCTCCAACACCAGTGGACTAAGGTTCAACCTGCAACTCCAGTTGACTAGGATCCACCCTCCAATACCAGTGGACTAGGTTCCATCCTCCAACACCAGTGGACTTGGATCCACCCTTCAAAACCAAGGGACAAAAGTCCATCCTCCAACACCAGTGGACAAGGGTCCACCTTCCAACACCAGTGGACTAATTTCCACCCTTCAACACGAGTGAACTTGGGTCCATCCTCCAACACCAGAGCACTAAGATTCACCATCCAAGACCAATGGACTAGCGTCCATCCTACAACACCAGTGGACTAGGGTTCATCCTCCAACACCTAGTTACCACCCTCCAACAACCGTGGACTAAGGTCCATCCTCCAACACCTGTGGACTAGGATCCATTCTCGAACACCTTCGGACTAGGGATCATCCTCCAACACCAGTGGACTTGGGTCCACGCTCGGACAGCCGTGGATTTGGGTCCACTCTCGGACAGCTGTGGACTAGGGTCCATCCTTCAACACGAGTGGACTATGGTGCATCCTCCAACACCAGTGGACTAGGGTCCATCCTCCAACACGAGAGGACTAGGGTCCATCCTCCAACACCAGTGGACTAGGGTCTATCCTCCAACACCAGTGGACTAGGGTCCATCCTCCAACACCACTGGACTAGGTTCCACCCTCGAACACCAGTGGACTAGGTTCCACCCTCAAAAACCTGTGGACGAGGATCCACCCTCCGTTAGGGGACTAGGGTACATCGTCCAACATCAGTGGACTAGGATCCACCCTAAAAAAACCTGTGGACTAGGGTCCACCCTCAAGGGGACTAGGGTACATCTTCCAACACCAGTGGACTAGGATCCACCTTCCAACACCAGTGGACTAGGATCCACCCTCCAACACCAGTGGTCTAGGATCCACCCTCCAACACCAGTGGTCTAGGATCCACCCTCCAAAACCAGTGGGCTAGGGCCCACTCTCCAACACCAGTGGACTAGGGTTCACCCTCCAAAAAATGTGGATTAGGATCCACCCTGCAACACCACTGGACTAGGATCCACCCTCCAACACCAGTGGTCTAAGGTCCATCCTCCAACACCAGTGGACTAGGGTCCACCCTCCAACAGCGGTGGGCTAGGATCCACCCTCCAAAACAAAGGGACAAGGGTCCATCCTGCAACACCAGTGGACTAGGGTCCACCCTCCAACACCAGTGGACTAGGATCCACCCTCCAACACCAGTGGACTAGGGTCCACCCTCCAACACCAGTGGACTAGGGTCCACCCTCCAACACCAGTGGCTAGGGTCCACCCTCCAACAGCGGGGGGCTAGATCCACCCACCTCCAAAACCTGTGGTCTAGGGTCCACATACCAACATAAGGGAGACAAGGTCCATCCTGCAACACCAGTGGACTAGGGTCCATTCTCCCAACGGACCATGGACTAGGTCCACCCTCCCAACAGCATTAGACAGAAACCAAACCTCCAAAACCAGTGGCTAGGTTTTTCCACACCCTCCAACACCAGTGACTAGGATACACCCTCAAAAACCTGTGGACTAGGTCCATCCACCAACACCATGGAGCTAGGGTCCCCAATCTCAACACCAGTGGACCGGGTCCACCCCCAACATAAGGGGCCAATGGTATATGGTGCCAACCTCCAACAGCATAGACTAGGAACTACCATCCACAAGCAGTGGGCTAGGTCCACCTCCACACCAATGGACAATGTTACACCCACAAAAACCTGTGTACTAAGGTCCACCTCCAACACCAGTGGACTAGGGGTCAAACCTACATCATTCACTAGTGGTCCACCTCCAACCACAGTGCCTAGGTCCACGCTATATCAGTGGACTAGGATCCAAACCTCCACACGAGCGGAAATAGGGTCCCATCCCTCCAACACCACAATAACTATAAGGTCCATCCTCCAACTCAAAAAGACTAGGGTCCATCCTCCACTTATCCAGTGGACTAGGGTCCACACTCAAACGACCAGTTGGACTAGGGTCCACCCTCATAATGGGACTAGGGTCCATCGTCCAACCACCAGAGGACTAGGATCACCCTCCAGCACAGTTGGCACTCCACCCTCCTCCAAACCCAGTCTACTAGGTCTTTCTCCAAAGGGAAATAGGATAAACCCACCAAAACCAGTGGACTATGGTCCATCCTCCACACCAGTGACTAGGGTCCACCCTCCAACACCATGGCTAGTTCCCACTCTCCACGCCAGAGGAACTAGGGTCCACCCTCCAACACCATTGGAAATAGGATCCACCCTCCAAAAACGGTGGACTAGGTCCCACCTTCATAAGAGACTAGGTCCATCGTGCAATCAGCCATGGACTAGGATCCACCCTCCAACAGCAGTGGACTAGGATCCACCCTCCAAAACCAGTCTACTAGGGTCCATTCTCCAGAAGGGAACTAGGATAAACCCCCCAAAACCAGTGGACTAGTGTCCACCCTCCAACACCAGTGGACTAGGATCCACCCTCCAACAGCAGTGGGCTAGAATCCACCCTCCAAAACCTGTGGACTAGGGTACACTCTCCAAACCCAGTGGAAGGGACCCATACCTTCAACACTGAGTGAACTAGGGTCCCAACCTCGGACACCAGTGGACTTGGGTCCACGCTCGGACAGCTGTGGACTTGGGTCCACGCTCGGACAGCTGTGGACTTGGGTCCACGCTCGGACAGCTGTGGACTTGGGTCCCACGCTCGGAACAGCTGTGAACTTGGGTCCACGCTCGACAGCTGTGGACTTGGTTCCACGCTCGTACAGCTGTGGACTTGGGTCCACGCTCGGACAGCTTGTGTACTTTGGGTCCACGCTCGGACAGCTGTGGACTTGTGTCCACGCTCGGACAGCTGTGGACTTGGGTCCCATCCGCTCCGGACAAGCTGTGGAACTTGGGTCCACGCTCGGACATCTGTGGACTTGGGTCCAACGCTCGGACAGCTGTGGACTTGGGTCCACGCTCGGACCAGCTGTGGACGTGGTTCCACGCTCGGACAGCTGTGGAACTTTGGTCCACGCTCAGGACAGCATGTGGACTTTGGGTCCACGCTCGGGACAGCTGTGGACTTGGGGTCCACGCTCGTACAGCTGTGGACTTGGGTCCACGCTCGGACAGTGTGGAACTTTGGGTCCACGCTCCGGACAGCTGTGGACTTGGGTCCACGCTCGGACAGCTGTGGACTTGGTCCACGCTCGGACAGCTGTGGACTTTGGGTCCACGCTCGGAGCAGCTTGGACTTGGGGACCACGCTCGGACAGCTGTGGACTTTTGGGTCGCACGCTCGGACAGCTTGGACTTGGTCCACGCTCGACAGCTGTGACTTGGGTCCACGCATCGACAGCTGTGGACTTGGTCCACGCTCGGACAGCTGAGGACGTTGGGTCCACGCTCGGAACCAGCTGTGGACTTGGGTCCCACGCTCGGACAGCGTGACTTGGGTCCACGCCTCGGAGCAGCTGTGGACTTGGGTCCACGCTCCGACAGCTGTGGACTTGGGTCCACGCTCCGACAGCTGTGGACTTGGGTCCACGCTCCGACAGCTGTGGACTTGGGTCCACGCTTACCCCGCACGCTGTGACCTTGGTCACGCTCCCACGCTGTGGGACTTTTGGTCCCACGCTCCGACAGCTGTGTCATTTTTTGGGGTCCACGCTCGACAGCTGTGAGACTTGGGTCCCTACGCTACCGACAGCTGTGGACTTGGGTCCACCTCCGACAGCTGGGGACTTGGGTCCACGCTCCGACAGTGGGACTTGGGTCCACGCTCCGACAGCTGTGGACTTGGGTCCACGCTCCGACAGCTGTGGACTTGGGTCCACGCTCCGACAGCTGTGGACTTGGGTCCACGCTCCGACAGCTGTGGACTTGTCCACGCTCGACAGCTGTGACTTGGGTCCTCGCTCCGACAGCTGTGGACTGTGGTCCCACGCTCCGACAGCTTGTGGACTTGGGTCCACGCTCCACAGCTGTGACTTGGGTCCACGCTCCGACCAGCTGTGTGACTTGGTCCACTCTCCGACAGCTTGGACTTGGTCCACGACTTCCGACAGCTGTGGACTTGGGTCACGCTCCGACACTGTGGACTTGGTCCACGCTCCGACAGCTTGGACTTGGGTCCCACGCTCCGACAGCTGTGGCTTGGGTCCACGCACCGACAGCTGGTGGACTTAGGGTCCACGCTCCGACAGCAGTGGACTTGGGGTCCGGCCCTCACACGCTCCGACAGCCTGTGGACTTGGGTCCACCTCCGACAGCTGTGGACTTGGTCCACGGCTCCGACAGCTGTGGACTTGGGTCCACGCTCCGACAGCTGTGAATTGGGTCCACGCTCCGACACGTGACTTGGTCCACGCTCCGACAGCTGTGGACTTGGGTCCACGCTCCGACACTGGACTTGGGTCTCACGCTCTGACGACAGCTTTGTACTTGGGTCCAACGCTCCGACAGCTGGGGACTTGGGTCCACGCTCCGACAGCTGGGGACTTGGGTCCACGCTCCGACAGCTGGGGACTTGGGTCCACGCTCCGACAGCTGGGGACTTGGGTCCACGCTCCGACAGCTGGGGACTTGGGTCCACGCCCGACAGCTGTGGACGTTGGTCACCCTCCGAACAGCTGTGGACTTGGGTCCACGCTCCGACAGCTGTTACTTGGGTCCACGCTCCACCAGCTGTGGACTTGGGTTCCACGCTTCCCGACAGCTGTGGACTTGGTCCACGCTCCCGACCAGCTGTGGACTTGGGTCCACGCTCCGACAGCTGTGGACTTGGGTTCCACTCTAGACAGCTGTGGGACTTGGTCCACTCTAGGACAGCTGTGAACGTGGGTCCACGTTCAGAAATCTGTGGACTTGGGTCCACTCTCGGACAGCCGTGGATTTGGGTCCACGCTCGGACAGCTGTGGACTTGGGCCAACGACCGAACAGCTATAGACTTGCGCCATCGCTAGAAGCTTGGACTTGCGCCCTCGCTAGGACAGCTTTGGACTTGCGCCCATCGCGAGATTCTTTGGAACTGCGCCCTCTGCTACGATAGCTTTGGACTCGCCCTCGCTTAGGGATAGCCATGGACTTGGGCCCTCGCTAGGATAGCTGTGGACTTAGGTCTACGCTCGGACAGCCGTAGATTTGGGTCCCACGCTCTGACACCTGTGGGACTTGGTACCGATCGGACAGCTTGTGGACCATGGGTCCCTCACGATCGGACAGCTGTGGACCTGTCCATGCTCGGACAGCTGTGGACTTGGGTCCACTCTCGGACAGCCGTGGATTTGGGTCCACGCTCGGACAGCTGTGAACTTAGGTCAACAACCGAACAGCTATGGACTTGCGGCCTGGCTAGGATAGCTTTGGACTTGCGCCCTCGCCAGGATAGCTGTGGAATTGCGCCCAAGCTAAAATAGCTTTGGACTTGCGCCCTCGCTAGGATAGCTGTGGACTTGGGTCCACGCACGGAAAGCTGTGGTCTTGGGTCCACGCTCGGACAGCTGTGGACTTGGATCCAATTTCGGACAGCTGTGGATTTGTGTCCACGACCGAACAGGTATGGACTTGCGCCCTCGCTATATAGATGAGACGTGCCCCTCGCAAGGATAGCTGTGGACTTGGCCCTCGCTAGGATAGCTGTGGGGGACATAGGCCACACTCGCACAGCCGTGATTTGAATCCAGAGCTCCCGACACTGTGGACCTTGGTCCACGGTCGGAAAATCTGTGGACTTTGGTCCACTCTATCTTCGAACAGCGTGGATTTGGGTCCACCTCGGACAGTGTAGACTTGGGTCAAACGACCGAACCGACTAATGGCTTGCGCCCCTCGCTAGACAAGCTTTGGACTTGTGCCCTCGCTATGACACTTTGGAACATGCGGGCCCCTGCTAGCTTTGAACTTGCGCCATCGCTAGATACTGGACTGCTCCCTCGCTAGGAATAGCTTTTGGACTTGGCCGCCCCACGCTAGGATAGCGTGACTTGCGCCCTCGCTAGGAAAGCTGGGACTAGCGCCCATCGATAGATAGCTGTGACTTGCGCCCTCGCTAGGATACTGTGGAACTTGCGCCCGTCGCTAGGAAAGCTTGGACTTGCGCCCTCGCTAGATAGCTGGGGACTTGCGCCCTCCGCTAAAGCTGTGGACTTGCGCCCTACGCTAGGATATCTGTGGACTTGCGCCCTCGCTAGGATAGCTGTGGACTGGGTCCACGCTCGCCGACAGCTGTGGATTTGGGTCCACGCTGGACCAGCTGTGGATTGGTCCCACGCTGACAGCGTTGGACTTGGGTCCACGCTCGGACAGTTGTAGAACAGATGGTCCACTCTCGGAGAGGTGTGAGAACTAGCGACCATCCTCCACCAGTGGACTAGGTCCATCCTCCAACACGAGTGGACTAGGGTCCATCCTCCAACACGAGTGGCCTAGGGCCATCCTCCAACACTAGTGGAACTAGGGTCCCATCCTCCCAAACCAGTGTGAATAGGTCCATCCTCCAAACACCTTGGACTAGGGTCCATCCTCAGACACCATGGACTAGGGTCCATTCCTCCACACCACTGACAGTTCAACCCGCAAACACCATGGACAATGGTCCACCCTCCAAATAAGACTAGGTCCATCCTCCAACCACCATTGGACTAGGGTCCAATCCTCAGACAACCAACTGACTAGTTCCACCCTCAACAACCATGACAATGGTCCACCCCACCAAAAAAGGACTAGGGTCATCAATCCAACACCAGTGGACTAGGTTCCCCCCTCCAACACCAGTGTACTAGGATCCACCCCTCAAAAACCTGTGGACCTAGGGGTCCACCCTCCAAAGGGGACTAGGTACACGTCCAACACCAGTGGAACTAGGATCCTCACCCTCCAACACCAGTGGTCTGGACCACCTTCCAAAACCATGGACTAGTCCACCCCAAATGCCATGACTAGGGCGCACCCTCCAACACCATGAATAGGATCCGTCTCAAAAAAAGTGTGACTAGTCCACCCTCAAACTAAGGAACGAGGGACCATCGTCCAACACCATGGACTAGGATCCACCCTCCAGCACCAGTGGGCTAGGATCCACCCTCCAACAGCAGTGGACTAGGATCCACCCTCCAAAACCAGTCTACTAGGGTCCATTCTCCAGAAGGGAACTAGGATAAACCCACCAAAACCAGTGGACTAGGGTCCATCCTCCAACACCAGTGGACTAGGTTCCACCCTCCAACGCCAGTGTACTAAGGTCCACCCTCCAACAGCAGGGATCTAGGATCCATCCCTCCATAACCAGTCTACTAGGTCCCATTCTCCAGAACGGAACTAGATAAACCCCCAAAACCAGTGACAGAAATCACTCGTCCAAAACAGTGGACTAGTCCCATCTCCAGATGTGAACTAGGATAAACTCCCAAAACCAGTTGACTAGGTCCACCCTCCAACATCCAGTGGACAGGATTCCACTCCTCCAACACCAGTTGGACTAGGAGCCACCCTCAACACCCAGTGGACAAGGATCCACCCTCCAACACCAGTGGACTAGAATCCACCCTCCAAAACCTGTCGACTAGGGTCCACCCTCCAACAACAGGGACAGGGTAACACTCCCAACACCAGCGGACTAGTGTCCACCCTCCACACCAGTGGACTAAGGTCCAATCTCAACACCAGTGACTAGGTTCCATCCCTCCAACACCAGTGGACTAGTTTTCCACCTCCAACACCATTGACTAATTTCCACCCTCCATCCCCCAAAAAAAACACCGGTGACTAGTTTCCACCCTCCAACACCAGTGCACTAGTTTCCACCCTCCAACACGAGTGAACTAGGGTCCACCCTCCAACACCAGTGAACTAGGGTCCACCCTCCAAAACCTGTGGACCTAGGTCCACCTCCCATAAGGGGACAAGGGTCCATCCTGCAACACCAGTGGACTAGGGTCCACCCTCCAACAGCAGTAGACTAGAAACTACCCTCCAAAAGCAGTGGGCTAGGTTCCACCCTCCAACACCAGTGGACTAGGATACACCCTCAAAAACTGGTGACTAGGTCCATTCCTCCAACACCAGTGACTAGGGTCCATTCTCCAAACACCAGTGGGACTAGGTCCCACCCTCCAACAGCAGTAGACTAGGAACTACCATCCAAAAGCAGTGGGCTAGGTTCCACCCTCCAAAACCAGTGGACTAGGATACAGCCTCAAAAACCTGTGGACTAAGGTCCATCCTCCAACACCAGTGGACTAGGGTCAAACCTACATCAGTGCACTAGGGTCCAACCTCCAACACCAGTGGACTAGGGTCCACGCTATATCAGTGGACTAGGATCCAACCTCCAACACGAGCGGAATAGGGTCCATCCTCCAACACCAATAGACTAAGGTCCATCCTCCAACTCAATAAGACTAGGGTCCATCCTCCAACTCCAGTGGACTAGGGTCCATCCTCCAACACCAGTGGACTAGGGTCCATTCTCCAACTCAAATAGACTAGGGTCCATCCTCCAACTCCAGTGGACTAGGGTCCACCCTCAAACGCCAGTGGACTAGGGTCCACCCTCAATAAGGGGACTAGGGTCCATCGTCCAACACCAGTGGACTAGGTTCCACCCACCAACACCAGTGGACTAGGATCCACCCACAAAAATTTTGTGGACTAGTGTCCACCCTGCGAAAGGGGACTAGGGTACATCGTCCAACACCAGTGGACTAGGACCCACCCTCCAACACCAGTGGACTAGGGTCCATCCTTCGACACCACTGGACTAGGTTCCACCCTCAAACACCAGTGGACTATGGCCCACCCTCCAAAAAAGGAAAAGGGTCCATCCTCCAACACCAGTGGACTAGGTTCCATCCACCAACCCCAGTGGACTAGGGTCCACCCTCCTTAAGGGGACTAGGGTACATCATCCAACACCAGTGGACTAGGATCCACCTTCCAACACCAGTGGACTAGGATCCCACCCTCCAAAACCGGGACAGGGTCCTTCCTCCAAACCAGTGGACTAGGGTCCATCCTCAAACACCAGTGGACTAGGTCCACCCCGAACACCAGTGGACTATGGTCCACCCCCAAAAGAGGATATAGGATCCATTCTCCAACACATGACTAGGTTCCACCTCCATCCCCAGTGGACTAGGAGCCACCCTCAAAAACCTGTGGACTATGGTTTCACCCTCCCGAAAGGGGAACAAGGTACATGCGTCCCGACACCAGCGGACTAGCTCCACACTACTCCAACACCAGTGATCTGATCCGACCCCGCAAAACCATGACTAGGGTCCACCCTCCAACACCATGACTAGGAACCACCTCCATTCACCCAGTGATCTAGATCCATCCTCCAACACCATGGACTAATAGTTCTATCCAACACCAGTGACCTAGGATCCATCCCCCAACACCAGTGGACTAGGGCCCGCTTTCCAACACCAGTGGACTAGGGTCCGCCTTCCAACAAGTGGACTAGGATCCACCCTCCAACGCCAGTGGACTAGGATCCACACTCCAAAACCAGTGAACTAGGATCCACCCTCCAACATCAGTGGACTAGGATCCACCCTCCAACACAAGTGGATTAGAGCTCATCCAACACCTGTGGACTAGGGTCCACCCTCCAACAGCAGTTGACTAGGATCCACCCTCCAAAACCAGTGGACCAGGGTCCATTCTCCACAAAGGAACTAGGATAAACCCCCAAAACCAGTGGATTAGGGTTCCCCCTCTAACGGCAGTGGACCTAGGACCACCCTCCCAACACCAGTGGACTAAAGGTCACCCCCAAGCAGCAGTTGACTAGATCCACCCACCAAACCCAGTGGACCAGGGTCCATTCTCCACAAAGGAACTAGGATAAACCCCCAAAACCAGTGGATTAGGGTCCACCCTCTAAAGGCAGTGGACTAGGATCCACCCTCCAAACTGTGGACTAGGGTCCAATCCTCAAAACCCCAGTATGTCTAGATACTCCACCTTCCAAAACCAGTGACTAGAGGACCCTCCTTTCCAACACCAGTGGACTAGGATCCCTCCTCCAACACGACAGTAAACTAGGTAAACCCTCCAAAAGCTGACTAGTCCATCGACCAAAACCATGGAGAGGATCCATCCCTCCAAAACCAGTTTGACTAGGATCCACCTTCCAAAACCAGTGGACTAGGATCCCTCCTCCAACACCAGTGGACTAGGATCCACCCTCCAAATCCAGTGGACTAGGATCCACTCTCCAACACCAGTGGACTAGGGTCCGCCCTCCAACACCAGTGGCCTGAAGTCCATTTTCCAACACCAGTGGACTAGGGTCTGCCCTCCAACACCAGTGACTAGGATCCACCCGCCTACACCAGTGGACTAGTTCCACCCTCCACCACTAGTGAACTAGGTCCTTTGTCCAATACCATGACTCTAGGATCCATACCTCCCAAAACCTTGGACTAGGGTCCATTCTCCCACAAGGGAACTAGGATAATACCCCCAAAACCAGTTGACTACTAGGATCCACCCTCCCAAAACCAGTGGACTAGGATCCACTCCTCTCCAACCCCGTGGACTAGGGTCTGCCCTCCCAACACCAGTGGACTAGATCAATCCTCTCCAACACACTGTGGACATAGGGTTCCGCCGCCCTCCATCACCAGTGGACTAGGATTCCCACTTCCCATTATCAGTGGACTAGGATCCCTCCTCCAACACCCAGGGACTAGGAACACATTCACCATACCAGTGGACTAGAATCCACACTCAAAAACCAGTTGACTAGGATCCACCCTCCAAAACCAGTGGACTAGGATCTACTCTCCACCACCAGTGGACTAGGGTCTGCCCTCCAACACCAGTGGACTAGAGTCAATCCTCCAAAACCAGTGGACTAGGATCCACCCTCCAACACCAGTGGACTAATGTCCATCCTCAAACAGCAGTTGACTAGGATCCACCCTCCAAAACCTGTGGACTAGGGTCCACCCTCCAACATAAGGGGACCAGGGTCCATCCTCCAACATCAGTAGACTAGGATAAACCCTCCAAAAGCAGTGGACTAGAGTCCGTTCTCCAAAACCATTGGAATAGGGTTCATCCCCAAAACCAAAGATTAGGATCCACCCTCCAAAACCAGTGGACTAGGGTCCATTCTCCAACTCAAATAGACTAGGGTCCATCCTCCAACTCCAGTGGACTAGGGTCCACCCTCAAACGCCAGTGGACTAGGGTCCACCCTCAATAAGGGGACTAGGGTCCATCGTCCAACACCAGTGGACTAGGTTCCACCCACCAACACCAGTGGACTTAGGATCCACCAACAAAATTTGTGGACTAGTGGTCCACCCTTCCCCCTGCGAAAGGGAACAGGTACAACTCCAACCCAGTGGACTAGGACCCACCCTCCAACACCAGTGGACTAGGGTCCATCCTTCGACACCACTGGACTAGGTTCCACCCTCAAACACCAGTGGACTATGGCCCACCCTCCAAAAAAGGAAAAGGGTCCATCCTCCAACACCAGTGGACTAGGTTCCATCCACCAACCCCAGTGGACTAGGGTCCACCCTCCTTAAGGGGACTAGGGTACATCATCCAACACCAGTGGACTAGGATCCACCTTCCAACACCAGTGGACTAGGATCCACCCTCCAAAACCAGTGGACTAGGGTCCATCCTCCAAAACCAGTGGACTAGGGTCCATCCTCAAACACCAGTGGACTAGGGTCCACCCTCGAACACCAGTGGACTATTGTCCACCCTCCAAAAGAGGATTAGGATCCATTCTCCAACACCAGTGGACTAGGTTCCACCCTCCAACACCAGTGGACTAGGATCCACCCTCAAAAACCTGTGGACTAGGGTTCACCCTCCGAAAGGGGACTAGGGTACATCGTCCGACACCAGTGGACTAGGATCCACACTCCAACACCAGTGATCTAGAATCCACCCCGCAAAACCAGTGGACTAGGGTCCACCCTCCAACACCAGTGGACTAGGATCCACCCTCCATCACCAGTGGACTAGGATCCATCCTCCAACACCAGTGGACTAGAGTTCATCCAACACCAGTGAACTAGGATCCATCCCCCAACACCAGTGGACTAGGGCCCGCTTTCCAACACCAGTGGACTAGGGTCCGCCTTCCAACAAGTGGACTAGGATCCACCCTCCAACGCCAGTGGACTAGGATCCACACTCCAAAACCAGTGAACTAGGATCCACCCTCCAACATCAGTGGACTAGGATCCACCCTCCAACACAAGTGGATTAGAGCTCATCCAACACTGTGGACTATAGGTCCCACCCTCCAACAGCATTGACGAGGATCCACCCTCCCAAAAACAGTGACCAGGTCCATTCTCCACAAAGGAACTAGGATAAACCCCCAAAACCAGTGGATTAGGGTTCCCCCTCTAACGGCAGTGGACTAGGATCCACCCTCCAACACCAGTGGACTAAGGTCCACCCTCCAACAGCAGTTGACTAGGATCCACCCTCCAAAACCAGTGGACCAGGGTCCATTCTCCACAAAGGAACTAGGATAAACCCCCAAAACCAGTGGATTAGGGTCCACCCTCTAAAGGCAGTGGACTAGGATCCACCCTCCAAAACCTGTGGACTAGGGTCCATCCTCCAAAACCAGTTGACTAGGATCCACCTTCCAAAACCAGTGGACTAGGATCCCTCCTCCAACACCAGTGGACTAGGATCCCTCCTCCAACACCAGTAAACTAGGATAAACCCTCCAAAAGCAGTGGACTAGTCCATCGACCAAAACCAGTGGACTAGGATCCACCCTCCAAAACCAGTTGACTAGGATCCACCTTCCAAAACCAGTGGACTAGGATCCCTCCTCCAACACCAGTGGACTAGGATCCACCCTCCAAATCCAGTGGACTAGGATCCACTCTCCAACACCAGTGGACTAGGGTCCGCCCTCCAACACCAGTGGCCTGAAGTCCATTTTCCAACACCAGTGGACTAGGGTCTGCCCTCCAACACCAGTGGACTAGGATCCACCCTCCTACACCAGTGGACTAGGTTCCACCCTCCAACACTAGTGAACTAGGGTCCATTGTCCAATACCAGTGGACTAGGATCCATCCTCCAAAACCAGTGGACTAGGGTCCATTCTCCACAAGGGAACTAGGATAAACCCCCAAAAACCAGTTGACTAGGATCCACCCTCCAAAACCAGTGGACTAGGATCCACTCTCCAACACCAGTGGACTAGGGTCTGCCCTCCAACACCAGTGGACTAGATTCAATCCTCCAACACTCATGGACTAGGGTCCGCCCTCCATCACCAGTGGACTAGGATCCACACTCCAATATCAGTGGACTAGGATCCCTCCTCCAACACCAGTGGACTAGGATCCACATTCCCATACCAGTGGACTAGAATCCACACTCAAAAACCAGTTGACTAGGATCCACCCTCCAAAACCAGTGGACTAGGATCTACTCTCCACCACCAGTGGACTAGGGTCTGCCCTCCAACACCAGTGGACTAGAGTCAATCCTCCAAAACCAGTGGACTAGGATCCACCCTCCAACACCAGTGGACTAATGTCCATCCTCAAACAGCAGTTGACTAGGATCCACCCTCCAAAACCTGTGGACTAGGGTCCACCCTCCAACATAAGGGGACCAGGGTCCATCCTCCAACATCAGTAGACTAGGATAAACCCTCCAAAAGCAGTGGACTAGAGTCCATTCTCCAAAACCAGTGGAATAGGGTCCACCCTCCAAAACCAGAAGATTAGGATCCACCCTCCAAAACCAGTGGACTAGGATCCACCCTGCAAAAAAAGTGTACTAGGATCCACCCTACAATACCAGTGGACTAGGGTCCATTGTCCTACACCACTAGACTAACATTCACCCTCATGACAGTGGACTAGGGTCCATCCTCCAACACCATTCCTAATTTCGTAACATTCTAGCTCCATTCCTAGTTTTTTAATATACTAGGTACATTCCTAGTTTCCTAACATACTACATACATTTGTACTAGTTTCACAAATAAGACAAAGTTCATTCCTAGTTTCACAATAGACTAGGTTCACTTCTAGTTACAAATCTAGGAGACTAGGTTCACTCAGTTTCACAACTAATACACCAAGTTCACCCCAGTTACAAAACTAGCAGACTTGGTTCACTGCTAGTTTCACTAACAGACTAGTTTCACTCCTAATTTTACAATACACTAGGTTCATTCCTAGTTTTACAATAGACTAGGTTCACTCCTAGTTTTACAATAGACTAGGTTCACTCCTAGTTTTACAATAGACCATGGTTGTTCCTGGTTTCAAAACTTTAGACTAGGTTTATTACTAGTTTCAAAAACATTAAATTTCTTTTATCATAGATCAGCATTCTTGGCAACTTAAGATAAAGAAAAAAAAAAATTTCTACCACAAATAAAATATGATCATTGCCAGTTAAAATAATTAACATTTGATAGTATCAAAGTCAAAAACCTCTCCTGAAAATTCCCAGTCTTTTCAGGCAGCCCAGTATTTGTAACAACAATGATGTAGATTACAACTTTGGTTTCAGAACTTACAAAGTGTATTCAATGATTTAACAATTCTTTTATGACAAACTTGTATGCGTCTGTCTTTACATTATACTGCATTCCTGGCTTTATATTAAACTGCATTCTTGACTCTACATTATACTGCATTCCTGGCTTTTCAGAAAGTAACTTTGTACAAAACACTACAAAATATTTTTGTATTCCACACAATCTTGCACTGTAGCTTAGCAATTGCAAAAATTTAATAAGCATGTTGAACATTCCAGCCCATAAAACTGAACTCCATGAAAAATATATCAGCGTTAGATGTACGTCTTTATACAATTAGGCAACTATTCCGCCTCATGATAGACAAGAGTATCGACCTTCACCACTTCCCACATTAAATATTTTAAACACAAACTGATACAATAATTTAGGAATTACCATTAAAGTTACAAGATGTACGAATTTTGAACAGGAAGCTAAACGTACTAAAAATAAGAGATCAGCGAGTCAATTGCTCCATCACTGCATATAAAAAAAAATACCTAGTTTCGGTAGCCTCATGCACCATGTACATTGAAATTACTTTAAAATTCTGTATTCGAGTTTAAAAAAACTTACCAGAAGTTACCTCTGTCAAGTTGCCGTTGAAATGTGTGGACACAAGTTACCTGTCAAGTTGATTACCCGAGAAACACATCTGTATAAAACAATCTAAGTGGGGGAAAAAAAAAACACGGTGATTGTTGTATCGAAGTGTTACAGATTGTTGGTGATTGTGGTAGTGGTGGTTACTGCAGTGTTGACTGGTGGTTTTTAAGTGCCAGGTTAATTACAGAGCAACATAAATTTTTGAAAAAGAATACACAATAAACATTAAACTGCATTAATACACAATGCAAGTCAAAAAAAAAATTAAAAGCACATATAAAACATTAGGTAAACATAAGGTAAATAACATTAGATATAAAACATTAGGTATAAAACAGAAGATATAAAACATTAGAAAATATATAATAGGATATAAAACATGAGAAAATAAATATGTAAAACATTAGGATATAAACGTAAGACATAAAACATTAGAATCTATGAAACATTAAAATATAAAACAGGTATAAAACATTGTAACAAAAAACATAAATATGAAACATTAGATAATATAAATATAAAACATTCAGAAATATAAATATAAAACATTAGGAATATAAATATAAAACATAAAACATTATAAATATAAAATATAAAACATTATAAATATAAAATATAAAATACATGAAACATTAGAACATATATATATATTAATATATATATATATATATATATATATATATTAATATATATAATATATAATATATATATAATATATATAATATAATATATATATATATATATAACAGAAAATATAAACAATGTATAAAACATTGGGTATAAAACATTAGAAATAAAACATTAAAATATAAAACATTAGATGGTATAAAACAAAATGTAAAACATTAGAAGGTACAAAGCAATCAGAAGATATAAAACATTAGAAGGCATAAAACATTAGAAGATATAAAACATTAGAAGGCATAAAACATTAGAAGGCATAAAACATTAGAAGGCATAAAACATATATAAAATATTAAAAGATATAAAACATTAAAAGATGTAAAACATTAAAAGATATAAAACATTAGAAGGCATAAAACATTAGAAGATATAAAACATTAGAAGATATAAAACATTAGAAGATATAAAACATTAGAAGATATAAAACATTAGAAGATATAAAACATTAGAAGATATAAAACATTAGAAGATAGAGTGTGAGCAAAGTAACATTTATGAAGGGGTTCAGGGAAACCGGCAGGCCGGACTTGAGTCCTGGAGATGGGAAGTACAGTGCCTGCACTCTGAAGGAGGGGTGTTAATGTTGCAGTTTAAAAACTGTAGTGTAAAGCACCCTTCTGGCAAGACAGTGATGGAGTGAATGATGGTGAAAGTTTTTCTTTTTCGGGCCACCCTGCCTTGGTGGGAATCAGCCAGTGTGATAATAATAATAATAATAATAATAATAATAATAATAAAACATTATATATATAAAACATTAGAAGATATAAAACATTAGAAAGTATAAAACATTAGAAGGTATAAAACACTTGGCAGTATAAAATGGTTTAAAACAATATGGTTGGCAGTTTAAATAATTGCAAGAGGCAGTTTCATACATTAAGCAAGACAGTACTACCTAGGGTGACAGTAGCCTCAGGCTGATAGTGCCCCAGTGCTACCCAGGCTGATAGTGCCCCAGTGCTACCCAGGCTGATAGTGCCCCAGTGCTACCCAGGCTGATAGTGCCCCAGTGCTACCCAGGCTGAAAGCCCAAGTGCTACCCAGGCTGATAATAGCTCAAGTGCTACCCAGGCTGATAATAGCCCAAGTGCTACCCAGGCTGATAATAGCCCAAGTGCTACCCAGGCTGATAATAGCCCAAGTGCTACCCAGGCTGATAATAGCCCAAGTGCTACCCAGGCTGATAATAGCCCAAGTGCTACCCAGGCTGATAATAGCCCAAGTGCTACCCAGGCTGATAATAGCCCAAGTGCTACCCAGGCTGATAATAGCCCAAGTGCTACCCAGGCTGATAATAGCCCAAGTGCTACCCAGGCTGATAATAGCCCAAGGCTACCCAGGCTGATAATACCCAAGTGCTACCCAGGCTGATAATAGCCAAGTGCTACCCAGGCTGATAATACCCAAGTGCTACCCAGGCTGATAATAGCCCAAGTGCTACCCAGGCTGATAATAGCCCAAGTGCTACCCAGGCTGATAATAGCCCAAGCACTACCCAGGCTGATAATAGCCCAAGCACTACCCAGGCTGATAGCCCAAGTGCTACCCAGTTGTGAGCAGCACCCAGGTGTGAGCAGCACCCAGGTGTGAGCAGCACCCAGGTGTGAGCAGCACCCAGGTGTGAGCAGCACCCAGGTGTGAGCAGCACCCAGGTGTGAGCAGCCCAGGTATGAGCAGCACCCAGGTGTAGCACCTGGGTATGTTCAGCACCCAGGTGTAGCACCCAGGTGTAGCACCTGGGTATGTGCAGCACCCAGGGGTAGCATCCTGGTATGAGCAGCACACAGGTATAAGCAACACTCACACACAAACATGTTCCCAAAATATAAATCTTATAAACACCAGTTTTATATAAAATAAATATAACATTAGGTAAAGTACACAGCAAGGAATACATTTAGAAATATTAACTTACTTCATGTTAGTTGTCTTGGTTTAACTAACTACTTGCCCAATAGAAGTGTTATGAGGTTACTGCTGAAATCATCCAGGGGTTGAGAAGTTCAAATATCTTGCTGGGGTTGAGAAGTTCAAATATCTTGCTGGGGTTGAGAAGTTCGGATTTCTGCAATGATAAAATGCCCATTTCACTTGACTAATATTAAGCCTACCAAAAGGTAAATACAGGAAATACATAAGTAGCACAGGATTGTAGATGAATGGTTCAGAGAACCGACACAGTTGATAAATTAGACACATGTGCAACTCTTGGGTTTACCTGGAGAGAGTTCCGGGGGTCAACGCCCCTGTGGCCCGGTCTGTGGCCAGGCCTCCTGGTGGATTAGAGCCTGATCAACCAGGCTGTTACTGCTGCTGCACGCAATCCAACGTACAAGCCACAGCCCCGTTGGTCCAGGTACCGACTTTAGGGGGTATCTTTACTGGAGAAACGTTTCGCCACACAGTGGCTTCATCAGTCCATACAAAGAAGAAACGTGAAGAACAGGAGGAGAATGAGGTAATCAGTCCCTCAACCTCGAGTCGATATGGTCAGTCCATCAATCTTGAATAGAATGCGGCATATGTGCGGAAAAGTAGCTTATAAACCGTAGGCAGGAGAGTGCAGCAGTCGTAGGTGGTGTCACATTTGTACAATTGGAGTAGGTCGTGCCCAAGGGTTAGGTTGGGAAAAGGGGGGCAAAAGGTTGAAGTTCCTAAACCTGTACTCCCTGGAACACAGGCAAGAGAGATGATTATATACACCTGGAAAATCCTAGAGGGACTAGTACCGAACTTGCACACGAAAATCACTCGCAACAAAAGCTAAAGTCTCAGCAGATGATGCAACATCCCCCCAATGAAAAGCAGGGGTGTCACTAGCACGTTAAGAGACAATACAATAAGTGTCAGGGGCCCGAGACTGTTCAACTGCCTCCCAGCATACATAAGAGGGATTACCAATAGACCCCTGGGTGTCTTCAAGCAGGCACTGGACAAGCACCTAAAGTCGGTACCTGACCAGCTGGGCTGTGGCTCATACGTTGGATTGCGTGCAGCCAGCAGTAACAGCCTGGTTGATCAGGCTCTGATCCACCATGAGGCCTGGTCACAGACCGGGCTGCAGGGGCGTTGACCCCCGGAACTCTCTCCAGGTAAACTCCAAGTAAGATTATACGGAATGTGTGTGGGGGAGGAGGGGATGGAAGGTATTCAGGGAACTGGAGCACAGATACAATTCCCTAGATCAAGAGCCCCTTACCAGCATCAAGGGGTGACACTAGAGAAGGTGTGCTGCTCCACCACAAACTAACATGCTCAATAGCCCATCAATATTCCTAACACCCTTACCATTATGATTCCTAACACCCTCACCATCATGATTCCTAACACCCTCACCATCATGATTCCTAACACCCTCGCCATCATGACTTAATTCACCATCACTACTATGGAGTGAATGATGATTCATGTGTTTCTTCTTTTCTGGGTCACTGCCTCAGTGGGAAACGGCCAATGTGTTAAAAAAAAAAAAGGAATTTTAAATACAAAATACTGTATGAATTTTGAGGAAGGAGCAGCATATTTTTAATGGATTTTTAATAGCCTAATTAAAACCAAATAAGAAAAAAAAAGTTGCTTCAGACTAACATATTTTGGATTTTAAAATGCACTGTGAAAATAAGCTAATTACAGTGGTCCCCCAGTTTTCGTAGTTCCCGGCAATCGTAAAATTCGCCAATCATAGGGGTATTTTCGTATAAACATGGACTCTCTTTTCATAGGTTGACTCGCGATTCGTAGTTCATCCGGGGCACGTACCCACGCTTGACCGGGGCGGCAGCCACTGCTTTGTTTACCATGGGGGCAAAAAGTCCCCTCACTGCCCACGAAAAAATTTTTAATATTCCATTTATTTTAGTGTTTGCAAACTAAAAAGCTCATGGCTCCAAGAAAGCTCCTAGGCCAAGCCGTGGTAAAAAGGTGAGAAATACATGAATTTAAGAAAACCATCATTTTGAACAATATGAAAAGTGGTACAATTGTGGGCCCGAATTTTCCCGATTTAATAAGAAAACCCTAACAAAATTTTTATTTCCCAAGGGGGCCAAAAAAAGGGAAAAAAAGAGGCCGTTTTTTGCAAAGGGATAACTATCTGAAAAAATGAGATCACCATACGGTAAATTTAAAAATTTATTCTTGGTGTGGATAAATGGAAAAAACAATTACAGGATTATTATTATAATCAAAAAGAAAAGCGCAAGCCCCAAAAGACTATACAGCAACAATGCGGGAAATTTACTCTTATGACTTCGATTAAGTGAAAAGGCTAGCATTTGCATGGAATTTGGTAAAGAAATTCCCTGCAAATAGGGGTGAACGAGTAAATTTTAAAGGGCCAGAAAAGGGCTGGTTTAGAGATTTAAGACCGACGGGGCTAACTTGGTAAGGGGCATGGCAGGCGCTAGTTCGGACCACAAGGCGGCTGAAAAATATGTGCAAAAATTTCCCAGAGTACCTGAAGAAGGCTAAAAGGACTAAACCTGAAACAAGTTTTCAATTGTGACGAAACAGGCCTCTTTTGGAAGAAAATGCCAAAAGGACCCCATTACCAGAGGAAAAGGCAATGCCAGGCACAAGCCATGAAGACAGGCTGACGCTAATGTTCTGTGCAATCTGGGAGGGGGATTTTAAAAAGTAAAGCCTTTACTATGTACCATCGAAAATCCCAGTGTTTCGGGAAAAACAATTTTATGAAGATAAATTGTGTTTTTTTTGGAAATCTAATAAAGAAAGGGGCCCCACGAGGGAAATTTCTTTTGAGTATTCAATGAATTTTTGGCCCCTAGTGTAAAGGGAGTATCCCCTGGAAAAAAATTTGGGATCTAAAGGCGTGCAGAAGGGACAATGAAACTGCCATCCCCCCAAATTTGGATGCCCCTAATTTTCGGGGAGTTTGGTTATCACAGTAAAGTTCTTCCCCCCCGAATATCACTCCCTTCCTCCAACCCATGGACCACAGTTATTGCAAATTTTAAAAAAAAACCACACAAAACAATTTTTCACAGGTGTTTGACTGTGCCCAAAACAAAAAACACTTACAAGGGTTTTTGGGAGAGAACACTTTCGCATCCCCACTGCATAACCCTTATGGGTAGGGCTTGGAGGGAGTACTACCAGACTTGAACTCTGCCTGGAGAAAATTGGGGCCCAATTGTGTCGAAAAGGGGGATTTTAAAGGATTGGGACTGACCCTAAACCAAAATTTCTGTGTAAAATAAATTGGTGGCACGGGGAGTTCCATGGGTTGGATGTGATTTTTGGAGGATGGGAAAAATTGGGGGAAAAACCAAAATGAAACTCACCACTGAGGAGCGCAAACCCTCAGCAGGAAGAGCAACACATTGCAGCCAGAATCTTGCGCGGGGAGGAAAGATGGAAAAAGGTGCCTTCTCAGAAATTTAAGGGGAATTTTTTTACTATGGGGGAAGATGGAAAGCTTTTAGGAAACATCACCCAACAAGGTTTTGAAAAAGCCGGGTTTTGGCAACATGTACATGACAAGCCTTGGGGGCCTTTTTTAGGGAAGGTTAAAGAGACCCAAAACAAGCTCTCTCATTATTTTTGAGACGGGACTCCAGTACTCAGGGGGGTCCTAGTGCTTAAGAAACAAAAAGGGAAACAACCCCAAAGAAAAGGGTACCTGGGGATTTGGGGGAGGGGATCCCCTTTCCAAACATAAACAATCCACTCTCTCTCCTCCTCCATCCTCCCCCTACACTAAGAAGAATCTCCAATAAAGTATGTTATGCTTTAAGTTTCATTCACTTTCCCCCTTTTTGTATGTTTATGTACTACATGGTTTATTTATTTTAAATTTTTTTTTGTTTTAAACTTCGGGGTGTCAGGAACGTTTTAAAGTTTTACATTATTTCTTAGGGAAAATTTGTTTCATAAATCGAAAATTTTTCTTTAAGAAAACGGCTCCAGGAACGGATAAAACAAAAACAGGGAAAAACTGTACCTAGTTATTTTATCAGTTTAAAAGTCTACACCTACTAGGGTTTAGTAAGTTGCATGTAAACCTGTTACTGTCAAAAATACTTAAAACTATCGGGGAGATTAAAATTTAACTTTGATATACAACCCTTTTATATATAAATCCTTTCTAAAAGTTTCTCTTATTTTTTAAAGGTTTTTTTTTTAATTTAATTAAAAATTAATTATTACCAAAGAACCTTAGAAAATTTTGCCTAACCTTATTATAACAAGCAAAATTTTAATTTAGCAATTTCAAAAATTTAATAAAAAATGAAACTTTTTTTTTTTGTTGGGGTTCAAAAATTTTTGGGAAAATTTAATTTAAATATACAAATTTTTGCTTGCCTTTTTTGGGCAAGAAAGTGTTGTTATTTAACCCAAACTCGCAAGTTTCCTTTTGGGGCACGACATACTTATAACACAAAACATACACGCATCTTCATGGGAATGCGTAAGCCGTGCTGTCTAAGAGGAGATAAAATGCGGGAAGAAAGGGGGTTTTAGTAACCCCCTTTTGCCCATACTTTACTGAATTTTAAAAAGAGAACTTTCTTTTTTCTTTTGGGGCACCACCCCCTTGGTGGGATAAATGATTTGCTGAAAAAACCACACCAAACCACTGTCCCCCCCGAGAGAAAAATACCCAAAAAAAAAACATTTTCACTGTCATTCCAGTATCCCCGGGTCTCGCGAGGGGGCACGGTAAGCAGTTCGATGTCACTCCCAACCGATAAATATCCCAAACCTCTATACTGTAGGCAGGGGTATTTCCACCTCCAGGCCTAAGTCCAGCAAACCCCTTTTTCCCCCAAATACCACACAAAATATTACCTTCAACTCTGTACACATGAAAATAGCTCTGTTTCCACTACCCACTACGTGACCCCCGGTTAAGTTTTTAAATCCGTGCAAGAGGGGAATTGTTAGCGAAAAAATCTTAGTGATAATTTTCCCATAAAAAAATGGAAATAAAATTAATCTGTGCAAGACACCCAAAAGTAAGAAAAAAAAATTTTTTTTCCCACAGAAATTTTAATTTTAATACACACAAACGAAAAAGGCATGCACACTTACATGAAAAACTTACTTTTATTTGAAAATCGGTGTGTTTGGGGATGGTGGGGGAGGGGAGAGCAAAAATCTTCTTACTGTTTAAGAAGGGGAACCCCCCCTTTTACGATTTTGAGGTAGCAAGTCCTTTTCCGGGGGTTACTTCCCTTTTTTCTTTTAAATGCCACAAACCCCAAACTTGAAGTCCTGGCCCTCTGTCGCACACAAATTGTCCATAGAGCTCTTCCCCTCCCGTTCCTTTACGTTTTGTCAAAAATGGGCCACAACATTGCCAAAATAGTCCCAGCACGGCTTGCAACAGTGTGCAGGGTGATTTTCATCTAAAGGGTTTGCAGTTAACCCCTTGTACACTTTTTCCTTTAATTTTTTGAAGAGGCACAATGGATTCCACAACGGGCATAGGCTTCCGGTTAGCCCCAACCCTTCAAAATTTTTCTTAATTTCCAACAAATTCTCCCCCTTTTTTTCCACAGGGTTGGCACTAAAGCTTTTTTGGGGGCCCCCAGGGTCACTTTTTTTCCAAAACACACCGAAAACACGTAAATAAACGAAATTTTCCGAGTGTATGCTTGGGATGTTACCGCGGGGGCTGGCGGGAAAAAAAAGGGGGACGGGGGGGCCCCTTGAGGGCACATTGGACCGTCTCGGACAAAATCGGAGGGGGGGTTTTAAATCGTAGCCGGCAAAAAATTTTGCGATAAAAGAAACGGTATGCGGAAAAACCTATGTATTAATCCCGTTATGCGGGGCCACTGAAAAGAAAGATGACAAAATTTTGAAAACAACATTAAAATAAAAACCCAGGTGTCTGAGCTGCGCCCCTTGTAGGTTTAGCGCTTCTTTTTTTTAAACTGATTATAATAACGGGGTTTTTAAAAACCTCAGCAAACACTTCAAAAAACAAGTACCATATCGGACCACAAACATTTTATTTTGAAACAGGGATCCCCAATTACAACATCATCGGATAATGTAAATTCGGATTAAGAAAAATTTTTTTTGCGTAAAAATATTGGCTCGGTTAACGTAAAACTTTTTTAAAGTCATTCGCCCCAAAAAAGTGTCCGGGGGTTTGAGCGGTTTCGCCACTCCATGTCACTTTTGGGCCATTTTTTAAACAACCCAGTGAGATAATTCCACGCTACATGCGATAATTTTGTATTTTTTCCATTGTTTTTAGTGCTTGCAACTGCTAAAAAAGTCACCATGACCCCAAAAGAAAGTTTCTAGGCCACCCTTGGTAAAGGGGGTGAGAAATACTATTAAATTTCAAAAAAGAATCATTGCAAAATATGAAATTTTGTGCTGTCTCCAAGCTGGCCAGTTGTATAACAAACCCCATACAACCATCGCTACTATCTTGGCCAAGAAAAAGGCAATTAAGGAAGCTGTTGTTGAAAGGTGGAAATATGTCACAAAAGTCAAAAATATCGAAGATGTGGAGAGATTGTTGTTGGGTGGATCAACAAAAAAATTACAGGAGATAGTTTTGCGAGTCAATTATACGTGAAAAGGCAAGGTTTTGCATATGATCCCTAAAAAAAATCCCGAAAACTAGTGCTAATTTGATGAATTTAAGGGCCAGCAAAGCGGGTTTTGAGAGATTTAAAAATAAGGGCATACACAGTGTGTATGGCAGGTGAGCTGCATTCGACAAAAAAAAAAAAAAGTGGCTAAAAAAATTTGGGGCGGGAATTTAAAGGGTACATGGGTTGAGCAATTTTAAAACCCAACAATGTTCAGTTTTTGAAAGGGGCCTTTTTTGGAAAAAAATGCCAAACGGCCCTACATTACTAAAAGGGGAAAAGGGAAACTCCAGGACACAGGCCTATAATAGCAGGTTTAAATCTCATGTTTTGTAGTAATGTTAGTGGTTCAAAGTGAACCCTTTTGACCTGTATCACCCCGAAACTCCCAGGGTTCAAGAAAAAACACGCATCAAGACTAAACGGGTTTGTGATGTGGAGAGCAAACAGAAGGAAAGGGTCATGAGGGACATATCCACGATTGGTTCCAGATGGTTTGGGGCCCACTGAAAAATACCCCGGGAAAATAAATTGGAACTCAAGGTCTCCTGGTAAAAACAATCCCGCTCATCCCCCAGACGGGAAGAGCAAATGGTCCCAGATTTAGTTTCATCAGTCAATTTTTTTGCCTCCTAACACCACCCTCTCCTCCACCCAGGACCACGGGCATTTCAAATTTCAAAAAACGAAACCCCAAAGCATGCTTCAAAAGGCTTGGGAATGCCCCAATTTACGAACTGACCCTAAGAGAGTTCTGGAAAGTTTATTTCAGTATCCCGTTGCATAAACCTTAAAAGCTTGGGAGGGAAGACTTCGGGACTTTGAACCTGCGGGAGAAAATTGGGGCCAAATTGTACAAGAGGGGTTTTTGAAGGTTTGGGGCTCCCCCTGAAAGCCTATCCCCGTTGGGAAAATCATAAAGGCATTGGGGGAAGCCATGGGGGGGGGGTTTAGTCCGAAAATTTGGGGGAAGATTGGTGGAAACGACAAGAGCTAACCACACAGAATCAAGACGAGGTCAACCCCAAAAACCCACGCTCAGGAATTTCCTTCACAGGGGGAGGAAGAGAATGGGGGAATTTTGCCTTATAAAAGATTAAGGACATTTGTGAAAAGGGGGATTGAAGGCAACCTTTCATGGAGAACACACCCTGACACAGATTTTCAGGCCGGCTGGCAAAAAATTGACAATGACAAGTTGGCCCAAAAATTTTAGGGAAACTAGAGGCCAGAAACGGAGCCTCTGACGATTCTGTGTGGAAAATGTATTTTTTTGAACATCATTGCTTTGGTTTTTTTGTTCATAAAAAATGAAAGGGCTATTTCCTACGTACCCCTTATGAATGTAATATCAAATCCTGATACAACCTTTTACGGACGCACACATAGTCCAAACAGTAATTCCTTTTACTACACTGCTAGTCAGGCAAATCCCTTCTCAGTTCAGCAAGAACTTACATCTTCAACTACAATGTTAGATCATTGAGTAACACTATGACCTCATTGCACTAAAGTCTCTAAATCATTATAATTTTTCATTAACTTAGAAACCTGGCTCAAAACAAGACCCACAACATATTTACCAAACCGGTTTTACACACCCAACTTTAAGAGGCCCACCAATCGGGAGGGGGCACTGCCACTATTACTCTGAAACCAAATGGTAAAATCAACTAATTACGGAACGAAAAAACATAATAAAATACTAAATTCACTAAAGAACCTTAAAAAACCATAGCATTGGTGCAGTGTACAGACTACAATACCAAACACTCATTTACAAAAACCCTTTTAGAAACATGAAAATTTGATTCAAGTTGAATAAAACACCATCTATTTCAACATCAACCTTATCCAGCAACCGACCCCCAAGTTATTTCAAAAATGCTAAACAACAGCTTTTTGCTACCCCCCCTAAAAAGCCCAACAAGAATCCGCACTAGTGCCTTTTTTACTAAAACCATATCTGGACCAACATAAATACCCCACACAAGCAGTAAATCACAATAACACCACAGACCACTATCCTATTTTTTTCTAATAACCAACTATCTAAACTTGCTTCAAGAAACAAAAAGATCTAATTTCGCCTGCAGACGAACTCGATAAACAACCAAAACAGTACTATTGCCAGATTGACAGAGATAAATGACGTAATAATATCGAAAAAGAAACCAAATTTTTTTTTTTACAAAAACCCCCAAACCCCTCTTCAACAAACTTGCCCAGTCAAAATGACAATCACAGAAAAGAGGCTAAACAGCCCATGGCTAACAAAATACCCAAAAATCTACAAAAAAAAAACACCAAACAAAAAGCATTCAGATTGGGCTTAATTACTAAAGAATTACTAAAAATACACATCAATATCGCAAAACAATACAAAAATCAAAGCAAATGTTTTAAAAAAATAGATTTATGAAAATGAAAGGTGACAAAAAGTACCTGGAAAAACCCCTCCAAAATTTTGGGCTCAAAAAATCAAGGGAATTAGAGAGATAGCTTAACTAAACAAGAACCCACATGAAAACCTATAGACCCCCAAACAAATTTAATGTCTTCTTCTCTACCATGGATAAAAGCTACGAGCCAAATTAACCCAAAATCCCCTTCCGACGAGACCTCACGGCAACTATCCAAAAAAATTTTATTCCTAGTCCAACAACCCCCATAAAGTCTCACCATCATTAAATCATTAAAAAACAAATCAGGTGATCTAGAAAACTTCCCACCTTCATATATAAAAAAGCGCCCCCAAAACTGTCCCCCTTTATTGAAACAATTTTTAAACAAATCATACTTCCTCCCCCCTTCCCATCCCATACTCGACAGCAAGGGCACCCCCGACCCAAAAAAGTAAAACCAACGATATAACAATTACAGCCCCATACAAACTTCCCTATACTCCCCAAGATTTTTTGAAAAAATAAACACAAGCACTTTACTCCTACCTTCACCCAAACAAACATTAAAAAACCCATCCGTTTGGATTTAGCCCCAAAAAAATAAAAAGCGAATGACGCATTAACAAATGCTTGACCTAAAAAAACACTCTCATAAAATGAATATCCCCTGGGCTCTTTTCGACCTAAAAAAAAGCGTTTGACCAGCGACCCAAAATTCCCCTTGCCCCTCAACTGAAATCATTATGCAAAAGGGGAATTCTCTAGCCCGGAAAAATTTCACTTAAAGACAGACACCGTATTGCAGCAAAGAAGTCAACTCGCTACCCAAACCCTGTAGCTGTGGGAGTCCCCCAAGGTAGTTCCTGGGCCCACTCCTCTTTCTCATCTACTCAATGACCCCCCAATCACCCCAAACCCTCACCAGTTCTTTTCACAATGACACTACAATGTCTACCCCCATTCAACCAAAGCTGTGCTTAAAAACACTTAAACAAGAACTCTAAAGAAATATTTGGATAGACCAACAAACTCACACTTAACATAAAAAAAAATTTACTTCATGCTTTTTTGGCAACAACCCTTTAAAAGTTCAACTCAACTACTGTTAAAGGGTTCCCAATATCAAACAGAGGGCAAATTCTGGGTCTTCTCCTTGATTTTTAAAATTTTAAAATTTCAGCCCACACCCTCACATACCCAAAAAAATTTTCCCATATCATAGGAATCCTTTCCAAATACCTACAAGTATCACAAACACTCCCTACCTTTACCACTCTCAATAAAAATCCTTACCTCACTTTGGTATCTGTGCCTGGGGCTCAACCAAGCCAACCCCCTTTAGACCCAAAAAAACCAACAAAAAGCGCTGTGCGGGTGAAAAAAACCCTCCTGTCTAACAAAACACCCACCACTTTTCAGACAACTTGCTAATATACAAAACATCCTCTTATTATTGTCCCTACTACAAACAACTTTAAACTCCACTCTAAACCCTCCCCAAAAACTACTCCAACGTTACAACAAATGCACATCAAAATAAAAGGGCATAAGACCCTTTTAAACATCCCTCGAAAAAACTCTCACAACAAGAACCTGTGCACAAAAAAGGGCCCCAAAGATCTGAATCGCTACCGGGAACAAGCCAAGGATCCCCAACAATTTAAAATTTAGGACTGCTAAAAAAAAAATTTTATCTCCAATTAACTAAATAAACCCAAACACAGGGGCTTTTTATCTTTGACCTCCTGGCTTTTTAATTCTGCATTCCAAAAAAATATTACCCCCCAAAAACCTTTCTTGTAAATAGATTTTGTACTAAGTATACATAAATTTTAGAATCCAATAAGATTGTAAAACACTAACCCTGTTTTTTAAAGTTTAAAAATAATTTTAGTACATATCTAGTTTTTAATTATCACTATGTAGTTTTAGGATTAGTTTGCCAAAATGCCTCAGCATGATAGTGGCTATTTTTTGCACTTAGCAAATCAAAATTGTAATTACATAAGAAACCCTTTCACAAAGAAAAAATTATTATTATCATTAAGTAAAAAATTTTTTTTTAAAACTTTTGGGTGTCAAACAGATTAACTGGTTTTTCCTTTAAATTCTTGGGGGAAAATTTAAAATTCAGTTTAAGAAAAATTCGGTTTAAAGAAGACCTCTGTAAAGAATTTTTCCCCATAATCCGAGATCCACTGAAAATTTAAAAAATTAGTAACAAAAGAATCTTTAAGTCAAATCTTTTTTTACCCTTTTAAAAAAGGGAGAGTTCCTTAATGCTATGAAGGGCTCTTATTTAAGGAAAATGAATGAAAATCCATTGCAATAGATCATTACCTCCCATTGTATGCCACCTACGGTTTACTAAAAAAAAATAGTAACCCCCATGGGAAACTCTCGCTTTACACATGGAGGGGGCCCCGTTCATTCCGGGGGGGTAAAACATTACATGTTTTCTTTCATCTTTTTTCCTTTCACCTACCACAATAGGTACCTGGGTGTTATCGACGGTGTGGGCGCCCGAGGAACAAAAAATTTTAGGGCCACAAAGGAAATAAGACGCCCCCCGAAAACGCACTGCCTTTTTTGGGGAATTTGGTGGCTAACCATCCAGGGTTAAAAACCAAAGAAATTTTCTAGGGAATTTTAAATGACCTCACAGGCATAACTGGTAGGGTTAAAAACATAATTATAGCCCCCGGCAACAAATTAATTTTTTTAAAAACTAATAAGTCAAAATACAATAGAAGACAGTACAGGGACCCCGCCCCCCTTTCGTAGCCACAAATTTCATGAAAACCGACTTTCAGCAATTTTTTTTTGGCAAAAAAATAGCCTTGCGTTCAGCGACCCGGATTCGGCAAACATCGGTTTAGTCTGAACGGGATCCCCGCGTCAAGGCACACAACCCAAATTCTGCACCCTTCCACCTGTGGCAATGTTTTTCAAGTGACCATCACCCCAAATTCATTTTATACTTTCATAATAATCCATTTTTTTTTTTGTGCTTGAACTGCTAAAAAAATCACCATGGGGCCCAAAGAAAACTAATCCACCCTTTTGTTAAAAATTGAGGGAAAACAGTTGAATTTAAAAAAAGAAAAAATTGAAAAATATGAAAGTGGGGTGCATTTTCAGAGCTTTTCTGGATGTTGGCAAAACCATTCAGCCATCACTTCGACATGGCGAAGGGGGAAAAGGAAATCAAGGGAACGTTGTTTGCAAAAGGGTAGACATGCTGACAAAAGAATTTCAAATCCCGAAGAATGGGGGAGGAATTTTTTGTGTGGGTTACCCAAAAAAAAATTTGCGGAGATAATTATCAGTCAATAATTTTTAAAAGGGAAGGCATTCAGATTTCTCTTAAAAAAATGCCTCAACAAGTCTGTTTGTGATTTTTTAAGGCCAGCAGAGGGTGGTTTGAAGATTTAAAAGCATATGGGATACAGTGTGGGAAGGCATGGCGAGGCGCCAGTTCTGACAAAAAAAGCGTTGAAAAAATATTTTTTAGGAAAAAAAGGGTACAAAAACTGAAAAATTTTAAACCCAACAGGATTCAGTTTGACGAAACAGGCCATTTTGAAGAAAAGCCAAAAGGGGCCTACACACGAAGGAGAAACACATTTCCCGACACAACCTATGAAAACAGGCTACTCTCATTTTTCTATAAAGGGTAGCAGGGACTGGAAAAACAAACCTTTTCTGGGATCACCAAAACCCAAAAAAAAAAAAAACGGCAAAAAACAAAAAAAAAACCCAACAAAAAATTAAAAAAGGGGTTTCCCGATTATTTTATAAAGGAAAACCCATTTTAAAAATACCCCCGGGAAAATAAATTGGGAATAAGGCCTTGGGGAAGGACAAGCCCCTTTCCCTCCAGATTTTTAAGGCAAAAAAGGGGAATTTCGTTTTATCGTGAATTTTTGCTCCAAACACCTCCCTCCTCCACCCCATGGACCAGGGGGTCATTTCAAACTTTGAAAAAATGTCACCAAAACATTTTTGAAAAGTGCTGTAAGTGCCTCAAAACTGAATTGACCCCAGAGTTTTCTGGAAAAATCACTTTAATATCCTCCACTGCATAAAACCCTTTTGGTAAGCTTTGGGAAGGGGGTGCTTTCAGGACTTTAACTTCCCTTTGGGAAAATTGAGACCTGAATTGTACAAGAAAATTTTGTAAGGTTTTTAGGCAACCCCAGGGGCCTATGCCAGTTGTGGAAATATTGTGGCATTGGGGAATTTCCCAAGGGTGGATTATTTCGAGAGTGAAAGTTAAGGACCCCGATAAGACTAGCCACTACAGAACTGCAAACTTATCTGCAACACCAACAACCACAAAACTCAGGGAATTTTCTTCAAGGAGGAAAAAAGAGGAGGAAAGGGGTGCCCTCTTCAAAGATTTTGGGCATTTTTTGGGAAAGTGGATTAAAAATGCAAACCCTTATGGGTGAACTTTCCCCTGACAAAGCGTTGCAGGCGGTTTGGGAACATGTACAAGACAAAGTTGTGTCCCATTTTTGGGGGTTTTCAAAACCCCAAAACAAGTGCTCTGGACAGATATTTTGTGCAACGGGGTCCATGACAAACGGTCGCATGCCCATGAAAAAAACAAAGGAAGTAACCCGGGGAAGGACTTGGTCCTGTCTTATGGAAGGGGGGTTCCCCTTCCAAACAATAGTGCCTTCTTCCTCTCCCTTTCCTCCCATCTTCCATCCCTCAAAAGTGTAAGTGTAAATTTTTTAAATGTGTACTTGTTTCTCAAAGTTTTCTGTAGTAAATTATTTAATTTTGAAAAAAAATATATTTTAATATTTTTTGGGGGCTGAACGGATTAATTGGATTTTCTTTTTCAATTTGGGAAAATGGTTTTTGCCATTCATGAATTTCAAAATTTCAGCACTCCCCTGGGAAAGGTTTTAAAATTATGAAATTCGAGGGGCCACTTTCTAATTAAAAAAAAACATTACTAAATTTGAAAAAATAATATTCTTACTTTACTAACATTTAAACCTATTAAATAAAGAAGTGTCAAACCTAAGAAATATTTTTTTATTTTTATTATCACACTGGCTGTTCCCCCCAAGGCAGGATGGCCCGAAAAAGAAAAACTCTCACCATCATTCACTCCCATCTCTTGTCGAAGGTCTTACACTAATTTTTAAAAATGCAACATTAACACCCTCCTTCAAGTGCAGGCACTGTACTTTCCCCTCTCCAGGATTCAAATCCGGCCCCACCACTTTCCCCCGAACCCCTTTTATAAATTTACTTTGCTCAACCCCCCAACAGCACCAATATTAAAAACCATTCATCCCTTCACTCCTATCAAACACGCTCACGCATCCTGGGAATCCAAGCCCCTCGCACACAAAAACCCCCTTTTCCCCCCCCCTCCAACCTTTCCCAGGCCACCCCTACCCCGCCTTCCTTCCCCTACAGACTGATACACTCTTGAAGTTATTCTTTTCGCTCCATTTTCCTACATTCCGAACCACCTCAACAAAAACCCTTCCCAGCCCTTGGGCAACATTTTTGGGAACCTGCACCTCCTCCTAACTTCCAAAATAGAATTCTCTCATATATCACACCACACATTGCCCTCAAATACTCACTGCCTCCAGCCTTCCCTCGCTGCAAAATTAAACACCCATGCTTCACCCCCAAAAGACGTTGGGGAAAAATAACTCTCATTCATTCCCCTCTTTGCCCCAAGGACAAAGTTTTTGCTCCACAATCCTAAGGCACCACCCACCCTTTTTCCCTCCAAAATTCTATGATTCACCTCCTTCATAGACCCACCGCTGACAAAGTCCACTCCCAAAAATCGAATACATTCCCCCCCTCCTATCTCCCCTCCAATCTGTATCCAATCTTTCACCTTGTCTAAGGCCTACTTTTACTGGGGAAAAAAATTTCCCTCTTTCCTACAACTCAACTTTACCCCACTATCCTCGAAAAACTCCACTCTTTTGAACCTACCTCCATACCCCACCTGCAACACTGCCACATTTCCCCCCTATCCACCCTGTCATACGCCTTTTCCCAAAACCATAAATCCAAAAAACCTCTTTACCTTTTCTAAATACGTTCCCTTATATGTTTCACTGTAAACACCGGGGCCACACCCCCCTACCTTTCCTAAAGCCTCCCTTTTTCATCTCTATCCTATTTTCAACTAAATCTTAAGTCTTTCAAAAAAAACTACCATACACTTTTCCAGGTATACTCAACAAACCCTTTTCCCCCCAAATTTTTTTGCCTCTCTTTTGTCCCCTCTGCTTTTTTAAAAAAGGAAACTAGCATGCTCGCCAAACCCCCAGTACCTTACCCTCATCCATCATTTATTAAATAATTCCCAAACCACTCCAAAACTAAACCCCCCCCTGCTTTTTTAAAATTTCTATCTTTATCCCATCAACCCCGGGGTCCTTTACCCCCTTTTATTTTATTACCTCTGCCCCACAACTTTCCCCCACACTCACAACTCTCTTCCTCACTCCTACAAATTTTATTTCCTCCTTGCCCATACAAGAAATCACAGCTTCCTATCTTCATCAACATTTAAAAATTCCCAAAATATTCCCCCTCTTCCAAACCTCTAACTCTCCATTTAAAAACCTCCTCTCCATTTTTAACGACAAAAACATATTTTTTTCCTAGCTCCTTTAACTTGTTAAAACTCCCCAAAACTTTTTTCTTATTTTCAACAAAATTTTTTTTGATAACATCTCACCCACTCCTCATTTGCTCCTTTTTACATTTTTCCCCCTCTTTTAAACCCCTCTCTTTTCTCCACACACACACATATAAAATATATATAAAAATAAAATATAAAATATAAATAAATATAATTATTATATAAAAAATAATATATAAATATAAAATATAAATATATATATAATAAATAAATAATTATAAAAAATATATATTATAAAATAAATAAAATATAAAATATATATAATTATTTTATATTAAAAAATAAATATAATTTTTAAAAATTAAATGAGAATATTATTATTTCATATACAGTGGACCCGGACTTACGAGTCCCAATGTAATGTATGTTAAAACTGACTTATGTGCTTTTCAGCATAAAAATTTGACCCCAACAGTTGAAAAACTTGCATCATTTATCCCCTAGCGTTCAAAAAGCGCAGGCCCCGGGGTTAAGAAGCTCCGGGCCCAGGCTTTCAGATTTGGCGGGCCCCTTTGATTTCGGGTAAGCAAGCGACCCCTTCCAGCTTGGGGGGGGGTGGGGGGTCGGTGAAGCCCCGTTTAAGGTCTAAATTAAAAACATTCTGGCTATTTAGATTTAAATTTTTAGGAAAATCATAAAACAACCAAAACCATTTACCAAAACCATTATAACATCTTGTAAATCATCATTTTTAAAAAAGAAAAACCAAACAGCATGTATTACTTTTATTATTATAATAAAAAAAAAAGCGCAAGCCACAAGGTTATACAGGCTGCAGGTAGGGAAGGAAGCAAGGGAAAATTTGGGTGGCAAAGGGAGGGGGGTGATCACGGTTTAAGAAAACACGGGGGAGGGATAGTACCGGGGGAAAAGGGTACAAGGATTTGAAGTAGAAAGGGGTGAAAGATCAAATTTGTGAAAACAGTCAGTCGTTGTCAAAAAACAATGAAGGTCCCAAAAGAAAGGTGGCCATCACGAGAAGGGGAAAGGAAAAAAGAGCAGCGGAGCGAAGACGACGACAGAGTAAATTCTGCGTCCGTTGTAAAGTGGGCATTCCAACGAATGTGGCTGACTGATAAGGAGCTGGCAATTCTCACAAAAAGAGAAAAAGCCCCCATGAGATATCCATGAATAAGACATAGCCAATGCGAAGACGGGAGGAAAAGTCTCCCAAACCCGACACGGTGAAAGAAGACGGCCATAACCTTATCCGGTTTTAAAAAAGACTGAAATTTGTTTCCGAGCATAGTTTTACCCCAAAGTTTTTGCCAACGGGTGTGAAGGGGGGGGAAAAATTACACAAAAAATTTCCCTAAATGGAAACCCCCTATAAAAACTGGGAGGTCATTACTGCTGACCGCGCAGCATGTCCCTGTTCATTGCCCTGTACGTCAACATGACCCGGGGCCCAACAAAAAACTATCTTTATGCTTGGTAAAGATGCGGCGTAGCCAAAGTTGGGTAGGAGGACTAAGGGGTGAGGTTTATCAAATTTTTTTTATACCTGTAAAGCACTAAAGGGGGTCTGAGACAACCACAAATGATGACACGGGCAAATCAAACGGGTAATCGTAAAGATCATAAAATTCCGTAAAAAATACTAGCCGAAGAAGTAAATGCCCTTGAACGACGCTGCCGGGAAAAAACGCGCGAATCCTACCCGTCAAAAACTTAGAGCCATCGTGTACACGCAAAGGGTAGAATGAAGTGAAAGTGGCAAGAAAAGAAGCGGGAAGCGACCGTAGACATTGGGCTTTCGAGCAAGGGAGGGGGAAAAGAAACAACTCAACAGCGGAACTTTCCCGGGGGGGAGGGAAAAAAAATGCAAAAATGTACAAGAAAGGTGGTATTGAAGAGAAACAAAGCAATGAAGGCGAAAGAAAAAAGGGACGAGAAAAAGGGGGGGCGAACAAATAAAGAATTCTACTAAACATGCCATTTTATAAAGGAAGGGTTTCGGGGGATCATGAGAGCACATAGTAGCGAGGCAAAGGGGGACACGGCGATCGAAAGGTGGAACTCGCTTCTGCATAGGGCTTTTGACAGGGGAAAGGGAAAAGCACCAAGGGTAAAACGAATCCTTGTGATGGAAAGGGGTTAAGGCTAGAGAGAGTACAGGAGATGCCGCTGAATAGATCTGGTCACCAAAATCAAGTTTCGATAAAATAAGGGGTGGAAGAAACGAAGGAGGGTTCGACGACACTCCCCACGAAAGAGAGCAAGGGGGTTTTAAGAAGGTTCCGCCGGGTGTGACAAAATTTTCCCCAGAGAGGTAAAGTAGGTTTTCCAGGATAACCTACAGTCAAAGAGGGCCCAAAAATTGGGCTATCACTTCAGGAACGGGAGCCCCTGAGGTACAAAGGATGCGGGGAAAGACAGACGCAGTGAAAATGTTTGGTGGGTTTTTAGTGCTGGAAATTTAAACCCATGTGTGGGGTTGGGCCCAGTTTTTTTTTGGGAAACACGGTCGACGCATGTTGGAGAGAAACGTAAGAGGTGACAGTCACGCCGCCAGGCAATAGCGAAATCACAACAAGAGTGAGACCAAATAAATTTTAGAAGACAGAGGCAAATCATATACAAGGGAAAAAGTGTTTTGCTCAAACCACCCTGGGGGACACCACACGGAAAAGTCCGGGGAGAGCACATTATTAACCCGAACACGGAAAAGCCTGTCATTAAAAAGTTTTTAAGGGAAAGGGTGGTAATTGCCTCGAAGGCCAAGGGTGGGGTTGGGTTAAAATATATACCCCAAGTTGTGTCATAAGCCTTTTCAAGGGCAAAAAATATGGCAATAAATGATGGTTATTCGCAAAGGCATTAAAAACAAAGTATCCAAGCGGGAGTAAGGGGGCTATGGTAAACTCCCTACAAAGCCATATGACAAGTGGAGGACGTTGTGTGTCTCTAAATACCAAAAATAAAAGTCTATTTACTAACGTTTTCCCTTTCTTTCAAACTGCACTGGTAAGAGCAATGGGGGATATTGGGGGATTTCTGTCCCTATCCTGTTGCGGAAAGGAGAACAATGGCGGGTTTCCCCAGCTGTGGAAGAACTCCTTTTGACCAAATAGATTTTAAAAGGGGTAAAAGGGCTGCAAGGTGACTGATGAAATGTTGTAGATACAATGAATCCGCGGCCCCCGCTGCCGATGACGACAAGCGAAATTTTGCCCCCCCCGTTCTTTTAAAGGAAAAGGCACTTTTAAATGTTCTTCCGAGAAAGAAAAACCAAGGGTCTAATCTCTGGCAACTTTTAGGAAAAAAAAATAGGGGCATGATGGGGTCCCTAGAAAACGGACCAGAGAATTTCCAATTTCATTGGCAAAACTAGTGGGTTTGCATATCAAAACCGCAACCCCCCCAAACAGGGGCCGGGGAGGAAAAAATTTTCCACTCAGTTTTCGTACTTTTTTCCAACTGCACTCAGAGGAAGCAGAGGTGTGGTGGAACAAACCGCCACAAGTGCTTTAGCGTCACGAACACGGCGAGCGATCGCACGCTTTTTGTTTAAATCAAGGGGTCCCCCTCTTTGGGGGTTTATTGACCGGGGACCTGCCCCATGCAGCGCGTTTCAAACGACTGCACGAGCACAAGCAGGAGACCCCAAGGGACCATTTCGAGAATCCGCCCGAAAAATTTTTGGGGAAAAGAAGGGGAAGCGCGGTGAAAACGAGGACGAGAAAGGTGTAAAAGCTCAACGATGGGGGACAAGAAGGAAACCCCTTAAAAACTTGGTGGAGAAAGGTTCCAATTTACCCGTTAAAATTGCCAGCGGGGTGCAAGAGGGGGGCGAAAAAAGAAGGGGAAGTAAGAAGATTGGGGAAGACACGCATGTAAGCCGGGGGGAAAACAAGTGAAGTCAAAAAGCGGCGGAGGAAGAGCGATTTGAGGTCGATGCAAGAGGAGAAGTCCGAGGGGTCAAATATATTAAAAGATTAGGCTTTAAAAAATAGTGCATCATGTACCTATTTTATTCAGCATAAACCCCGCACATTATTCCCCCTTTTAAATCACTGACCATTAGTTATCATTTCATCATGCATAAGCTATCAAATCATAAAAAAATAAAGAAAATTGGGGGAGGGAAACCCCAAACTCACCCATTTCGGAAAACACAGCTTTCTGATGTAAACAAAGGGGTGTTGAGTTTGCCAACTATGGCTAGGTTTATTTATTTTTATTTTTATTTTATTTCATTATTTTTGTTTTTATTATTTTTAAAAATCAAATTTCTCCCAAACACTTTAACTTTTTAGGTAGGGGGCTCCTTTGCACTTTCACCATGTCGCAGTCTTGATGAGCCCCTGAACCCTTTTGGGCCGTGGGCCCCCAAATCACAGGGCCCTAGGGAAATGCCTAGTTTTCCTATCAGAATCCGGCCCTGTTCCCCGCGTCGTCTGGCCCAAAGCCTCAGCTAGCTTGTTGACAAGTTTACAAAACCGGGGGAGAAATGGTTTCACGTTAGGCTTTTGCTAAAAATGCCACCATGGGGCCCAAAAAAAAGGTTCTAGTGCCAAACCCTTTGGTAAAAAGGGTAAGAAAAACTATCGTACCATGGTCACTTACAAATCAAAGAGTGAAAACGTATTGGTGTGCTTATCGAAATACCGAGAAACAATAACCCAAGGTTTTGGCACCCAGGAAATGCAAGAAAAGTTTTAAAATGTCATCGAGGACTAACTTATTTTTCCCTTGGGGTCCTTTTAAACTTTTTCCCCCGGATCGACCCACCCCATCGACTAACACCCGGTGAACAGGGAAAAAAACCCGGAACTAGTGCTCATATTGGCGAATTTAAGTCCAGCAAAGGTTGGTTTTAGAGATTTTAAAAATCGTAGTGCATACACAGGTGATAAGGCCCATTCGGAAGAAAATCCAAACAGACCACAACCCATTAGGGAAAGGGACCCAGGACAGTCATCACAAATATGAAAAAGGACATTTATTCTTTATTTAGTACACAGTACAAACACAATATAATTGTGCAGTATCCTCCTTTTGGTTTTGGAAAATTATATTTTATGTGGAAAATTTTTTTTTTTATACTTTTTGGAGTCTGAATGGGTTAATTTGATTTTCCTTATTTCTTATGGGAAATTAATTTGACTTCAATAATTTTTATCTTACAATGTGATCTTAGGAACTGATTAATATTGCAAGTTGGGGGCCCTGTATAACAATTTTTTTTTTTTTAATGGAATGTACTGCAAACACCATTGAGGGTTGGGTTTTAAAGCCTATCTACTACATGGGCATGATTTATTGGGTTTTAAAGCCATCTACTTTCAGAGGGTTTTAAATTTTTTTATTGGGGGTTTTAAAGCCTCTCTACTACACAAAGGTCATGATTTATTGGGTTTAAAGCCCATCTACTACACAAAGGTTATAACTTATTTATTGGGTTTAAAGCCTATCTACTATACAAAGGTCATAATTTATTTATTGGGTTTAAAGCCAATCTGCTACACAAAGGTCATGATTTATTGGGTTTAAAGCCTATCTACTACACAAAGGGCATGATTTATTGGGTTTAAAGCCTATCTACTATACAAAGGTTATAATTTATTTATTGGGTTTAAAGCCTATCTACTATACAAAGGTCATGATTTATTTAATGGGTTTAAAGCCTATCTACTACACAAAGGGCATGATTTATTTATTGGGTTTAAAGCCTACTACACAAAGGTCACTAATAATTTATTGGGTTTAAAGCCTATCTACTAATCAAGTCATGATTTATTGGGTTTAAAGCCTACTACTACACGAAGGTCATGACTGATTTATTGGGTTTAAAGCCTATCTACTACACACAAGTCATGATTTATTGGGTTTAAAGCCTATCTACTACACAGGTCATGATTTATTGGGTTTAAAGCCTATCTACTACACAAAGGTCATGAGTGATTTCCCGAGTTGAAAGCTTATTACACGGTTATGATGGATTAATTGGGTTTGAAGCCTATCTACTACACAAAGGTCATGAGTGATTTCCCCGAGTTAAAAGCTTATTACACGGTTATGATGGATTTATTAGGCTTAAAGCCTATCTACTACACGAAGGTCATGATTTATTGGGTTTAAAGCCTATCTGCTACACGTCATAATTGCTCCAGTGGGTTTAAAACCTATCTAATTCATGAAGGTCATGGTTTACTGGGTTTAAAGCCTATCTACTACACAAAGGTCATAATTTATTGGGCTTAAGCCTATCTACTACACAAGTCATGATCGATTTATTGGGTTTAAAGCCTATCTACTAATCAAGTCATGATTTATTGGGTTTAAAGCCTACTACTACACGAAGGTCATTAGTGATTTACCGAGTTCAAAGCTTATTACACGAAGGTCATGATTGATTTATTGAGTTTA
The DNA here is from genome assembly GCF_026875155.1 of Cherax quadricarinatus. Taxonomy (NCBI): domain Eukaryota; kingdom Metazoa; phylum Arthropoda; class Malacostraca; order Decapoda; family Parastacidae; genus Cherax; species Cherax quadricarinatus. Next base: position 6,195,375 of record NC_069446.1, read on the forward strand.
AAGCCTACTACTACACGAAGGTCATGAGTGATTTCCCAAGTTAAAAGCTTATTACACGAAGGTCATGATTGATTTATTGGGTTTAAAGCCTATCTACTACACAAGTCATAATTGCTTCATTGGGTTTAAAACATATCTACTTCATGAAGGTCATGATTTACTGGGTTTAAAGCCTATCTACTGCACAAAGGTCATAATTTATTGGGCTTAAAGCCTATCTACTTCACGAACGTCATGATTTGCTGGGTTTAATAATCAAGAAGCACTAAACCCACTAGGGTATTGGGTTTAAAGTCTTTTTACTACACGGTCATTAAGGCTGCATGTAACCTATGCACCACCTGTCAAGAATACTTTTAATACCTAAAACATTAACCAAAGTCCAGTAATATTGAACAGGTGTTCAGCTTTAAATCATCTCAAAATTACTAAGAAGTTCCTATATCAATTTTTAAAAATTATAATCATAACTAATAACTAAACCCAACGGGTCATACATAACCATAAAGCGCTAAACGTACAAGGGTCATACATAACCATAAAGAAGCGTTAAACCTACAAGGGTAATATAACCATAAAGAAGCGCTAAACCTACAAGGGTCATACACCGTTAGGATCTCAAAGGGTCAACACCCCCCCCCCCAAAAAAAAAAGCTTTTGGAAAATATGAATAAATTTAACTTGCATCAACTTAAAACATGGCAACTGAAAAAAAAATATAATATCAACTTTAAATCAATTTAAAATAATAAACATTAAAATCAGTAACTACGAAAAAAAAAACATATATTATGACATTTAAATCTTAGTTTACTAGAATAATTCAACAAGGCATCCACCATATTCACGTATCCATGGCAACAAAGTCCATATATAAAACGCTGGATAATAAATTAATGCTTCAGCGAATAATAATTTCAATTAAAATCTATAGTAGCGATATAAGTGGTAGTGACAAATGGTAAGGTCGTAAAAGTGGTAAAATAACATAAGTGGTAGACAAATGGTAAAGGGATAAGTAATCACTTATAAGTGAAAGTGACAAACGCTACCACTTACCATAAAGGCTAACAGTTACTACTGAACTCGTCTGCTTCAACTGGAATAAAAATAATTTCACAGAATTACTACAACAGATTATATATACATACTGTTTATATTACCATGTTGGTTTAGAAAGACACGTAAGCAAACACTGACATATTTATTAGAAAACGTTTCGGTCCTGGAACCTTGATCACTTCTAACATACAGGTCACGTGCGTCACACCTCACTCTCCGCCTATATATATAATGTCTTTCTACCTCTGTATGTTAGAAGTGATCAAGGTCCCAGGACCGAAACGTTTTCTAATAAATATGTCATAGTGTTTGCTTACGTGTCTTTCTAAACCAACTTGTCGGTATTTATTACCAAGGTTTATACCATATTACCATGTAAATCCACTAATTATAAATAACCAGTAATTTAAGAGAAATAAAGGAAAATATGTCTTACCTGAGGAGCGCGCATCCTCACTCCTCCCATGCATGGCGCCAGTTTACGCGGGCTACCTGCACCACTACCAGACTGACGTAGTAATCTGAGCGCTCTCATTGGCTGATCAAGTGACGTCACGACTGCTGGGTCTTGGCGCTCAAGCCCGTGACGTCAGGCTAAATCTACGCTGTAATTGGCTGTTGCTTCCCGCCAACTTAGCAATTTGCTTTTTGAGTGCTGATGGACTTTTGATCCAAGGATTTGGAGCAACCTTACCCTAATAAAAACCAAATAGAACATTTATAATGTAGAAATATCCCAGAATAAATGAGAAAATATTTTGTATACTGAATCTCTCAATGCACACAGAGAGAACAAGTATATATATATACACATTGATATGCTATATACACACATTTCAAGTTTACATCAATCCCCACAACCCCTGGGGAATGGAATATATCCCCCGCAGAGCCCGAGGAATGGAATATATCCCCCGTAGAGCCTGGGAAAGAATATATCCCCCATAGCCCCTGCGGAATGGAATATATCCCGAGGAATGGAATATCCCCCATAGCCCCTGGGGAGTGGAATTATCCCCCATAGCCTGGGGAATGGAATATATTCATTACTGGGAATGGTGGCTGAGATTCATTGGATCAAGATCCTCCCACCGTGGCCATGGTCCAAAAAATTTAAAATAAACGATCACTTAAGTGGTAGTGAATGGTAAAGTGACAAGTTACAACCGATCATAAACGATCACTTGTAAGGGTAAAATGACAAATTACAACTTAACACTTTCCAGTAGTGTGTAATGACAAAGTTACAACCAATTACTTATAACTGGTAGTGACATGCCAATTATTAGAGGTAAAGTGGCAAGTTACAACCACTTATGTAAGTGGTTCGTGCCAATTGACAACCACTTACGTAGAAAATAAGTTACCATATTTTACAAAATTATTACTTTTAGAATATAATTTACTTTAATAACCATATAAAAGCATTATTTAATGTAAACGACCAGTAATTTTTGAAGAAATGAGGATAAAATTATTACGAGTGCGCCCCCCCCCCCCCCCCGCCACTTTTCTCCCGTGCATGACTGAGGCGCCGGTTTCGCGGGCACCACCACCAGTCACTAGGAGCCGGTGAAGTGATTGGCTGATCGACAGGACGTATGTTTGGCCAAGTGGGCGTCACGATTACTGACTGGCTGCTGGGTCTTGGCGCTCGAACCCGTGACGTCATAGGTTAACTCGAGACTAATTGGCTGCTGCTTCCCGCCAACTTTGTATTTGGCTGTGGCCAGGACATTTTGATGAGCTCTTGATCCAAGGATTTGGAGCACCCCCCCCCAATAAAAAACAATTAAAATGTAGAAATAGGTCCCGAAATGAGAAATATTTTATATATATTCTGAATCTCAATGTATATACACCGAGTATATATACATGTATATAAACATTACAAGTGTATATATACACTTGACCCACGCGTGGTTAAGTTTTGAAACTCATTAATCATTTGGGGGGGCTAAGTGACCTGGCTTTGCGCTTCCTAGAGCGGATTTCACACATTGGCGCCAAGAACGCGAGTTAATGGCGCCAACTGAGCGCACATGCTGTGCCGTGGCATATACGGTAAAGCGCTAAACCCGTAGGAGCTCGGACTCGACCCCCGCAACCTCAACTAGGTGAGTACAGTGCCTGGGGAATGGAAGTCACTACTGGAAATAGTGGTTCAGATTCCTTGGATCAAGATCCTGCCCGTCAAGGTGATATTAAAGGCCACTTCCAGAATATATAAACTAACGACCACTTACGTAAGTGATAAAGTGTAAAAGGTACAATTATAATTGACCACATGCAAGTGGTATTGTGATGCCATACTAAATTACCACTTAATTGGTGGCGACAAATTACAAGACCATAAACGACCACTTATAAGTGACATTAGTGAAGTGGCAAGTTACAACCATAAACGACAGTGATAAAACGACATACGTTACTACCCACCACTTACAATTTGTAGACAATTTACCATTTAGTGCTAGTGACAACTTATATAAGTGGTACATGACAATTTACAACCACTTAAGTGGTGATATTAAAAGTTACTTGCCATATTTTGCAGTATTACTATTTCAGATATACATACACTATATTACCATGTAAAAACAATGTAAATGACAAGTAATTTAGGAGAAATATGGGAAAATTTCTTACCAGAGGAGCGCACGCCCTCACGTCATCTCCTGCACAGTACTTCAGGCAAATTTACGCGGGCTCCCGCACCACCACCACTGTGACGTAGTAGTCTGTGCACTTTGATTGGCTCGTCAAGTGACGTCACGACTGCTGATTGGCTGCTGGGTTTTGGCGCTCGAACCCGTGACGTCATAGGTTAAATCTAGGCTGTAATTGGCTTCTGTTTTCCGCCAACTTAGTAACTCTCGTTTTCATTGGCTGTGGCCAGAGCGGTGACATGCATATACATGGCAGGTGATGGGCTCTTGATCCAAGGATTTGGAGCAATCTCCTCCTAATAAAAATAAATATATTAATGTAGAAATAGCCTAGAATAAGGAAATATTTTATATGATTAATATCTTAATGGTCCTAACATGTATTATAAACATTGGCGCTAATTTATCGGCGCAAATTACTGCGCCACTATAAGAAGTGTTACAGGGGCGTTACTCTAAACCACTTAAGTGATAGTGACAACTTACCACTTACTAGTGACAAACTTTCCTCTTGTATGTGGTAAAGTGACAAGTTACAACTCACAAAGTGGTGGTGACAATTTACACTAAACGACCTCTTGTTAATGTTTCAACCCATCATAAACCAGCACTTATAAGTGGTAGTGACGTAATAAATGGTGACAAGTGCAAGTTACATAAGTGACCATATAATATAGTTAGCACTTACCATATAAAGTTAGCTGCTGAACTTAGTTTCAACAAATTTATTGGAACAAAAATCAATAATTGCACAATTACTTTAAAAGATATATATACTGTTATGAACATGTAAAAGCATTAGTTAATGAAAACAACCAGTAATTTAGGCGATATAAAGGAAAAAAAAATGCTTACCAGAGGAGCGAACACCCTCACGTCAACTTCTCCTGCGCATGACTGAGGCGCAAGTTTTTGCCGGACTTATGCACCACCAGACTGTGACGTAGGAGCCTCTGAGCACTTTCATTGGCTGATCAACCATGATGTATACATCCTCAACAGTGACGTCACAACTCTTGATTGGCTACTGGGTCTTGGCCGTCGAGTCTGTGACGTCATAGGTTAAATCGTGGCTTTAATTGGCTGCTGCTTCCCGCCAACCTAGCAATTTTAGTTTTACTTAGCAGTGGCTCTTGATCCAAGGATTCAGAGCAACATTTACCTAATTAAAAATGAATGTATACATTTGTAGTATACTTTAATCCCTTATTTGAGTTATAAGGAATTCTCCCCCTAGAACGGGCTCAGCGCGAACGAAAAAATTTTGTCGAAAAATTCACAAATTGAGTTAATCTTATAGAAAAATAGCTTAACTCTCTGGCAACACAATGGTACAAGAATCATTGTTCTACGACATTCCAACAAGGAATTATGGTTAGGTTAGGTTAGGTAAGGTTCGTCAGGAAACAGGACAAATGTTTCCTGACGCGGGTCTTAGTCAGTTGATGACCCGCCTTTGGAGCTTTTGGTCATCTGACCGAGGCCTTCCGCAGGCTTACCGGTCCACCCCTTTAAAAATTATGGTCATTTATAACCATTGTTACTTGTAGGAATTATGGTCATTTAAAACACCTAGGGTGACGTCACCACCCGCGGCAGGTCTGCTCACCTGTCGTCAATTTTCGTTTTTTTTTCGGTTTTTTTTCGTGTATTTATTGTATTATTCTTTCTAAGATAATAGTTGACGATTTAGCATCATAATACAGAGAGTGGGACTTGTACGTAGACTTACAGCCAATCAGGAACCTCCTGGCAACATCTTGCTGGCGTCATGGAAAATTCCAGTCTCGGGATGGCCGGGGAATATGCTTCAATATAACGCTATTATAGCTTCTACGGCTTATTTATCTATCACAATTGATCTAATATGACATAATAAACAATATAAATAACAAAGAAATATGGTAAATACTCCAGAATGAATAATATATGGCATATTTTTAGAGCGTTCCCGCGGGAATATAAGATTCCTATAGTCAGGGATAGCTTCCATTCTCCTTCTTTCACCTCCAAGGTCCTTATATTAAAGAAAACGAACATGGGTAACTATGATATACGCTCGTAATGCTGAGAAAAATGCTATTTTCTCGAAAAAAAAGAAAAATCGGTGGTCCGGCTGTTTCGCGGATTATCTCGGAAGTAGGTTATTCACATATATATGTCTGTATTTTTGTTAATAATAGCAGGAATGCAATGAAATTCACAGAGAACATAAAGGAAAGATTGTTTTACAAGCTGGTGGTTAGCATTTTGATATATCATAATTTGTTTTTTGATTTTTGTAAGGGCAAAAGTCAGATATTTGGCTGAATGTCAAAACCATACAAACTTTATTTTTTTAAGAATGAAGAAAGGATAAATTACAGTAAACTTAACCATCAGAAATACAGTTTAGCATTGTTTTATGCGTAGGTAATGCCAAAACTGCTTCTCCAAGTCCCATTACGAAAATACAGTTCAATATGTATTGTGGAAAATTACATTTATCTGAATGTAACTCATTATGTACATAACAGTAAATGATAACAAAGATAATTATTATTTATCAGTTACATAGACAAGTAGGAATTTGGGACACCTAGGTCGAAAAAATGTCCCCCTTCAATACCTACAACTGTCTTATCCATAAGTTGCTCTAGACCTATTAATTACAAATGAAAGATACATCACCAGGAATTCTGGTAAATATATAAATTTGTGGACTGTATATTAAACTAATAAAGGATTATATATATATACTCATTTACATAACAGAAGGAGAATATCTTAAAATCACTCACCAATTTGACTGGAGATCAAGGTGTATCATACTCAGAAAACCTCACTGTCTATACATGAAAATAACACTGGCCAGAGTTAAAAACATCACAGACTTATCTTAGGTTCCTGGAGCTGTCTTGTCCAGTCGCCTGATATCTCAAGTTATGCAGGAATGCACATCCAACAATTTCGCCTTCTATTTGAGAGGTGTCAGCCCAATTTTAACCTCTAGAGCACGAAAAATTCTTCCCATTCACTGTCTGTTACTCAATTCAAACAAAAATGGCGAGTTTCGTCTGCGCAGGAGCAGCTTCCCATTTTCTATAACAAATTTTTATTAAATACAGTATGGCCATCTATTTACATATAACTACTGTATTTCTGGAAAATATATACAGTATTTTCCACATGTATGATTATTAGTAAATAATTTTTTTCTCAGTTGTTTTTTAGCTATCGTATTGAAACTTGGTCACATTACAATGGAAAGGTGCTTCTTTACGTACAAAAAAATGAAAGAAATCGAACGAAAAATAAAGAAGTTCAGGCGCGAACGCAATTTTCCCCCTTAAGACATTTAACCTCGCATCGTCTGAGACACTGAAACTTCGGCGTTTCTGATACCTTAATCTTCAGTGCGTCTGAGGCATTTAAATCAAGGCGCATCTGGAACATAAACCTCGTCGCGTCTGAAACATCATCCTCGGTGCGTCTGGTGATGCAAGGGTTGCGTGCAGCCTTAATGACCCGAGAGTAGTCGATAGGCTTTCAAGGGCCCCATGGAAATAAGTCAATTTGTTTGACCTTTTTCGGGTTATCATAGGTAATTTACACATATGTTTTACTGTGTATGATAATTTGTGTAAAGGTATTTAAGTGTACCTGTACCTAAATAAACTTACTAATCCTTTCCCTCATTAACCAGCCAATTAATGGTGTCTGAGCCAGACACTCATAGCAACAAGTTATAGATTAATTACAACCTTCTGCAACTTAACACGACGAACAAATAAGTATGAATCTCAAAAAAAAAAAAAAATGGAAATGTAATTATGTTAGCCAAGCCATTATTTCTCTATATATATCTGAATGAGTTTACGGTAGCTGTCTTCTGGCTGCCAGCAATGAAGAACATGAAGAAAGATTGTATTTACGGAGCCTATTTTTCGTGATAGTTGAACCGGAGAGAGATTTTCGTATTAATAGTTTGGTTTTTCTATGTATTCGTTTTTAATGTGATTGTATATATTGTTGTAGATAAGAATAATGTGGTGTTGGCCTCGAGAGATCCCGTGCTAACTACCGGAGAGCGTGAGGATAATAGCAGGTTAGGGGAGCAGGAAGCCGGGAAGAGGGGTTACGTTAGGGAGTGGGGAAAGGGGACCCTGGGAGAGGAGGGGAGAGAATTCGGGAAGGGTGGGGGTAAGGGAGACGGGGAGGGAGATGGGAGGAGGAGAAGGGCATATCGGTAGCGAGGACCAACAGCAGTGTGTGTGTTGGGGTGGTGTTGGTGGGGTGTAGACTCCCTCTCATCCGTCCCTCTCCTACTGCCCACTCCGTCTTTCTTTCTCTATCCCTCTGTCCGTAAAACTGTCACTTATCCTTCTCTCAGTCTGCGTCTGTTCTCCGAGGCCTGCCCCACGTGTTCTAGGCATCTTGAGTACCTTCCTGTAGTAGGAAAGTAAGGTCAAGCAACAGCAGTACACTGAACATCGAACTCAGAAAAACATTCTGAGCTCGAACACTTGAATAGTCCAATGTTAATGCTCCTGCCACGTTCTTCTCCAGTACCTGAATGCTCCACAAACCAGCGAGCAGAGTCCTAGAAAACAGCATTTTTTTTAGGAACACTGAGTGCTCTGTGTTATAACCTGTTGTGTGCCACAACCGACCGTCGACTGCCGCAACAGGCCGTCGTAATCCACGACCAGCCGTTGGATATCACAATAGTTCGGTGTAGTCTATACCTGGTCGTCGTGTTCCACAATAGGTCGTCGTGGTCAATATCCGTTTGTCGTGATCCAAAGCAGGCCGTCGTGGTCAATATCTGGTATTCGTGGTCCTCATCCAACAACCCAGACACTCGCTCCCACATATTGACAACCTGAACAGATCAGGCATGAGATGTCTTCGTTTAGGGAGACTGCTCACGCTTGGCAAAGATAGATTTTTGTTTCTTTGCACATAGCGTCTGCAGAGATCATGATATATAATTCCCCTGGCGACATATTGAGAGATGACATTACACAATGTGTAGTGATATATGAGAAAAGTAAAAAAAAAAATATAAGAAATGCAATTTTTAAAGTAACATAGGAGTGTTCCTATATGCGTATGTAGCATTACGAATTTACATTTCCCAAACACCTTAAACGGGAATTCGGGTTTTTAAAATTAAAACCCCAAAACTTTCCCCCAAACTTTTGACAATAACCAGATTCCTTTTAAGCTTTTTTGGGAGTGCCTCCTTTCAAAGTTAGTTTTTTAACTGGGGCCCCAAAAAAATGATTAAATTTTTTCCCCGGAACCATAAAAGAACTTTTCAAAAGGGTTTTTTTGAAAAAGTAAAAAAATTAAAAAAAAGGGCAAAAATGCCCAAGGGGGCCTTGGAGGTCTTCCAATTTCCCTTTCCTAAAACCTCAGACGAACAACAAAAAAAGAAAATGAGGGGAAAGTAATTTAACCAAAGGGGGAGTAATACCAAAAAACTCAAGAATTCGAAAAGCGGAACTCTCGAAAACCCCCAATAACCCGGGGGCCAAACCCAACGAAAAGACCCCCTAAGCATAAAAACTTTCACAGCAGAAAAAGGCACCGGGAAAGGGGGCCCTTTTGGCAAGCAAGGCCCCGAAAAAATTTCAGGGGCCCAAGGCAAAACCCGGAGCAGCAAAAACCAAGAAAAAATTTCCCAAAGTAAAACCCCAAAGGGAAAGGAAGACCCAAAACAAAAAACAGGAAAACCCCAAAAAAATCCCAGGGGGAAACCAAAAGGGAACCATAACAGAGGGCCTCAAAGACCCAAACAAACGAAAAGAACGAAAACAACAGGGGGAAAACCCGAGAAAAGTAAAAACAAACGAAGAAAAAAATTTTTCTACACCAAAACCAGAACAAAAAACAAGTTAAAGGATCCTTTTTGAGGGGGCAAAAAAAGCGGGGCCAAAAAGGAAACCCCCCAAAACCAAAACCCAACAAAAATTTTTCCCAAAAGCCAACGTTTTACCCAAACCGTAAAAAGGGAAACCTTGGAAAAGGGGTAAAACCCCAAAGCAAACCCTTTAAACCCTTAATACGGAAACATGGGGGCTAACCCACCAAAAGGGGTTTCCCCCTCCCCTAACCCATTTTTTTCCCCCCGCGGTTTTATTAGGTCTTAAAAAACCCCATAACAGCCCAGGAAACAACCAAATAAACGGAAAAAAGGGGGAAACCCACACCTTTTTTAGCCCCCTTAAAACCCAAACCAGCGGGGAAAAAAATTTTGGTTTAAACCCCCTTATAAGAAAAGAAACGAAATAATGAAAAAAAAGGGCTGTAGCACCGTTAATGGACCCTTGGGCCCCAAACGGCAAAAATTTTAATTTATAGTTTGGTAAAAATAATAAAGAAGAGGGGGTTAAAAAAGGGTTGGAAGGGGGGAGAGTTGGTTGGAAAGGGGGGAAGGGTTTAAATTGGAAAGCGAAGGAAAAAATGAACCCAGGGGAAAAAGTGGGAAGGAAAAGAGGGGAGAGGGGAGAGAGAGAGAGGGGAAAAGGAAAAAAGTGCTGAGTAAAAATTGACAAATCAAGGGCTTAAATATTTGTAGGAACCTCCGAGAACCTTCGGGGGATTTTTTCTTCCTGCTTCCTTTTTCTTCCTTTCTTCTTTTTCCCTTCCATCTTTTTTTTCCCTTCCTTTTTTTCTTCCTCCTCCTCTTACAAAAAAACACAGTCTAACCTTAATATAATTTCCTTTATCAGTACTTTTATTCAAAAGGAAAAAAAATTTCAAAACCAATTTCTTTTTATTGGGCAATATATTTTTTTTAAAAATTTTTTCCTCTGAATGTAAATTTTTGGGAATCCTTTTTTTTAAAACTTTTAAATTATAATTTTTTACAAAAACATTTAAATGGGTTTGGGAAATTTCCAAATTTTTAACCCCCTTTTTTCTTTTTTTTAACTTCGTTTTTTTTTTTCCTTTCTTTTTTTTCCCCTTTCCCCTTTTTTTTCCCTTTAAAAACCCAAATTTTCCCCTTTTAAAACCCAAATTCTTTTTTCCTTTTTCCCCCCAAATTTTTAACACCTCGTAAATGCCTTTCCCCAAAGGGTGTTGACGCCCGTGAATGACCTTCCCCAGGGTGTTAGAAGCCTCGTGAATGACCTTCACCAGGGCTGTTAGAAAAGCCTCGGGGAATGACCTTCACCAGGGCTTTTTGACAGCCTCTAAATTGCCCTCACCGGGGCTGTTAGAAGCCTCTGTGAATGGGGAAACCTTAAACCCAAGGGCGGGTTTAAAACCCCCAGCCCCCCGGGTGAATGCCCTTTCAAACCAGGGCTGTTAGAAGCCTCGTGAAGGGACCTTCCCCAGGGCTGTTAGAAGCCTCTGAATGACCTTCACCAGGGCTGTTAGCCCACCCCTCGAAAAATAAACCTTTCCACCAGGGCTGTTAGAAGCCTCATAAAGGCCTTCACCAGGGTGTTAGCCCAGCCTCTTGAATGCCTTCACCAAGGCGGGTAGACACCCCTCGTGAATCCCTTCAAAAAGGGCTGTTAGACACTTCGTGCCAACAGGTTATTCAGGGTTTAAAAAATTGCTTCTCAGACGCTGATTAAGAGAGGGAATACGATAAAATTTTAAAAAAAAGGAAGGAGGAAGGAAAAGGGAAAGGAAGGGAAAAAAGGGGAATTTAAAGGGAAAGGAAGAGGGGGGAGGGAGGGGGGGAAAGGGGGAAAAAAAGGGAAAGGAAAAGTAAATGAGTAAGGAAATTCAGGGCGCACTTCAAGCAAGGATGGGGGGTGGGGTAAACAATGAGAAAGAAAAGGGAATAAAAAAAAATTTTTTTAAGGGGAACGAGGAGAGGTAGAAGAGGCGGAAAAAAAAAGGGGGAAAACAAGAGGCGGAGAGAAGAGGACAGTTGGTGCATAATGGGGTAAAATTTCCGAAAATAAATTTGAAAATTTTTTGGGAAGAAAAAATGGGCGTTTTAAAGGGGGAAAAAGGAGTTGGGGGGAAGGAAGGGGGGGGAAAGGGAGGTGAGAAAGGGAACGGGGAAAAAGTCGGGGAAGAAAAGGGAAAAAAAAGTTAAAAGTAGGGGAGGCGCAGGGAAGGTAAGGGGCGCAGGGACGAAAGGGAGAGGGGGGAGGTAAGGGGGGAGCAGGGGGGAAAAGGGAGGGAAGGTAGGTCCCTGGCAGACAAGGAATTGGGTAAGGGAGTGCGGGTAGGCCCCTGCAAAAAGGGAAAATGAGGTAAGGGGGGAAAGGATGATGGGGGGAGAGGAAGGGGTCCCGGGCAGGAGGGGGGGGGGGGATCCCCGCATGAGGGGAAGGGAGGAGTGCCTGGAAATGAGGGGAAGGGGGGGGGGAAGAGAAAGGAAGGAAAGTAAATGGGGAGAGCCACAAGGGTCAGTGGAAACCTATTGTTTACCTGGGGTTAAACAGGTGAGTTCTCCCCCTTCCCCTTGTAGGGTGTTTTGTACCACCTATTGTGGTTGCAGGGGGTCAAATTCACAGCCCTGGCCCCCCCTCTTCGCGATTGTACTAGGTCCTCTTTTCCCCCTGCCCCAAATGGTCTATCTTTACCTCCCCTTAAAACTATGTAGGGGCCCCGGCCCCACACGTCACTTTCTGGGCTTTTCCCACAGCCTGACATTTCTATGCGGGAAAAAATTACTTCCTAACACCCTTTTTGATTCATCTGATTTCAATTCCAATTGTGCCCCTTTTCTTTTTCTGTGCCCCTTCTCGGGGAATTCCCCGTCTTGTCCCCCTTTGTCTTTGGGCGCAGTTTTTTTTATATGTCGTTATCATGTCTCCCCTCCCCTCCTGTCCCCAGTGTCGTCGGGCCCGTTTTCCCCTCAACCTTTTTTCGTGGGACAATCCCGTAGCTCGGGGGACTAGTCTGTTGCAAATTTTTAAACCCTTTCTCTAATTTTTGACGTCCCTTGATAGGTGTGGATTCCAAAACTGGTGCGCATACTCCTTAGGGGCCCTTTGAGTAAAGGTAACGGGTTTTAAAAAACAAATCCTTACGGGAGGTATCGGAACGCTACCCGTTTTTTTGCCAGGCGCCCTTTATGCTGCCAGTTATTTTTTTGATTAATGTGCCCCCTCAGGAGATTGCTGGGTGTTATACTCACCCCCAGATTTTTTTCCCTTGAGTGGGGTTTGCATCTTTGGCCTTCTAAACAAAACTGTGTTGCGGTCTTCTTTCCCCTTTCCCCAAATCTTCAGGGATTTTCCCTTTGGCGGGTTAAAATTAAAGGGAAAGCCAGTTGCTGGACCAGGTTGTACCTGTCCAGGTCTTTTTGTATCCTCCCTTGATCCTAAATTCCGTTTTGATTCTTTCTTTAACTTAGCAAATGCAAAAAAGGGACACTTTGATCTACCCTCCGGGTTTGTCTTTCCACATTTTCCCCAAAAACCAGCACAGGTCCTAGGATTGACCCCTGGGGAAAACCCCGCTTGCCCAGGCGCCCCCCCGGACACCCCCGTCGCGTACCATGACTCGTTTTTGGCCTCCCTGCCCAGATTTTCCCTTTTACCCTTTTGCATTTCCCTTTCCGGGGTTATTTTTGCCTGCCCTTTTAGTTTTTGCATTTAACCTTTTGTGGGGAAAACTGTGTCAAAAGGCCTTCTTGCAGTCCAAAAATAGCTTTCGATCCACCCCTCCTCTCTTGTTTTTACTTCTGTCACCTTGCCCATAAAACTTGAAAGGTTTGGGGGAAAAACGGTTTTTCCCCTTCCCCTGAAACCGTGCTGGTTGTCAATTATACACTTGTTTTTTCCGGGGTGCCCCCCACCCCCTTTTCCTTCTGATGTTTCTTCTAAATGCCCTTTTGCATACTTTTCACGTTGTAAACCCGGTCTGAATTTTAGTGCCTCAGTCTTTCCCCCCCTTTTTAAAAATTGGGAAACATTTTTCCTTTTTTCCTTTTTACCTCGGGGGAGTTCCCCATTTCAAATGATGTTTAAGTTTTTTGTTAATGGCTCAAAAAATATCTCGGGCTCCCCTTAAGGCCCCATGGAGAGTTGTTGTCGGCCCCACCCCCCTTTGAGGTGTCAATTTTCCCCAAGCAGTTCTTCACCCCTCCTTGGTTATATGTACCTCATCCAGCCTTGCGGGGGTTTTTCCCCCCCCCCCCTTTTTCTGTTTTTCCGGGAGTCCTCCCGGGTTTTCCACTGAAAATATTTTTTAAAAATCTGTGTTGAGCCCTACATACCCTTGGTCTTTTTTTTGTAAATTTCCCCCCATCACATTCCTCAGTCTGATTACCGGTCCTTGACTGTTTTTTCCCTCCTGAGTGGCTGAAAAACAGTTGGGTAAATCTTTACTTTTGATGCTATGTCATTTTCATATTGTCTTGAGCCCCCCTTTTATTTTGTGCATTTTCTTTTTTTGGCTCTTGGGCTGTTTTTCTTTTTTTCCTGATTTCTCGGGTTTCTGTCCTTTTTTCCATTCTCTTACACCTATTTTTTGCCTCCCTACCCCTTTTTGGGTGAACCAAAGGGGACTCGTTCTGTTCTTCCCATTTTTTTCTGCCCCCTTTGGGGAACAAACCTCTCCTCTCCCCCTTGAATTTTGTTCCACTTTGTCCATCATTTTTTGTACCGGGTTTTTCCCTGTCTTTTTTCCCTCTCCCACGGGAATGTCTTGAAGGAAGTTTCCCATGCCTGATATTTCCCCCCCTTTTGTATTTTGGGTTTTTTTCCCCACCTTTCCCTGCTACTCCTCCACTTGGGTAAATTTATTAGGAAGCACGAACCACATGATCAAAGCTCCCGGGGGCCCTTTCATACATGTTACCCTCGATGTCCGAGCTACCAAGGTAAATTTCAAGGCCCAAAGCCTTGCTTTTTCACCCTCTCCTCTCTTCTGGTAGTGTTTCTAACATTTGTTTGCATGGGGTTTTCCCAGTCCCAAAATCCACATTTGGGCTCTCCATGTTTGGGGACCCCCAGGGGGGCTCCGGGGCTTTCCAGTAAAATCTCCTTGTGATTAAAATTCCCCCATAATTTGAAATTTTTGGCTCCCCCATGTGGCTCCCCCTGGCCACCTCGGCTAGTGTGTCGATCTTGCTCTGTTGTTCTCATCGAATTTTTTTTTCTTTGGCCTCCGAAAGTTCGGGGTGGGTTGTACATTACTGCAATTCCCAAACCTTATGCCCCTAAAGACTGGATTGTTCCAACAAAAGTATTTCCCCTTTCGCCCGTGCCATCCTTTCCCTTTTTCCTTTTTCCCCAAAAAACCCCACTGGTTTTTAATGACATGAACTCCTCCTCCCCCTCCCCCCTCTTTTTTTTCCCTGGGGTTTTGATTTCCGGTTTAAAAAGATTAAATTCTGTTTTTTTTGGGAGTTTTTTTCTGTGATCTATTATTTTCTGGAGTTGCCCCTTGATTCTTTGGGTGCCATTTCCCCCTTAACTTGTTTTTTTTCCCCCTTCCCGCATTTGAAAACCCACACCTTCAACTTTTTTTCAAAGGGATTGTGGTTGGGAGGTATTTTGGGGTTTGGGGAAGGGGGAGCCCCGGGTAAGGAACTATGGGTTGTTGTGGGGGGGTGGAGTTGAAATGTAGGGGGTTGGGGGCTTTTGATGTGGAAAGGGTTGTTTGTTTTTGGTGTTTGGTTGCCTGGGGTGCCCTGGTGGAGGCTTCTTTTGGGAATTTGTGGGGGGCCCTGTTTTGTTCTTTTTCCTGGGTCTGGGATCCCCCTTTTCTTTTCTCCATCCCCTCCCCCTTTCCCCTTTTCCGCCTTTGTCCCATCTCTCTCAGTTTTCCCTTTTTCTTTTTGGTGTTCTTTTCTTGGTCGAGATCACCTTCCTTTATCCCCCCAGCCCCTTTAAACGTGCTTTCCCCTGCGGGGACCCTGGCCCCAAGTCGTTTGTTGAAGGTCCCCTTTCACTGGCGGGTTTTTTTTTTTAAAAAAACCCCCCCCCCCCCTTTTTTCTAAAATTTTCCCAGCGGGGCCCTGTCGTTTTCTCCAATTGTTTCATGTGTTTTCAATTGTTTTTTTTCCCCTTTTTTTCTTGCTTCATATTTTTCCCCCTTTAACTTCCGGGAGCCCATACAAAAAGATTTTGACCTCCCCCTTTTTTCCCCCCACTGCATATCCCTGGTCCCCCCTCTTTTTTTTTGGTTTTCCTCCACTGCATTTTCCTTTTCTTCAGTTTAAACTGGCAAGGGTATTTGGGGCTCATTTGGCCCTGTCTTTTTCCCCTTTCTGGGCTTTCCTTGGGCGCTGTTGTTGCTGTTAGGGCCCCACATAAAGCTTAGCTTTTCATTTACTACATTTCCCTTTGATAGAGCTTCTCCATGCTTTTTGGCCCCTTTTTCCCCTACATTTCCCCTTATTTTGGCGAGGTAGAAAAACCTTTTTGTAAACCCCAAAAATTGTTCTTATTCTTTGGCTTTTTTCAGATTTTTCAGTTCCTTTTTAAAAATTTTGTACCCTAGCCTGCTGCTTTGACATGCCCCCTCCCATTCCTGTTTTCCCATTCTATCCCCCTCTTCCTTTCTAAATCTACGTTCTTCTATTTTTTTTTCCCTTTCATGACCCCTTTTTTTATGGCCTGCTCCCCCAATTTTCCCTTTTTCCCAGTTTTTCCCCCTCCTGCCCTTTGGGTTTTTCTTTTTGGGCCTCTGGCAACCCATTTTTTTTTTTATCCTTTTTGCCTCAAGTGGGAAACCTATGAGTTTTTTATGTTGGGTTTAGTATTGTGTATGTCAGAGTGTGGGGGGGGGGGGGGGGTGTGGAGGAACTGGGGATGGGGGAGAGGATGGGGAGGGGGGGGGGAGGGTGAAGGGGGAAAGGGGAGGGTTAAGGGGGGGGAGGGGAGAGGGGGGAAGGGGGGGAAAGTGTAAGTGTGGTTTGGATATTGTTGTGGGTGTGGGTTGAGTACTCCCCTATTTTTTTTTGGGTTTTGCAGGGGTCGAGTCTTAGTTTCCGGGCCCCCCGCCTTTTTCCCCTTTTGCTATTTGGGTCTCTCCCCCCAACCCTGGCTTTAAAAACCCTTCTTAAAACGTGTATGGTTCCTGCCTCCACTCGCATTTTTTGGCTTTTCCACTCCTTAAAACTCTATGACTAAGAAATACTTCCAATATTTTCCTCTGACTCTTTTGGGTTCTTCAACCCCAATTTGGGGCCTTTTGTTTCTGTTCCCCCCCTGGAAAAAATCCTGTCTTTGTCCCCCTTTGGGTTATTCCACGCAGTATTTTTAGGGTCGTTATCATTTTTTCCCCCCTGCCCTCCTGCCCCTCCAGTTCGTACCCCCGTTTTCCCTTAATCTTTTTTTAAATGGGGGACTTTCCCCCTTTGCCTGGAAAAAACCTTGTCGCAAAATTTTTATTTTCTTTATTTTCCTTGCGTTTTTTTAAAAGTGGGGGTTTCCCAAAACAGGTGCTGCAAAACCCCAGTATGGGCCTGAAATACATGTGTACAGGGGCTTGAACAAATTCCTTACAAAGGTTTGGGAAATTGCTGTTCTCGGGTTTGCCAGGCCCCCCATATGCTGCACCCAGTTTTCGATTTTGTGTGTTTTTCCGGGAGACTTGTCGGTTTAAAACTCACCCCAAAAACTTTTCCTTGAGTGGGGTTTTGCAGTTTTTGGGCCCCCTTCCCCTAAAACCTTTTTTTGGGGTCTTCGGGTGCCCTTCCCCTACCCCTTCATGACTTTGCATTTGGCAGGTTTTAAATTCGGTAGCCATTTGCTAAACCAGGTTTTCCACTGCCAGGTCTTTTTGAAGCCCCTTGCCGGGTTCATCAATTTTTTTTCCCCTCAAAACTTCACACATCTGCAAACAGGACATTTCTGATTTCTCCCCCTTTCCCATCATGTTTTTCAATATCCCAAAAAATAGCACTGGCCCTAGGACCGACCCCTGGGGCCCCCCCGCTGGGTCACGGGTTGCCCACTGTGATAATCTTTTACGTACCATGACCGTTGTTGCCCCCCTGTCAGG
Organism: Cherax quadricarinatus; assembly: GCF_026875155.1. Taxonomy (NCBI): domain Eukaryota; kingdom Metazoa; phylum Arthropoda; class Malacostraca; order Decapoda; family Parastacidae; genus Cherax; species Cherax quadricarinatus. The sequence goes on from NC_069446.1 coordinate 6,213,023, forward strand.
TATTCTCTATCCATTGAAAACCCCCTTTGTTATATGCCCGGGCTCTAGTTTCGCACTAATCTTTTGTGAGGAACTGTGTCAAGGCCTTCTTGCGGGCCCCAAGAAATCCCAATCAACCCCCCCCCTCTCTCTTGCCCCTTACTTCTGTTTTTTTATCAAAAACTCCAAAAGGGTTTTGGTGAAAACGGGATTTCCCTTTCCCTTAAATCCGTGGGGTTTGGAAAAAAATTTTAAACTCTTTTCCTTTCCAAAGGTGCTCCACCATCCCCTCCTGTTTAATCTTTCCAAAAAATTTGAATACAAAACCCAAGACACAGGCCCAAATAGTTTAGTGCCTTTTTTTCTGTCCCCTTTTTTTAAAAAGGGGAAACAATTTTTGGGCCGTCTTCCATACCTCGGTATTTCCCCTTTTTTTCCAGGGACGTGTTAAGATTGTGGTAAGTGGCACGCACAAAAAATTTTCTCTCCCTCCAAAGGGACCCACGGGGAGATGTTGCCCGGCCCCAAATTCCCCTTTTGGGGTATCGATGCCCCTTTAAGCAGTTTTCACCTCCTCCCCCATTTTGTAGTATTGGGTCCAACACTTTTGGGTGTATTCCTTGCGGGTGCCCCCTTTCTATCTTTTCCCCCCAGAGTCCTTCCGCCCTTTTACTGTAAATTTTTTTTTAAAATCTCGTTTTGAGCCCCTTTCCATCCCTCTTGATCTTTCTTGTGAGTTCTCCCCCTTTTTTTCCTCACCTTATCACCGGCCCGACGTTGTCTTCCCCCTTAATGGGGCTAAAAAAGCTTTTTTCCCCGGGTCAGATTTGATTTTCCCTTTGCTATGTCTTTTTCCCATACTGTCCCCGGGGGCCCCCCTCCTTATCTGTGCTTTACTCTTTCTGGCTCTTTACAATCTCCTTTTTTTCCCCGGGGCCCTTTGCCCCCTGTCCCTTTTTCCTTTCCCTCTGTTCCCACTTTTTTTTCCTCCCTAAAACCTTGGGTTTAAACCCAAAAGGACCTTTTTGGGTTTCCCATTATTTCTTTTTCCCCGGGGAAAAACCTTTTCCCTTTGCCCCCTTGCACTTTGTTTCCCACATATTCCATCATCTCTTTTACTGATTTTCCTACCTTTTCCCTTTTTCCCCTAAACCCTTCTGCGGGAAAATTTTCATACCTTTTTCCCCCCCCTTTTATATTTTTGGCCCCTTGCCCCCCTTCATTTCCCTTTTTCCCTTCCCCACTTGAAAATCTACTATATAATCAAAACTCAAAACCACGTGATCGCTAGCCCCAAAGGGGCTCTCGAAAGTAAAGCCCCAAATTTGTCTAAACTCCCTCGGGGTAAAACACAAGACCCAATCTTGCGGGCCCTCACCTCCCCTCTCTTTTGGGTTTGTTCCCTGACATGTTGATGATGGGGTTTTTAAAGAAACCACACCCCATCTTTTGGCTCTCCTGTTTCGGGCCCCCCCATGTGGCTCCGGGTTTTCCCCACCCTTCTCCTGTGGTTTGAAATCGCCCATTCCCAAAGTAACTTTGTTTGCCGATTTGAGCCCCTTTTTTCCTTGTGGGGTGTGTGTGTGTTGTGTGTGTGTGGTGTGTTGTGTGTGTGAAATTTTTGGGTTTTGGGAATTATTGGGGGGTTTTTATTATGTACTAAAAGGTAGGGGGTTTTGCTTTGTAATGTAGAGTCCCAGGGCCCTTTGGGTTTTGCCCAAAAACTTTTTGGGTGACCTAAAACCCCCAACCCCCTGGGACTTGCCCGGGGGCCCAAATTACAGTGGGTGTGTGGGGTTTTGTGTGTGTTGTGTGTGTGTTTTGTTGTGTTGTTTTGGGGTGTGGTGTTTTGTGTGTGTTTGTGTGTGTGTGGTGTGGGGTTGTGTTTGTGTATGTGTGTGGGGAAACCACCTATTTGGTGCGGGGTGTTGTGGGGGTGGTGTTTTGTGTGTGTGTATGTTATGTGGGGAAAATTTTTTATATTTTGTGTTGTGTGTGTGTTTTTAATTTTATGGTCAAAATTATGTGGGGGGTTTTTTATGTGTCGGGGAAAAGTAGGGGGCTTGTACTTGGAGGTAATGTGGTTTCTCAGGGGGTCGCTTTTTGTCCAAATTTATTGTGACCTGATTTCCCACCCTCCGGGGAACTTACGCTCCCTACTTACAATGTTCCCCTTTTCCCCCTTTGTTTTTTAGTAATTAATCCCCTTTTGGTTCAATGGATTACTTTTGCTTTTTTTTTTACTGAATATTTGAGTGCCTATTGTCCCAGCTCGTGTGACGCCCTGGCGTAGATCCCGCCTCGATGTGACGTCCTGGCGTAGATCCACCTCAATTTCTTTCCCTTAAAAATGACCCCCATTTACTGTATTTCTCTCATGGGCCACGAAATTTTTTCACTTTATTATCTTTCTTGGGTACACTTGACAAAAAAGTCCCCCTTACCCCCCACCCCTACCTTTTTCCCCTCTGCGCCACAACGTTTTTTTTTTTTAGATCATTACAAAAATTTTTTGGGTCTCCCCACACTTATGTGGCTCAGGGAGATTTAAAAAACACTTTTAGGATTGGGGTTTAAATACCCTACACACTTTTCAACCCTTGCAGAAAAAATTGGGTTTGCCCCCAAAAAAAACTTTATTTTTCCCGAGCACGGGGAAAGGGGGTGACTCGCCGCCCCGCTGTCCCTACTTTTTTTTTTTTGTTTTTTGTGTGTGTGGTTTTGTGTGTGCCGGGAACCTTCCTTTGTACATAAAAGAGGTGTGGTTTTTTAGTCCCTTTCCCCAAACAATTTTAAACTATTAAAAGAGTCTGCCTTTACCAAACCCCTTTGTTTGGGTTATTCCCCTTTTTTGACCAAAACCCGAGCCTGAGAAATAAAAAAACCATGGGAAAATTCCCTTTGAAACATCTGTTTTTTTCAGTTTGGGAATTTTTTCCCTCGGGTTTCCGTTTTCAAAAAACCCCTCAGACAATTTATCCTGTTCACCTATCAAGTCTTCCAGTTCATTTATCCCCTTACTTTCTTTAGTTTCTTGAATGCTATTTCAGGTGTGGGGGGTTTTTATGCTGGGGCTGCATACTCCAAAAACGGGGGTTGGGCATACGTCATATACAAGGGGTTTTTAACGACTCTTTAAGATTTCTGAAAGTCACCCTTAATTTTGGGCCAAAATTGCAGGGCCAGCTGAAAGTAAAATTTGGGCTTCCCCAACCCGGTTAGGTTAGGTAAGGTTCGTCAGGGAAAAGGGCAAGCGTTTCCCGGGGCCCCCTCTTTTCATTTTAAAAAGGGCCCGCCACTGAACCCTTTTTTAGTTTACTGATCGAGGCCTTCCCTGGCCCTTTCCCCTCCAAACCCCTTGCGGGGCCCCCTTTCCCCCCCAAATCTACGCTAATCTTTTTTTTTTTTTCCCCCCCTCCTGTTTTTCTGTGGTCGGTTTTTCTTTGAAAACGGTACTTTTTTAAACGGTTTTTCTATAAGGGGTCTATAATAGGTTCTTTTAACCGATTTTCTAAAACCCTTTCGCAAAAATTTTAAACATTGTTCTTTTTGATCTAAACAGATCCGTCTAAAAAATTTCATTTAAAATTTGGGAAAAAAAACGGCTTTCTGTTTCCCCTTACCTTTTTTCTTTTTTTTGGCAGTGTGAAAATTGGATTTCAGTTACGACAGTTTCCGAAATGCTCCAGTTTCCCTTTCCCTTTCCCCTCTCGTCTTTCCCCCTCCGCCCCTCTTCCTTCCCCCCTTCTGTCCCTTTCCCAAATCCTAGCCCTCTCTTCCTTCCCCCCTCTGTCTTCCTTCCTCCCAGCCCCCCTCTTCCTTTCCCCCCTCTCTTCTCCCCCCCCCCTCCTAGCCCTCTCTTCCTTCCCCCCCCCCTCTGTCTTCCTTCCCCCCCTACCCTCTCTTCCTTCCCTCCCTGGGCTTCCTAACCTCCCAGCCCTTCTTTCCCTTTCCCCCCTCTCTGGTTTTCCCACCCCCCTAGCCCTCTCTTCCTTTTCCCCCCCTTGTCCCTTTCCCACCTTTCCCAGCCCCCTCTTCCTTCCCCCTCTGTCTTTCCCACCTCCTAGGCCCCCCTCTTCCCTTTCCCCCCCTCTGTCTTCCCCACCTCCTGCCCTCCCCTTCCTTCCCTCCCTCTTTTTCCTACCCCCTGCCCTCTCTTCCTTCCCTCCCTCTGTCTTCCTACCTCCTAGCCCCCTCTTCCTTCCCCCCTCTCTGTCTTCCTTCCTTTTCCCAGCCCTCTCTTCCTTCCCTCCTCTTTTCTTCCCACCCCCCTAGCCCTCTCTTCCCTTTCCCCCCTTCGGGCTTTCCCCCTTTTAGCCCTCTCCCTTTCCCTTTCCCCCCCTCTCTGTCTTCCTACCCCCTACCCCCCTTTCCTTTTCCTTCCCCTCCTTCCCCCCTTCCTTTCTCTCTGTCTTTCCTGCCCTCCTTCCTTTCCTTTTCCCCCCCCTTTCCCCCTTTTTTCTCCCTTTTTGTTTTCCTAAAACCCCCTTTTCCCCCCTTTCCCTTTTTTCCCTTTTCTTGCCTTTTAATTCCAAAAAAACCCCTTTCCTTTTTTTTTCCTATTTGCCCTTCTTTTCCCCCTTTCCCCTAAATTAGCCCGGGTTTTCTTATTTGTTTCCAACCCCCTTAGCCCCCATTTTCCTTTGCGCCCAAACCCCCCCTCTCTTTTTCCCGGCCCCAAATTGCCCCTTTTTCCCCCTCCTGTTTCCCCTTAGCCCCTTTCCTTTTTTCCTAAATTTTTTTTAACCCCCTCCCCCCTTTTTTTCCCTTTCCCCTTTTCCTTTCTTTTAGAACCCCTTTTCCCCCTCCCTTCTTCCCCCTTCCATCTCTTCCTTTCCCCCCCTTTTTTTTTTTTTCCTCCCTGCTTTTTCCTTACCCTTTTCCTTTTTTTCCTTGGGTTTTCCTACCTAGTCTTTCCTTTTTTTGTTTCCTACCCTTGGGCCCCCTTTTTTCCCCCCCTTGGGGGCCCTTTTATTTTCCTTCCCCCCTTTTTTGGGCTTTTCCCCCTTTCAATTTTTTCCCTCTCCGGGCTTCCTTTTTATTCTTTTTTTTGTTCTTTACCCCCTTTAAATTCTTTTTTTCCCCCCCTCGTCTTTTCCCCCCAAAATTTTTTCCCCCCCGTCCTTTTAATCCAAATTTTTTTTCCTTTGGCTTTACCCCCTAAAATCCCCCCCTTTCCCCCCTTTTTCCCTTCCCCCTTACCCTCTTCCCTTCCCCCTTTGGGTCTTCCCCTTTTTCCCCCTAACCCCCTGTTTCCCTTTCCCCTTTGGGGGGCCCCCCGGGCCAAGGGTTCTTCCTTTTTCTCTTTTCCTTCCTCTTGCCCCTCTTCCTTCCTCCCCTTTTGGGTGATTTCCCAGGCCCCCTTTTCCGTTTTCCCTGGGTTTTTCCTTTTAGTTTATCCTTTTCCCCCTTCTTTTTTTCCAGGTCCCTCCCCCCTCCTTTCCCCCCTTCCCCCTCTTCCTCCCCCGCTTTACCTCCTGTCCTTCCTTTTCCCCCCCCGGTTTTCCCCCAGGTCTTTCCCTTCCCCTCTTTTCCCCCCAAACGTTCTCCTTCCCCCCCTTGTTTTTCCCCCTTTGGCCCCCCTTTCCTTTCTTCTTTAATTAGTCTTCCCTTTCCCCTCTGGTTCCCCCTTGGCCCCCGGTTTTTCCTTGGTCTTCCTTCCTCCAGCCCCTTCCTTTTCCCCCTTCCCCCCAATTCTTGGTTCCCCCCTTTTTCCTTCCTTAGGCCCCCCTTTTCCCCCCTTCCTGGGTTTCCCTCCTACCCCCCTTGCCTTCCCCCTTTGGGTTTTTTCCCAAGGGCCCCCGGGGCCCCCCTCCCGCTTCCATTCCCACCCCCTCTTTTTCTTTTCCACCCCCTTTTTTTTTCCCCCCCTTTCTGCCGCCCCCCCTATCTGGCCTTTCCCTCACTTTGGGGTTTTTAAAAATTTTTTGCCCCCCCTTTCTTTTTTCTCGGTCTTTACCTTGTTTTCCCCCTTCCCCCCCCCTGTTTTCCCATTTTTTGCCCCTCTTCCCTTTCCCCTTTTGTTTCCTACCTTTACCCCCTTTCCTTTCCCCCCTTTTCCTTCCCCAGGCCCCCCCCTTTGGAAAAAAAAAAAATTTTTTTTCCCCCCCCGTTTTAAGGTTTTTTTTTTTTCCCCGCCCCTTTTTTTTTTGGCCCCGGTTTCCCGGGGGGCCCAATCCCTTTTTTAAACAATCCCTTGGGTTTCCTTTTAACCCTTTGTCTTTTTAAGGCCCAAGCCTTTTTTGGTTTCCAAAAGCGATTTTAAGGGGAAAGGAAAAATGCCAAAAATTCCCCCGCCTTTAATTTTGGGGGGGCCCCAAACCCCCTACGGGTGTTTGGGAAACCCCCCCCAAAATTCTTTTTTCCCCCCCCGCCTTTGGCCCCCCAAGGAAAGGGTCCCTGGGTTTTTAAAATTTTAGGAAATTTCCAATTTTTGGAAACAAAGGTGTTTTCCCAAAACATTTTTTTGAGGTCGGGCTTTTCTCCCTTTTTTTGAAAAACTAGGTTAAGAGGGTTTTTCCATCCCCGTCATTTAGAGGTGGAAAGAGTTCCAAACAGAAGTAACCCCTTTGGTCTTTTCCTTGACCCCCAAAGGGGCCAAAAAAAGGTTGGAAAAACCACCCCCTTCCCCTTTTAATTTCTAAGCTTTCCTTTAAGGGTTTTTTCACCTTCCCCAAAATTTTAAAAAACCCAAAAAGGGCCCAAAACCTTTTTGAAAAAGGCAAACCCCCCCTGAACAGGCTTGGGGGTGGGGAAATTTCTCCTTTTTTAAATTTAAATTTTTTTAGGGAGCTTTATAAACCCCTTTTGGGGCCCCCCAATTTCCTTTTTGGTACCTTTGCCAAAAATAAGGCCCGGGGCCTTCCTCTACCCCAACGAAAGCCCCAATTTCCATGGACTTTTCTTGGTTTGGATTTCGTTCAATATTGTTTGGGGGTTTGGGAAGGGGGTTTCCCTTGGTTTGGGGGAAATTAAAGGGTGTTTTGTTGTTTCCCTTTAGGTTTCACCTTGGGTTTGGGTCAACCCCTTTTCCCCTTTTGGGAAGGGCCCCTTCCAATCCCCCGGTGGTGGCGAAAGGCTTCCCAAAAGCAAAGGGAATTTTGGGCCCAATTACTCCTTTTTCCCCTTAAATTTTTGCCAAAGGTTTCCTGTTTCGGGTGGGGGGACCCCCCTTTTCCAAAAAATTTTTGGGGTTTCCCGTCGGGGATCTTAAGGGGTTCGGGGAAAACAATTTTTGGGTCAAGGGACGTTTTTTCCCAACGTTTAAAAAACCCCCCCCAGGGGTTTTTACAAGGTTTTTACTAAATCCCCTTCTGCCAAGGGGTTTTTTTAAAAATATACTGGGTTTTTTAAGGAGGGGAGCCAAAGGGGGATTATGGTAAGGGGAAAACCCAACCAAAGTTTTTCCATGTTTAAACCTCCCAGAAGGGCCCAAACCCAAGTTCCCCCTGTTTTAAGGGGGGCTTTACCCCTTCCCTCAAAGGGCATTTTTTTGAAAAAAAGGGGTGACGCGACAACGGGGGAGGGAGATTGGTTTTGGGAGGCCCCCGGGGAATGGTGGGGAAAAGAAAAATTTTACGGGCCCCCAGGGAAAGGGAAAAACCGGGGGAACCAAAGGAGGGGGAAAGGAAAACCTTTAAGGGGGGAAAGAGATTGAAAAGGGGGGCCCCGAAAAAAAAGGCTTCAAAAAGGTTGGTGGATCCAAGGAAAAAAGACCAGAAGGAGAGGGAAGAGAAAAAGGGGGAGGGGAAAGGAAGGAAAAAGAGAGAAAAGGAAAAAAAAGAGCTTGAGGGGGGAAAAGGAAAAAGGGGAAAAAGAAAAAAGGGGGAGGGGAGAGGGGAGAAAAAAAGAGAGGGGGAGAGGAAGAGAGGAGAGGAGGGAGAGGGAGAGAAGAGGAGGGAGAGAGAGAGAGAGAGGGGAAAAAGAGAGAGAGAGATAAAAAAGGGCAGACAAAAAGGGCGTAAAAAAAGAGGGTGACAGAGACTGTGAGAGATACAAGAAAGAAAAAAGACAGCAAAAAAAGAAACAAGACAGAGACGGAAAAAAACAGCAAAAAAAAAATAATAAATAAAAAATAATAAAAAATTTTAATAATGTTTACGCCTCTTCTCACACATTAAACTAGAAAGTCAACTCAAATTTTTTTCCCCGTCGCTTCAGAGCCTTTTTAAATTCCCATCTTGTTTAAGTTCCCCCCTTGTTTTGCGGGCTGTCCGTCCTTTGCGTAGACAGGAATGCCTTTAGAGACCCGGGATCCCTTAAAATAAAAAATCAGAAAAAACTTTGAGTAGGGACAGACGTTTTTTTTCATGACGTTTTTAAACCCCCTGTGGGCTTTTTTACGCACAGTGGGGGATTTTTTCGCACGTTTGGGGGTCTATTTCGCACATTAGGGGGGGTTTAATTCCCCTACTCTCCACCCGTGGGGAAAACTTTCCTTGTGTTCTTTTCCCTTAAATGATTAAATTTATTTAGCTCTCTTTTTTCAACTATTCTCTTTCAGTTTTATTTTTTTTTGCAAAAAGCAACTGAAAGGCATCCCGGGAATTTAGTAAAAAGTGCTCTGAAGGCCTTTCCCGTGTTAATCAAATTTTTGATGTTCTTTTTTCAGGGCGCATTTTCCAAAAAAAAAAAAAAAAAAAAACGCAGTAATAGAAGAGCTTTTTAGAAAAGCTTATGTACATAGGTAAATATGCAGATTGTACAAGAGGACGATAGGGAAGAAAGGATATAAAAAAAGGGGGGGTTTAGGAAAAAATGTACAGAAGGGGTTTTGAGAAGGTTGGTTTGGGTTTATAAAATAAAATACGAAAACGGGGGAAAGGGGCAAGAATGAAGGGGAAAAAGGGGGGAGAGAAAGGAAAGGGGGAAAAGAGAAGAGAGGAGAGAGGAGGAGGAGGGAAGAAAAAGCATTTAAGAGGACGAGGCATTTTCCCCCCTCAGGTGAGGCGCTCGTTGAGGGCCCCCGCTGGAGGAGGGTGGAGGGGGCTGTATGTGCTGGGGCCTGCATCCCCCCACTCCCCAACCCCAAATAAAAAACACCAGGCAGCCAGCCCCGCAGAAGCACCACCCCATCACCTTTAACACCATTTATCCCTCCAGAAACCCGCAAAAAGCGCAGCAGCACAGAAACATGGTATTAAAAGGGCCCAATTGGGGAAGGGAGGCAAAAATTTAGGGGGGAAGGGGGGGGGAGGGTGTGGGGGTGATTTAAAAAACCTGGGGGATTTAATGGGGGGTTAAAGGAAAGGGGGGGGGTCAGGTTTTCCCGGGAGGGGGAGGTGTTAAGGGTGGTTTAAAGGGGGGGGAGGTGTCAAAAGGGGTTTTAGGAGGGGGGAGGGTGTCAGGTGTCTTTGGGGGGGGGGAAAAAGGGGTAAAAGGGGTCAGGTTAGGGAAAGGGGGGGGTGTTAGGGTTTTTGTAGGACGGGGAAAAGTCAGAGTCAGTAGGGGGGGAGGTGGAGAAAGATGAGGCTTTAAATGAAAAAAGGGAAAAGGGGGAAAGGAAACAGGTGTGGGACGGAAAATTAATTTATGGGAAAAAGGAAAAATTAGAAGACCCGGGGATAATTAAAGGGGTAAAAAATGAAGGAGGTTGGATGGACATAAGTTGATGAAGCGAAGTGGGGGGGCAGGGGAGGGGTTTACAAGGTTTTAAAATCAGGGGATGTTGACGGGATGGGAAATCAGGTTGAAAGTTGACGAGGAAAGGGGAAAACAGATGGGGGGTTGACTGAGTGAAAAATCAGATGAGGGGGAAGGGGTGGGAGGGAAATTTAGAGTTTAAAAGAAGGTTTTTTTTTTAGGGAAAAAAAAAACGAGTCCGGGGAAGAAGGGGAGGGGTCGACGAAGGGGGGTTTTAAAGTTAGAAAGGGTATAAAAAGAGGGAAAGGAAAAAGTAGAGAACAATTTCCCGAAAGAATAAAAACATGAAAAGACAAACAGGGCCAGAAATTTCAGTGTTCTTTTTAGATGACTGGGTGGCCGTCTTGCAAAGGACTTTTTTACAAAAAATTTTTTTGGGCGCTGAAAGCATTTTCCTTCCCTTTTTTTTGGAATATTTTACCCTTTTTTAAGTTTGAAATAAAAATGAACTCTTTTAAAAAACTTTTCCCAAAAAAAATATCAAAAAAATTTATTTCGTATTTTTACCCAAATTTTAGTTAAACCCGTTAAAATATTTTTTTAGAAAACCCCTTTTTGATCGTGGGTCTGGCTAATTTTCTGCTGATTTGTTTTATTTGAACATTTTTTGAAAAACAAAATTTAAACAAAATAAAAGGGAAAAAAGTAAGGAAAAACACCAAGACTGGCACTGATGTACAGTCTCCCCGCTTTTGGGGTTATTGTGACTGGGTTTACTCTTGTACGTGAACCTTTAAAATTTTACGGTGAAAATTCCCTAAATGAGGACACCAGAGACGCCAAAGCACACTGAGAAAAACCGAGATGCATACACAACACCAAACTTTCATATACACAATGGGCTCAAGACACTTTCACATATTTAGGATGCCAAAAAGCACACCCCACCATATACACAGAAAATAAGGGGTTCCCCGGAAGGACACACACACTGGGGACTCCAGAGACGCACATTAACCCGAGGATGCCAGACAAAACACACAACACACACACACACACCCCAAAATTAAAACCCCAAACAACGTTAAAAACAAAAAGTGAGGACTCCCCGAAAAGAGTTTCAAAAAACTTACGCGCAGAGGGGGCTCCCGAGAAACCACAGACCGCGGGCCCGTCACAGGGCCCCAGTAACCAAAAAACTTTCAAAAGGGGCACAAGCCAGAGTTTTTCACATTGACATGAATTTCCCTTTGAACAAACAAAAAAAAATATGAAAAGAATAAAAGGAAGAAAATAGTGGGGAAAAAAAGGTTTTTTAAGAAAAAATTTTATCCCTTTTCCCCTCTATATATATGTATGTGCCTCTGTTTTTAAAAAAAAACTCTCTGTTTTGGGTTTTTTGTGGGAAACGGGAATTAAATTTTTTTTTCCTATGGCCATGCCGGGGTTTTTTCCCCTTGTTTTTCCAAAACATCGACCCAAAAATGACAATAATAATAGTGCAAAAAATAAAAATAAAAATTTTTAATAATAAAAAATAAAGGTAAAATAATGTTTCGTTTGCAAAAAAAACCCCCGGGGCCCCTTCCCCCCCGTCGACTTTTGGAGCCAGCCCCGTCCCCTTCCCCCCCCCCATTTTGAAAGTGGAAAATAGGAAACCCTCGTGCAAAAAAAAGAGGGGCCCCAAACCCCCCACGGAACCCCCCCGGTCATTCCAATGGCTCCAAGGGAGCCTCCAACTGTAACCCAGGCCCCTGGAGCGGCACCTGTGGAGCCGCGAATGGGAACTCCAGCCACTGTAACGGCCCTGGCGAAGTCGCGAATAGCCGTTCCAGCCACTGGAACGGCACTTCAGAAGCTGCCAACAATAACCCTCGCCGCTGGAAAGGTGAAGCTTCTGGTAATGGAAATGGCCACTGGAACGGTACAGCTAGACTGGTTTCGAAAGACGCTCTCGGAGCTTCGAACGGTGAGAATGGCCTCTGCAGTGGTACAAATGGGGCCGCCAATGGTGCCTCTGACGAAGTTTCTGGACTCCTGAACGATACCTTAGGTGCTTCCATCAACCCAGCGCCTGATTGGACCACACCATCTAGTAAGACGTGCAGCAGTACAGTTGTTTTGTATATGTATATATACATTATTATATATAATATATATATATATTATATATATATATATATATATATATATATATATATAATATTATATATATATATTATATATATATATAATATATATATATTTTTTTTATTATCACACTGGCCGATTCCCACCAAGGCAGGGTGGCCCGAAAAAGAAAAACTTTCACCATCATTCACTCCATCACTGTCTTGCCAGAAGGGTGCTTTACACTACAGTTTTTAAACTGCAACATTAACACCCCTCCTTCAGAGTGCAGGCACTGTACTTCCCATCTCCAGGACTCAAATCCGGCCTGCCGGTTTCCCTGAACCCCTTCATAAATGTTACTTTGCTCACACTCCAACAGCACGTCAAGTATTAAAAACCATTCGCCTCCGTTGCTTAAATAGCAACGCTCTTCTTGCCGAATAAGGCAAGCGAAAATTTGTGTATGCAATAATTTCGCAAAAATCATTCCGAACCTAACGAAATAAATATATTTCATTTTGTTTGTTTATTATTAAATTATTGTAAACTTACCTAAAATATATTTAGCTATTACCCAAAATTAAATTTGCGTTTGTTATGAAAGTTAGGAATTTTTCTAAGGTTTTTTTGGTAAAAAAATTATTTTTTGAGTTTATTTTCTTGCCTTTTTTTCCCCCTTTATTATATTTTCTTTCGAATTTTTTTTTTCCCTCGTCTACGTGCTTTCGTTTCTTTTTATTCATCAGATTTCCCCGCAGAAGCCGAAGTTTTTGGGGATGTCGGGGGAGGGTTTGGGGGGGCCCTGTGGCCTCCCGGGACCCCCCCCTTTTCCCCAAAATCATCCACACCCTGCGTCCCACCAATACGTAAGGGGGTTCGTCTATCCTCTTCATGCTTCATTTTATGTGCCCCAAGACCCCTTTTTGTAATTTATGTAATAAATTTGCCAGTTTTAATTGCTGCTATTAAATTTTCCATTGCACGAGCGGCTGTTCAGGAACTACGGGTTCCCCACAGCTACACAGAACTACATGTATCCTCAACGCTCCGACGGGGAACACATCGCCCTCTCCCAGTTATCATTTATTACTGTTGCAAGACAAATCTCTGAGGTCACTTTTTCTCCCCGGATCTATATTATGTGGGTGTATGAACATGACTTAACCATGTCACTGGCTTTGTAAATAAATAGTTTTATAACCTTTTCTTTTTAGTTTGTAGACGAGAGCCTCATTTTTTAAAAAAATAGGGCTTGTTTTTTATTTCTGTCATGTCTCCTTTGGGGGTTTTGCGTCATTTTTTTAAATTTTATTTTTTTTAAAGTGAATTGATTTGTTTAAACAAGAGTGGTTATTCACCAAACTATCATAGTAACTCGATCCTCCACACCCCTTAGATTGTATTGTTTTCATTACGTTCAGTGAAGGATTGCTCATTCACCTTTAATTCGTACCCCCAGCGGGTGTGGAAGGGGCTGTGTCCCCCCCCACCCGCTCGTCCGTTTCCCCCCGCCCCGCCGCCCTCCCGCCACCCACCTGCGTCTTTTTTAGCGGGTGGGGGGCAACCTGCCACACTCCAACAAACCTGGCTCTTCTTCAGAAACCCTGCAGGACCCACAATGTTCCATTTTCCCAAGGGTTGCTGTATCGGGGGTAGGGGCCCGTGACTTCAAGGGGGGGTGTAACCCCATCGGCTGCGCTATAACTTGACTTTAGTTGACGGTCTTGATTTATAACTGCAAACTACCTCTCCCTACACAAATAACCCGCACATAGAAAGAGGAGCTTATGACGACGTTCGGTTGACTTGGAAAATTTTAAAAAGTCACACTAACAAAAGGAGAGCGGATGGGAAAAATTGGGCGGGAGGTGGCAGTGTAGTAGGGGTAGTAGGGGGAGGGAGCTGGTGCCCACGGGGTAAGAGCAAAACACCGGGGGGGGAAAAACAAATAAATAAAAAAAAGGAAAAAATACACAGGGCAGAAGAAAGAAAACCCCAAAAGGGGAGAAAAAGGAAAGAGGAAAAGGGGAAGAGGGAAAGAAAAAGGAGGAATCAGGTTAGGTCACAGTGTTCGAAGTTTGGGCCCATTTTACAATGAGGGGGAGAGGAAGGCATTACAAGACAAAGCCAGGACTAGATTCATAAAAGGGAAATTGTGTTTAGGGGGTTTCAACCACCCCGCCATCGGGTTGAACCCCCTTTAATACACTTTTTTTCCCTTGTATAAATCTTTGTGTGTTTCTCGTGGGGGCCCGAAGTTAGATTTAGATACTCCGACAAGTTCATTAAGGCCCTCATTTTACGAATACTAATATCCAGATTTTTTTTATCTCAAACAGGGTTTAAAGAAAAACCTCGAGTGTAGCAGGGGAAAAAATTCACTTTCTCATAAACTGATACTTTGTGAGACAGTCTTGTTCTACGTGAAATGCGAGTACCCCCATCTTCGTGTTTTTAAGAGGGGTTAAATGCACTCTTTTTGGAGTATGTAGCCTGAGATATACACACCGCTCGATGTATATATACTGACAAATCACAGCTCTCTGTCTGTATACTTTGAGACTGTAATATCTGGGATGTAAATTCCTCTGCGCATCTTTTTTTTTATCGCTTTTTAAATCCATTTCTCCCTTTTACGTACAATTACTTTCAGTTTTGTTCGACGATTCCTAAACATTCTTTTTTTTTCCCTTGTAGACGAGATCGAAATCGCCTCGATGCGGAGAACCAACTTTCCGTTCTCGCTGACGATTTACGAGAAGGGGGGTGGCGAGGGGACCCCTAAGTCGTGTTGCGAGCCCGCTACGCCCCCGGCAGCAGATTGCGGACCCCCCGGTCATCTAAAGGCCCTGGGGCAGCGGGGGGGAGCCGTTCTCGGGTGGCAAACAAGTTTTTCCCAGGTTTTAGCTCTATTGGAAAACGAATTGTTTTCCTTCCTATTCACGACTCCTGTATAATCAAAAATTTTTTTGTGAACTCTAGCATATGGATTTTAGGTTACCAACTCAGTTCACCTGTACACTAAGTAAAAAAGGGCTTTTTTTCCCTAAAAGAAAAAAAAAGCCTCGTTGTACATAACTATGAGTTCAACACCTCTGGCTTTTAATTTTCCCCCCACTTTATATGAATTGAAATTTTCATACCTTTCAAGTATATAAACCGAAGTAAAGCCTGAATTGCTTTTTCCTCCTTTCCCTTTCATTTATTCCAGTTTCCTTGTTTTTTGTTTTTACTGTAACTGGCCCCTGGGCTTTAGCTGTCAACCCCAAAAAGCCGCAGCAGCAGCAGCAGGAGCGGGGAACAGGAGGGGAGGAGAAGGAGGGGGGGAAGGAGAAGAAGGGGGGGGGGGTTAGGGAAACCCTTTTGATGTTATTTTTTTACTCCACCCCTTAAAAAAAAAAAGGTGTCAGCTTCAGTCGGGGAAAGCGGCTCAGTCCCCGAGACGTGTCTTGAAAAAGTAAAAAAGGTCCCATACCGGACAAGCGTCCCTAAAACCCCCCCGAAGCCCAAGGAGAGTTTTAAATACGCTCAATACTGTCTCTGCCGTAGAGGGGAAAAAAAATGATTCTTAGATGTAGTATATATGTTCGATAACGACACGCAAATGCCTAAGAACATTGGACT
Source organism: Cherax quadricarinatus (assembly GCF_026875155.1). Taxonomy (NCBI): domain Eukaryota; kingdom Metazoa; phylum Arthropoda; class Malacostraca; order Decapoda; family Parastacidae; genus Cherax; species Cherax quadricarinatus. Next base: position 6,228,320 of record NC_069446.1, read on the forward strand.
CACCGATACTATCTCTGTGGTGTATTTTCCGCACAATGATTCCAGGGCAAACTAATACTGTGTTCATTTATGTTTTTTCACCTCAGAAAGGGGAGGCATTCTCTATAATTTTAAATCTCATAAAAATAATCTAAGTTTAGTTGTTGGTGAAAACTATTTTACTTTTATTTTTATTATATTTTTTATTAAAAACGTCGGGCCCCTCCCCACCAAGGCAGGGGGACCCCAAAAAAAAAAAACTTTTATCACATTCATCCACACTGTCTTGCCAGGGTGGGGCTTACCCTACAGCTATAAAACTGCAATATTTAAAACCCCCTCCTTTAAGGGGCAGACACTGTACTTCCCATCTCCAGGACCAAGTTTCCGGCCCGCCGGTTTCCCTGAATCCCCTTAAAAATTACCCCGCTCACCTCCCAAAAGCACGCAAGTCCCAAAAAAACATTTTTCTCCCTTTTCTCCTATCTAACACCCACGCAGGCTTGCCGGAAGTCCCGCCCCTCGCACACAAAACTTCCTTTTCCCCCCCCTAACCTTTTCTAGGGGGACCCCTACCCGTCTCCCCTCCACTACAGATTTATACTTTTTCAAAAATCTCAAGGTCATTCTATTTTGTTTCACCTCTCTACAGCCAACCACCTTTAAAAACCCCCTCAGCCCTCTGAAATGTTTGGAATCCCCACCTCCAATTTCCCAAAATACTAATTTTTTGCATTATTTTACCCACACTTTTTCCCCAGAAACATTCCCTGCTCCAGCTTTTCTCCTTGTTGCAACATTTTACCACCCAGCGTCCACCCATATAAAGGTTTTTTATAACTTACTCTCATACATTCCCCCCTTTTTTCCGTGGGGCAAAGTTTTTTTTTCTCCACGACCCTAAGTGCACCACTCACCGTTTCCCCTCATCATTCCTATATTCACCTCATTTTTCATAGACATCTACTGAACTCCCCCTCCAAATACTGAATACATTCCCTCCTCCACACTCTCTCCCTCCATTCATATCCAACTTTTTACCTAATTTTTTTTTTTTATCCTCATCATTTCTCTTCTTATTCACTTTTAAATTTTTTTTTTTTGCATACTTTAACCAAATCATCCACCAACCCTGCAATTCCTTCAGACTCTCCGAAATCACAGGGGCATCAGCGAAGAGAACTGTACAACTCCCACTTTGTGTTAGATTTTTTATCTTTTAACCCCCCCCCTTGCCAACACCCTTTTCATTCACTTCTTTACAACACTAAAAAATTTTAAATGAAAACCATGGTGACTCACACATCCTTGTCTAAGGCAAACTTTTTACGAGAAATTACCTCCCTCTCTCCTCATACTGTAAAACCCGAACCCCACACCCGTAAACCTTTACGCTTTCAGTAACCTACCCCTATTAATAAATTTGCAACTTTGCCACATTGCCTCCTTATCCCCCCGTCTACGCCTTTTCAAACCAAAATGCACGAAAAACCCTTTATTATTATTATTTTATTTATTTTAATTTGTAGCGGAATCACATTAAAAACTGCGTAAAAATAGCAAAGTAGTTCTGCTATGGTATTTAAAACAAAAATGGAGTTTATAAGAGTAATATTAAAAGTGCCCTATTTTAACACTTTCTTTACTGTTGTTCTTAGGCTCAGGTGTGAAATTGGCACCCGAAGGAAGCAGCACCGCAGCCCAAAGGGAAGTAGCGCCACAAGCTCCCCACCACCAGCACACGGGGGAGTCGAACTCAAGAGCAAGGGGAAAAACATTATAACACTCCTTCCGCTCACCCACAACGACAGCACCTCTTCTGACATTGACTCAATGATCCTTTGCACCACATCGAGGGTTTAGCAAGATACATTCCTACGCGGTGCCGAAGACACCTTTCCGAGGAGTCGTGCCAACGGACCTCAGACCCGAAGTAGCTAAAATTCTCGGAGTCAACGTAGTTTTTTTGGCAGTTCCCACGATAGGGAAAAGGGGCCAGCAGGATTTAAACAAAAGATAAAGGCAGTTTAGAAATCACACTCCAACGATACCACTTTAAAAAATTCCGGGGGCGAAGGGAAACCTTTTTTAAAAAAACGTCGCCCCAATTTTGCTCCCGAGGCCTTTAAGCAGTACCCACTGCATTCAGGCCTCTGAGGATAAGAGCGAAGTCAGTCGTGTCAGTCAAAAAGCTTTAAAAAGGGGGCAGCCGACCATCAACATTTCCAGTAGTTAAGGGACGCTGGGTGACAGTGGGTGGGGAGGTCTCCCATTCACAAGCCTCGATGCATGATTTCCCCAAGCGCCTGGGGCCACAGCCGGGGACGTCGATCTCTGGCAGGAAAAGCAGTAAGGGGAACTCGGAAAGGTATCAGCAAAATCGATATTTTTAAGTCAACAAGTGTTTACCCCGCTGGACGAAGCTCAAGGCTTCTGGCAACGCCACTGAATGTCGTACGGAAGCTCCTGGGGAAAAGAGAAGGGAAAAAAAGGAGACGGAAAAGTGGGGGATGCACGGAAAAAAAAAAGGGAAAAGGGGGGGATGGGGATAAAGAAGGGAAAGAGACGGAGAAAAGAAAAAATCAAAGGAAAAAGGAAAAATTTAGAAGCTGTTGAATTGAAACAGACGGGACGAGATTGAAAACACTGGAACACTTCGGGAAAATTGGGGATTTAAAAACGAAGTAACAGACAGGGAAATAAAACGAAGAGGGGAGGAATAGAAGACGAAGATGGCGGGAAAAGGAGGACAAAGATGGGGAGGAGGGGAAGGGCAAAAAGGGAAGAAGTGGAAGACAAAGCGGCGAATGGAAGACAAAAACAAAAATGGGAAACAAAAACGCGGAAAAAGTGGAAGACAAAACGAGAAGAAATGAAGACAAAATTTCGAGGGGTGGAAAAACAAAAGATGATGAGGTGTTAAGAAAGTGTGGAAAAGGGGAAATGGACGAGGGGGGAGGATAAAAACCCTGAAGGACACAGTGGGGGATAAAGTTGACGATGAAGTGGAAGAGAAAGTTGACGGGGAAGGGTGATACAATTTACGAGGGGAAAAGAAAAATAAAGCGATGAGGAAGTTGAAGAGTAGACAAATACATTACCATAGACGAGAAAAAAAGTGGAGGAGAAAGATGGGGAAAAGTGAGGAAAAAGAGGGGAAGAAGGGAGGAGAAAGATGGGAAAAGTGGGGGAGAAAGATGGGGAGGAAGTAGAGGAAGAGGGGAAGAAGTGGAGGAGAAAGATGGGGAAGAAGTGGAGGAGAAAGATGGGGAAGAAGTGGAGGAGAAAGATGGGGAAGAAGTGGAGGAGAAAGATGGGGAAGAAGTGGAGGAGAAAGATGGGGAAGAAGTGGAGGAGAAAGATAGGGAAGAAGTGGAGGAGAAAGATGGGGAAGAAGTGGAGGAGAAGATGGGGAAGAAGTGGAGGAGAAGATGGGGAAGAAGTGGAGGAGAAAGATGGGGAAGAAGTGGAGGAGAAAGATGGGGAAGAAGTGGAGAGAGAAGAGAAATGGGAAGAAGTGGAGAGAAAGATAGGGAAGAAGTGGAGGAGAAAGATGGGGAAGAAGTGGAGGAGAAAGATGGGGAAGGAAGGGAAGAAGAAGGAGGAGAAGATAGGAAGGAGTGGAAGAATGGGGAAGAAGTAGAGAGGATGTGGGAGAAGTGGAAGAGAAGATCATGAAGAGAAGGATGTGAAGTGGAGAAGGAGAAGATGTGGGAGAAGTGGATGAAGAAAGATATGGAAGAGAAGAAGTGGAGAAGAAAGATGTGGAAGAAGTGGAGGAAAAAGATTGGAAGAAGTGGAGGAGAAAGATGTGGAAGAAGTGGAGGAGAAAGATGGGGAAGAAGTGGAGGAGAAAGATGTGGAAGAAGTGGAGGAGAATACTTTGGAAGTGGAAGAGAAGGATGTGGGAGAAGTGGAGAAGAAAGATGTGGCAGGGGATACGAAAGATGTGGAAGAAAAAAAAAACACCGAGGAAGCTGAAGACGAGGCGCACGAGAGGAAGACGAAATGTACGAAACGGAAGAAGAGGCGCAGAAAGCGGAAGACGAAGCGCACGAAGCGGAAGACGAAGCGCACGAAGCGGAAGACGAAGCGCACGAAGCGGAAGACGAAGCGCACGAAGGGGAAGACGAGGCACAGAAAGCGGAAGACGAGGTGTACGAAGCGGAAGACGAGGCGCAGAAAACGGATGACGAGGTGCACGAAGCGGAAGACGAGGCGCAGAAAACTTATGACGAGGCGCAGAAAGCGGAAGACGAGGTGCACGAAGCGGAAGACCAGGTGCAGAAAGCGGAAGACGAGGCGCAAAAAGCGGAAGACGAGGTGCACGAAGCGGAAGACGAGGATCAGAAAGCGGTCTCCTCTCGCCGCGACCAACTCCCAAACGCAGACAAATTCGGAGAAGATGGAAACGCAAAAGACGAAGAGGATAATAAAACCGGGAGAAGACACAGTAAAGAGGATGTCTTCGCCAGGAAAAATGGGACAGAGGGATCAGATATCACTGATCTCCGCTTCAGCGAGGCGGAAGTGGTCGAGAAGACAAGAATGGTAAACAAGAATAAGGGAACACTGCCAGATATTACCGAGAAGAAGGTGTGAAAAAGAAAGGAAGAAAAGAGAGGGCAAAGAGAGGGAGAAAAGGCTGATAGGAAGTCAGTCGACCTAAAAGGGACAAGTTTGTTGGAGATTAAGACACGTGTGTAACAGTTATGTATCTTTACTGATGAAACGTTTCGCCTACACAGCAGGCTTCTTCAGTCAAATACAGAGGATGCAGGTGCAGTAGTGAAATAAAGATGATGTAACCAGTCCATCAACATTGGAGAAAAAGTATTTGAGGTGGTCAGTCCCTCAGCCTGGAGAAGAGTTCACCTCCATGGTCTAGAGAGACTCTAGAACGATATCGTTCCAGTTGGGTATCAGTAAAAATACCCAACCGTTGCACATGTGTCTTAATTTTCAACTTGTCTGCATATTATACCATTTTAGACAAATTTGTTAGACATTAGGCCTATTGATTATAGGTGGGCCATATCTGATGCAGGAAGCCTATTGACTACATGAGGTTCGTTAGGGCCACCAGCCACCTCAACTCTAATATCAAGTATGCTTTAAGTCCATATATATATATATATATATATATATATATATATATATAATATATATATATATATATATTATATATATATATTATATAAATATATATATATATATATTATAATATATATATATATAATTCGTACCTAATAGGTAAAACTGGTCAGTTGGCAAGAACTCATTTTAAATTAAATCCTTTCTAAAATTTTCTCTTATACGTTTAAAGATATATTTTTTTCGTTAATATTAATGTAAAAATTTATAATTTTGCACCAAAAGAATCTTAGAAAACTTACCTAACCTTATTATAACAAGCGCAATTTAATTTAGCCTGACCCAACTAAATATATTTTAGATATATTTACAATAATTTAATAATAAACAAACACAATGAAATATATTTTTTTCGTAAGGATCAGAATGATTTTTGCGAAATTATTGCATACACAAAATTTCGCTTATCTTATATGGCAAGATGAGCCCTGCTATTTAAGCCAAAATCGCAAGTTTTCTACCTAAAACCACAACTAGATGAGTACAACTAGGTGAGTACACACCTCGGTGTATATACAACGAGAGATTCGCACCATTAATTGGATAATATACACAGAGATCTACACATCTCGGTGCTTATACACTGAGAGACACACACACCGGACTGCACTCAGGATGTGGTGGATATATATATATATATATATATATATATATATATATATATATGGAGGGAAAACATAGGTAGCTTTCGTTCCCACAGTGTAACTGCTATAGAAAGCAAGACAGCCACACACAGTGAGTAAACAGTATCTTAAAACGCCATAAAATGCCTCTGATCGCTTTGAGACATCGAAAAAATGCAGTTGAAAATATTAATGCCTTTTCTTACGCATTGTTTTTCTTTTGACGCTAGTGGAAGGTTCTTGATTCCAGGAGCGAGAGCCAGTCCTTCCTCATCCTGGGATCAAATCTGGTAACCTCCCATTCCCCCCTAGACGCTGTTTGACCCTTACGGTTTCAGCGCTCCTACTTTTCCGGAATGCTATGTCATGACCAAAGACTTACGTGGGTCATTCTGCGCAGGCAGTGTGCAGGCTCGACACTCCGTCCGCTATAACAGAAGAGAAACGTGATCTTCTCCCAGCCAGGCTTTAGCCTCTAAATGCAGATGCAGTGGGTACCTTCATTAATGAAAACGTTTCGCACACCTAGGTACTTATCTCTCCTCCAAAACGTAGAGCCCCTGCGTGTGCGAAACGTTGTGGTTTTTGACATGGATATTTACTGTATCAATGAGTTCTTTTCTTTGTATGGTGAGAAACTCTGACTGCCAGATGAGTAAGATACATGTGCAACACTTGGCTGTCTTCACTGATGACGCGTTTCGCCCGTACAGCAGGCTTCTTCAATCAAATGCAGGCTAGTGCAACACCGGAGACTGTAGAAGTAATTCTGAGGTGATCAGTCCCTCAGCCTTGATAGGTGGTGGTCAGTTCCTCAGCCTTGATAGGTAGTGGTCAGTCCCTCGTCCATCACAGGTGGTGATCAGTCCTTCAGCCATCACAGTTGGTGGTCAGTCCCTCAGCCTTCATAGGTGGTGGTCAGTCCCTTATCCATCACAGGTGGTGACCAGTGCCTCAGCCATCACAGGTGGTGACCAGTCCCTCAGCCATCACAGGTGGTGGTCAGTCCCTCATCCATCACAGGTGGTGACCAGTCCCTCAGCCATCACAGGTGGTCGTCAATCCCTCAGCCATCACAGGTGGTGGTCAGTCCCTCATCCATCACAGGTGGTGACCAGTGCCTCAGCCATCACAGGTTGTGACCAGTCCTTCAGCCATCACAGGTGATGGTCAGTCTCTCGACCACCACAGGTGGTGACCAGTCCCTCAGCCACCACAGGTGGTGACCAGTCCCTCAGCCACCACAGGTGGTGACCAGTCCCTCAGCCACCACAGGTGGTGACCAGTCCCTCAGCCATCACAGGTGGTGGTCAGACCCTCAACCACCACAGGTAGTGGTCAGTCCCCCGGCCATCACAGGTGGTGGTCAATCTGGCTTACGCTAACACGCAATACATCAGTCCCTGGTGCTGCTATCATACGCTCAACTCATCCGAAAACCACTGATTATAATTCCAATGCAGTAATACGCTTGTAAATGTTCAATAAACAGGTGGAAATAAAGCTAGTTTTTTCTGCTCATCCTATTTTTTAAGGCCCCAAAAATGAGCTAGACACTTTCTCAATTTATTAATATTTCAACCCAGAAATATAATTCTATTAAAAAAATTATGTTTGAAAAAAAATTGTGGAAACGTGAACGGCTCTTGATCCAGGGAATTAGAGCTTCCTAGAATCAAACATGATAGCTTTCCCTTCCACGAGTTGCTACATGACCCCTACGGGTTTATCGCTTCCCCACAAATCAATACATCGTTCGAAAATTAATTTCACGAAGCGCAAACACGCGTTGGGCAAGAATGTGCTGCGGGCAACGTTTCGCCCTGTGTAGAGCTTGAGGGACAACGTTTCGCCCTGTGTAGAGCTTGAGGGACAACGTTTCGCCCTGTGTAGAGCTTGAGGGACAACGTTTCGCCCTGTGTAGAGCTTGAGGGACAACGTTTCGCTCTGTGTAGAGCTTAAGGGACAACGTTTCGCTCTGTGTAGAGCTTAAGGGACAACGTTTCGTCCTGTGTAGAACTTAAGGGATAACGTTTCGCCCTGTGTAGAGCTTAAGGGGTAACGTTTCGCCCTGTGTAGAGCTTAAGAGACATCGTTTCGCCCTCTGAAGAGCTTAATGGACAACGTTTCGCCCTCTGAAGAGCTTAATGGATAACGTTTCGCCCTCTGAAGAGCTTAAGGACAGGTTTCGCCCTGTGTCAAGCTTAACGCTTGACACAGAGCAAAACGTTTTTCTGAGAATTAGCCTACTACCCCGCTGTACAAACCACAACTGATCTAGCTTTGCTCCCGAAGACTATGCTCTTATAAAGCATTCTCCAATAACTTCAGTTATTCTTTCCTTCTTCTTCTTCTTCTTCTTCTTATTATTATTATTATTATGTTTACATCTTACGATATTCGAAATGTTTGGTTGATATTTGGTATTAGAACCTCGGTGGGAGATTTTCAAGCATTTTTACGATAAATTATATGCACATTTATATCTTTTCTGTCTGGCTATGATAGAATCTCGACGTCTCACTACGTGATTTAGATTTTATTTAAGTCTTCTTAGATGACTGGGACTTCAGCAGTCCTCCTGCATGGCTGGGATTTGGTCCGACCATCATATTGGACCTTATGTGATGATCAGGCCATGTGACCTCCATTTTCCTGGTTCCTTTCATGCATATGTGTTGGTCTGAAAGAAGCTCACGTGCACACGCATACACATATACAAATGAACACTTGCCTACACGAACATAAACGCGCTGGCGAACGCTATTATTAAGATTCACACACACACACATACAAACGTCAGCCAAGAGAAATTCCAGTTTTGTCGAAGTCCCACCTTGTTCCGTTTTCAGTGAAGTTACGTCTTGGAAATGGTATATTTTCTCTGAAACTGCACCTTATGTATAGCCCATTTTCTATGGTATCGCTGCTAAGTAATGGTCCATTTTCTGTGACGTGCAACCAAAATTATGGTCCATTTTCTGTGACGTCCAGGCCTAAATTATGGCCCATTTTCTGTGATGATGCGTGGGTGGACGTGACGTCAGTGTTGCGTCACTGAGAAAGACGGAAACTTCCTCTGTTCTCGGAGTCGATATGTGAAAACAGGACACACCTGGGGAAACCGTGTTCATCAAATTTAAAGGGATGACATAATATACGTAATCACAGAAAATAACATCTCTAGTGGCAGGAAAATAAGACACACACGATACCACATAGAATTTAAGTCTGGGAATGTATCGTATTAACTTACAATAACCATGTCCGGCTTATATATATATATATGTGTGTGTGTGTGTGTGTGTGTGTGTGTGGTCTTCGTGTAGTCAATAGGCTCTGTATTTAATAAACCAATCGAAGAACTGAATCAGTATCCTACTATGTCCCATGATTCGTATGTGTACAGATAGCAGGTGTGATACCTGGGCTCATTAATTTTCATCATTATTTTGTATATAGTTCTACTGTCTACAAGTTATGTTCTAGAATTTGTATTGATAAAGCCACTGGATGGCGAAACGTCTACAATAAAGATACCCAGATGTTTCTAATTTTCTTCAGTAATTCCCCGTTGGCTTATGCATCACTACTTCGATTTTCTTCGTTGCCAGATCTTTTGTTATTGTTCATGGATTTTTTTATTTAAATCCTTCTGGTATTATTTTCTTGACGTCAGCCACAAAGATTTTGATGTAATGGGACAGGAGTTGCCTTCCGTCTGGGATCAAACCTGATTACCTCCCATTCCCCAGGCGCTGTATGAGCCCCTACGGTTTTAGCTCTCTCGTGAATGCAAAAAAATAACAATAATTGGTATTGTTTGTGAAATTTAATAAAAAAAAACCTTCTTCGCTCTCATTGTGTTGGGGAAGCGAGCTACAGTGTTGAACAATAAGACACAAAGGCAGCGTGGAACACTTTGTTACCAGCACGTTTCGCCCTGGCTGGAGCTTTGTTGGGTTGATCAGCAGTATTGAACACGGGACAAGAATGAGAGAGTCAGTTACACACGCGATGTGGGTCATGATAGTTACCTTACACCACCACGGGAGACACATGCACACACACCACACACACACACACACACACACACACACACACACATACACAGGAGCATTGACTCGACCCCTACAACCATAAATAGGCGAGTACACACATACACACACACGCACACACACAAGCACCTACTGATATCCTTGACGGAGGCTGGAGAGAGGGGACCCTGTCTCTCTACGGGACACGTCTGTCTCACACCGGGACACTTTCTGTCTCACCCCGGGACACTTTGTCTCACCCCGGGACACTTTCTGTCTCACCCCGAGACACTTTCTGTCTCCGGGACACTTTCTGTCTCCGGGACACTTTCTGTCTCCGGGACACTTTCTGTCTCACCGGGACGCACTGTTCTTGGATTACTTACCAACAATAAGGTCTCTCTGCGAGAGACTTCAGCGTCTCTCTCACGACAATATCGAGTCGTCTCTATTGTACTTTTCCTCTCTAGCATCTCTTTCTTGCTCTTCCCTTCGATGCTCCTCTTCAGCCCCTCCATACACCGTTTCACACTTTCACTGCTCCTTTCCACCCTTTCATTGCCATTTTCTACTCCTTCACTATCCAGTTTCTCCTCTCCTCTATCCATTTTCTTCTCTATCCATCTTCTCCTCTCCTCTTAGAACAATCTTCATTCTACTGCCCCCTTACTGCATTCTTCCTCGCAGTTTCCCCACTTCCTCCCTCTATCCCTCCCTTCACGTACACCCTCTTCCGTATTTCCTTCCCTGCACTGTCCTCCTCCTCTCTCCCCCTCCCTATCTTTCTCCCTGACCATCCCTTAATGAACCTAACATCCTGACAGTGTAATAGCCACCTGGCTAGTGATCTCGTTAGCGGCTATCTGCCCCGTAAACACCAATCAGTGCACACCTCTCGTGTATCGCACGCCAGGTCCCTCCTGATTGGTGGGCGCTGCTGAAATCCCCTCGCTCATTGGCTAGATGGATGTGATGTGAAATGAGGTGAGGATATTATTGGCAGGGTATCACTTCCCTCGCTTCTTGCTGATTAGTTAAAATCATCTCGTGGTTTCTTATTGGTTGTATGTTATGTGTTCCTTTATTGGTTCAAAAATGTTAAGCGATCTCACATTGGCTGTATATTACATACTATTGGTCGAGATGATGTTAGGTGCTTCCTTGGCTGTATGTTACGTGTTTTCTTACTGGCTGTTAGTTTATTAATGGATGTTTGTTACGTGCTCTCTTATTGGCTGTATATTATGTGGTTCATTATTGGCTGTGAGAATGTAATGTATTCTCTTATTGGCTCTTAGTATTTAGTCTACATAATATATTGGTGTTCGATGATCCTTGTAAATAGCATTTATCCTGTCTGTCCTATGTATACTTGGCTGCAATCTTTGCATGGTATCTGGTATGTCTTGTGTAATTGAATATTTGTTTCTTGGAAAAGAGATTTCCCCAGTTTGTTAGGATAGAAAGTGATTATATTGGTCACTTTACTGAGACGATTGAGTGTACCTTGGTGGAAGGGTTCAATGAGTTGAGATTTGCTGGAGTCGAGTTTTCGTGAACTCTGGATATTTGCTTTCATTTCTCCATGTTTTACAAACCAGTCAAGGTATCTTAATTTGGAGAATTGTGTTCTGAGGATTTAGTTTTATTGATTCAACCTGGAGCTGTTGCATATCCTGACTGCACGTAAGAACAGGCTTGATGCAGTGCTCTTTTAATTTACAATGAATGATGGCTGTAGAAATTATTATAGTTGGCAGTGTGAGTGGGCTTCCTATAAACTGAGAATTTCTGGTGTTGAGAACATCAAAGAATGGAAGTTGAATGTTTCCCACTCAACTTTGAATTCTATAGAGGGAGCAAAATGATTAAGATCATCAAAGAATGTATCAAAACTGCCCCAGTAGTCGTCCCAGATAGCAAAGACATCATCAACGTACCCGTACCAGATCATATCTTGTGGTCTGATGATTGGGAAGGATGGAAATTTCATAGCAGTCCATGTATAGATTAGCGAGTACGGGAGAAAGTACACTTCCCATGCTACAATCAAATTTCTGTTTGAAGATTTCATTGCTGAAAGAGCAAACATTTGTTGTGACATAATTTGGTAAGGGCTAAGATTTTCTGGAAAGAAACCGGGAACTCCTAGTGATGTGTAAGCAATTTGATGACGAGGAAATTCAGGGTATCATTGACTGGTGCTTTCGAGACCAGAAGTTATTTCAAATTTTGCCATAAGAAGTACAGTACATACTATCACCCAACCTAATACAGAATGTCAGCACAAGATCAAGACTTACATAGCACAGAGGAATTACTTGTCATGAAGCAGGTAGCAGTCATCTAGTTCCAGACATGTCATCACACTCACTCTTTGACCTGTCTTTCCAAGTGCTGACCTGACGCTCCATATTCACCTGCACAGTGAGTGGTGCAACCTTCCTAAAAATTCGTGTTCTTTTTCACTTTTTTTGTATCTGCTGAAGAGGACTTCAACAGGGGGTCGAAATATGCAGATCAATTAATTTTCTGAGTTATTGTGTCCATGCTGGTTATTATTGAGCATTATGTATGTATATATACATATAATATATATATATATATATAATATATATATATATATATATATATATATATATATATATAATATATATATTTTTATTATTTTTTTTTTTATTATCACACCGGCCGATTCCCACCAAGGCAGGGTGGCCCGAAAAAGAAAAACTTTCACCATCATTCACTCCATCACTGTCTTGCCAGAAGGGTGCTTTACACTACAGTTTTTAAACTGCAACATTAACACCCCTCCTTCAGAGTGCAGGCACTGTACTTCCCATCTCCAGGACTCAAGTCCGGCCTGCCGGTTTCCCTGAATCCCTTCATAAATGTTACTTTGCTCACACTCCAACAGCACGTCAAGTATTAAAAACCATTTGTCTCCATTCACTCCTATCAAACACGCTCACGCATGCCTGCTGGAAGTCCAAGCCCCTCGCACACAAAACCTCCTTTACCCCCTCCTCCAACCCTTCCTAGGCCGACCCCTACCCCGCCTTCCTTCCACTACAGACTGATACACTCTTGAAGTCATTCTGTTTCGCTCCATTCTCTCTACATGTCCGAACCACCTCAACAACCCTTCCTCAGCCCTCTGGACAACAGTTTTGGTAATCCGCACCTCCTCCTAACTTCCAAACTACGAATTCTCTGCATTATATTCACACCACACATTGCCCTCAGACATGACATCTCCACTGCCTCCAGCCTTCTCCTCGCTGCAACATTCATCACCCACGCTTCACACCCATATAAGAGCGTTGGTAAAACTATACTCTCATACATTCCCCTCTTTGCCTCCAAGGACAAAGTTCTTTGTCTCCACAGACTCCTAAGTGCACCACTCACTCTTTTTCCCTCATCAATTCTATGATTCACCTCATCTTTCATAGACCCATCCGCTGACACGTCCACTCCCAAATATCTGAATACGTTCACCTCCTCCATACTCTCTCCCTCCAATCTGATACTCAATCTTTCATCACCTAATCTTTTTATCCTCATAACCTTACTCTTTCCTGTATTCACCTTTAATTTTCTTCTTTTGCACACCCTACCAAATTCATCCACCAATCTCTGCAACTTCTCTTCAGAATCTCCCAAGAGCACAGTGTCATCAGCAAAGAGCAGCTGTGACAACTCCCACTTTGTGTGTGATTCTTTATCTTTAACTCCACGCCTCTTGCCAAGACCCTCGCATTTACTTCTCTTACAACCCCATCTATAAATATATTAAACAACCACGGTGACATCACACATCCTTGTCTAAGGCCTACTTTTACTGGGAAAAAATTTCCCTCTTTCCTACATACTCTAACTTGAGCCTCACTATCCTCGTAAAAACTCTTCACTGCTTTCAGTAACCTACCTCCTACACCATACACTTGCAACATCTGCCACATTGCCCCCTATCCACCCTGTCATACGCCTTTTCCCCAAATCCATAAATGCCACAAAGACCTCTTTAGCCTTATCTAAATACTGTTCACTTACATATTTCACTGTAAACACCTGGTCCACACACCCCCTACCTTTCCTAAAGCCTCCTTGTTCATCTGCTATCCTATTCTCCGTCTTACTCTTAATTCTTTCAATTATAACTCTACCATACACTTTACCAGGTACACTCAACAGACTTATCCCCCTATAATTTTTGCACTCTCTTTTATCCCCTTTGCCTTTATACAAAGGAACTATGCATGCTCTCTGCAATCCCTAGGTACCTTACCTCTTCCATACATTTATTAAATAATTGCACCAACCACTCCAAAAACTATATCCCCTCCTGCTTTTAACATTTCTATCTTTATCCCATCAATCCCGGCTGCCTTACCCCCTTTCATTTTACCTACTGCCTCACGAACTTCCCCCCCCACTCACAACTGGCTCTTCCTCACTCCTACAAGATTTTAAATTCCTCCTTGCCCTATACACGAAATCACAGCTTCCCTATCTTCATCAACATTTAACAATTCCTCAAAATATTCCTTCCATCTTCCCAATACTCTAACTCTCCATTTAATAACTCTCCTCTCCTATTTTTAACTGACAAATCCATTTGTTCTCTAGGCTTTCTTAACTTGTTAATCTCACTCCAAAACTTTTTCTTATTTTCAACAAAATTTGTTGATAACATCTCACCCACTCTCTCATTTGCTCTCTTTTTACATTTGCTTCACACTCTCTTAACTTCTCTCTTTTTCTCCATATACTCTTCCCTCCTTGCATCACTTCTACTTTGTAAAAACTTCTCATATGCTAACTTTTTCTCCCTTACTACTCTCTTTACATCATCATTCCCCCAATCGCTCCTCTTCCCTCCGCACCCACTTTCCTGTAACCACAAACTTCTGCTGAACACTCTAACACTACATTTTTAAACCTACCCCTTACCTCTTCGACCCCATTGCCTATGCTCATTAGCCCATCTATCCTCCAATAGCTGTTTATATCTTACCCTAACTGCCTCCTCTTTTAGTTTATAAACCTTCACCTCTCTCTTCCCTGATGCTTCTATTCTCCTTGTATCCATCTACCTTTTACTCTCAGTGTAGCTACAACTAGAAAGTGATCTGATATATCTGTGGCCCCTCTATAAACATGTACTTTCCTGAAGTCTACTCAACAGTCTTTTATCTACCAATACATAATCCAACAAACTACTGTCATTTCGCCCTACATCATATCGTGTATACTTATTTATCCTCTTTTTCTTAAAATATGTATTACCTATAACTAAACCCCTTTCTATACAAAGTTCAATCAAAGGGCTCCCATTATCATTTACACCTGGCACCCCAAACTTACCTACCACACCCTCTCTAAAATTTTTCTCCTACTTTAGCATTCAAGTCCCCTACCACAATTACTCTCTCACTTGGTTCAAAGGCTCCTATACATTCACTTAACATCTCCCAAAATCTCTCTCTCTCCTCTGCATTCCTCTCTTCTCCAGGTGCATACACGCTTATTATGACCCACTTCTCGCATCCAACCTTTACTTTAATCCACATAATTCTTGAATTTACACATTCATATTCTCTTTCTCCTTCCATAACTGATCATTTAACATTACTGCTCCCCCTTCCTTTGCTCTAACTCTCTCAGATACTCCAGATTTAATCCCATTTATTTCCCCCACTGAAACTCTCCTACCCCCTTCAGCTTTGTTTCGCTTAGGGCCAGGACATCCAACTTCTTTTCATTCATAACATCAGCAATCATCTGTTTCTTGTCATTCCGCACTACATCCACGCACATTTAAGCAACCAGTTTTATAAAGTTTTTCTTCTTCTCTTTTTAGTAATTGTATACAGGAGAAGGGGTTACTAGCCATTTTCTCCCGGCATTTTAGTCGCCTCATACGACACGCATGGCTTACGGAGGAAAGATTCTTTTCCACTTCCCCATGGACAATAGAAGAAATAAAAAAGAACAAGAGCTATTTAGAAAAAGGAGAAAAACCTAGATGTATGTATATATATATATGCATGTGCGTGTCTGTGAAGTGTGACCAAAGTGTAAGTAGGAGTAGCAAGATATCCCTGTTATCCCTGTTATATATATATATATATATATTTATATATATATATATATATATATATATATATATATATATATATATGTCGTGCCGAATAGGCAGAACTTGCGATCTTGGCTTAAATAGCAACGCTCATCTTGCCATATAGGACAAGTGAAAATTTATGTATGCAATAATTTCGTCAAAATCATTCTGAACCTAACGAAAAAAATATATTTCACTGTGTTTGTTTAGTATTAAATTATTGTAAACAACTCTAAAATATATTTAGTTGGGTTAGGCTAAAATAAATTGTTCTTGTTATAATAAGGTTAGATAAGTTTTCTTAGTTCCTTTAGGTGCAAAATTATAAATTTTTACATTAACATTAATGAAAAAAATATATCTTTAAACGTATAAGAGAAAATTTAAAAAGGGCTTAATTTTAAATGAGTTCTTGCTAACTGACCAGTTTTACATATTCGGCACGACATATATATATATATATAATATATATATATATATATATATATATATATATATATATATATATATATAATGTATATATGTGTGTGTGTGTGTGTGTGTGTGTGTGTGTGTGTGTGTGTGTGTGTGTGTGTGTGTGTGTGCGCGCGCGTGTGTGTTTTATATTATAATTTCTTATATAGACATGATCATCACCATATATCAAAACACTCTCGTCTTGATAATGGTTCAGGACCGACCGAAACCTTTGTAGTAAATATTTACCACCGTCTCACGATTTCGTTTTGAACTGTCCCTCCCACGGCACAGAGTCTTTGTTTATTGGTATAAAACATGTACATAACTTTCTTCACTGCTACTACTACTACTATTACTACCACTAACCCGTGCATCGGGTATGACCTACTTCCACTGGGGAATCCCGCCTACGAGTGACTATGCCCTCGTCTGCTACCCGTTCCTTTCCACTTGACGCCAGTATATCAGCACCAGCCTTCTTGCCTGTGCTCCAGAATCTTCACAACTACGGTGCTCTACGCACCAACTTCAAGGTTGAGGGACTGATTACCTCATCTTTTGTATATAGTTCTTCTGTCTTCCAATTATGTCCTTGAATTTGTATTGATAAAGCCACTTTTTTTTTTTTTTTTTATTCGCCGGTATTCTCCCGGCCCGTGTCTTTTCCAAGTAGTGGTGACCCGGCAAGCCACTGGATGGCGAAACGTCTATAATAAAGATACCCAGATGTTGCACATGTGTCCAATTTTCCACCAGAACAGTTGTTGTTGTGTGACCTCTCACTCGTGACCTACAAATACCGCAAGTCGTTTAATTTTGCCTCTCACCCCACAAAAGAAAATTTGACTGGGAGGCTACAACAGTTTCTCCCACTATACGAATAGCCCGCACAGAGGAGAGAGACGCTTATGACGATGTTTCGGTCTGACTTGGTCCATTTACAAGTCCCACACGAAGATGAGGGAGCCAGTTTATATAGGAGAGGGGGGACAGGGACGGGGCAAAGAGAAGAAGAGAGAAGGAAGTGGAGAAGTAACAGTGGGAGAAGAGGTAGAAGTAATGCCGATAATGGAAGCAGTAGTGCTACTAATATGAAGAGGCGCCCCTCCCCTTTAAAATCTTTTTCCTCACTTGGTTTTCTCCAGTGGTTCCATAAAAAAAAAACAAGCGAAGAATTTAAATAGGTTGAATCCCAGAGGATGGGATCGACCCTCTCCATCCCTGCTTCCCCAAGAGTCTTAGTATTGGTGTGGGCCGCGTGCTAACTATGTCCTCCCCACAGCCTCGCTTCGCCTACACTAGGCAAGCTTTATCGTCCATAAATTCATGCGTTCCGCGTCTTGCAGTGTTCCCATGCTTGTTCCACAAGCTGACCTGGCACCATTCACCTTTTCCTCCCCTGTGCCTCCTCCTTTCTCCCTTTCCTTTATTTTGATCTGCCTCTTCCTGTAGCCTCTTCTCCTCTGCCTTATCGCAGTCTTATTTCCTTCTCTCTTTCTCATATCTCGATTTATCTTTCTAGAGGAAAGGGAGAGAGAAGAGAGAGAAAGAGAAAAAGAGAGAGAAGAGTTGTTGAAGGTGTGGTGCCAGATCTGGAGGTCTCTGGCACCCTCGTGGCATCCCCGGTCGGGTCGGTAACGCTGTCCTCTGCCAGATCAGCTGTCGGCCGGCACCCGCAAACGTTTGTTCCGGCACAAACGTTTTCTTGCACACCGTTGTTCTCGTGGTGCGAGCGTGCGGGCGCGCCTGGCCACTCTACTCGTCCTTGGGATATAAGCCAGTACATACAAGGCTTCGGTGCTCTTAAAAAATATATATATATACATATATTCATTGCTTTTTCAGGTGTGACCATTGCACAAAATGCTCTCACACGCTGACTAGAATTTCACAGAATTAGAGAATTTCTAACTGTCCTTCACACATTTTGCAGTAAGTCTCCCTGGTCATAAGTTGATGCAATTTTGACTTCCTTTGCAGAATGAACTAAAGGTGTTGGAAAATATTTCTATAAAACGGTGGAGGAGAATATACTCGGCCTGGTATAACCGCCCAGGATATACGCAATATAATCCCCAGCATCAGAGGTAAGTGTGAAGACTTTGTGTTAACTTATGACCAATTAAGTATTCACGGAATTTGATTACAGCGTCCATCGAAGGGCGAAACGGAGGATTGAGCCTTCAGCAATGCTTTCGCTGAAATTCCCTCACGGGTTTAGTGCTTCACTTGTACACAGTAACATTAATACTTATAATAATCTTCCAAGGAATGGTTTGAGAGAAACGTCCTCATGCTGAGGTGAGGATGCTGAGGCTAGGTTACGGACGTCTGAAACAATACGCTCGTTATCTGAGGTGTGAAGAGGGGATTTTGAAGTGACTTTAATTGTGAGAAAAACCCGTGTAATGACGACATACAAAAAAAAAAAAATCTATTCCAAAAAGTAGGCAGTGAAAGCCAGTTTTATGGAGTCTCTCACAAAACACGAAGGCCAGACACTTCTCGGATCAGCTGAAGGGAATTCCGGCTTATAAACCCATCCTGTAAACCAGATAGTTTGCCGAGTAAAATGGCATTCAGATGCAGTGAATGTTTTTATTAACCAAGGGAAAAAAAGTGTCGCCCACGCAGTGGGCTTGATCAAGTCAGCTGACTTGATGAAGAAGAGAAATGAGGATCAAGAACTGTATTCTTCAGAGGAAATTTCTCCTCACCGGAGCTTTAGTCAAACGATGACTTTAGTCAGTGGAACATTTTTTTCGTTTTCTGGGATGATAGGGCTTACATCTTTCGCTGACTTTTCTGTCCACCAAGATTTTTTTTTTAATATAACATCACGAGGTGCGTCTCGAAAGCAATAGACAATATCCATATCCATAAATATTTTTGTTAATGGTGTCCATGGCATATCGGTGCCATTAACTCCGCCCCGTTGGTATTTATGTGGAATTTCAGTTCAAGACTTGATAAGGCTTTACACGAAGCGAAAAGTTGCCTCTGATAAAGATTTTTCAGAAACGTGTGCCGTTTCTACGTTATTATCGGCAGTACAATATTTAGACCCATTCAGAATATTTCCTGCCACGAAATATCCACCACAGTTTATACTGTGAAGTTATTACTTATTATGTTATCAGTCATCATTATGTTATCAATCATTACGTTATCAATTATTACGTTATCAATCATTACGTTATCAATCATTACGTTATCAATCATTACGTTATCAATCATAATTACGTTACCAATCATCATTACGTTATCCGGTCACCATTTCATTATCAGTCATCAGTGTTAACAAATAACCCAAGATAACTAGATTGGACACGTTCTACTGCCTTCAAGAACCGTTTTTTCTCTGATAGGGTAGACCAAAAAACCAGCAATTAGTCTACAGTAGGTCTCATGACCCAATAAAATGTTCCACTGATTGAGTACAAATCTATTTTTTAACGGAGATGAGTTTACAGGCAAAGAGCTGTTAACTGCGTCAGCTAATAGTATACCCCATCTCTAAGGTATACTTTAACCCATTCCCATTCTATTGCTTGTTGCATATGGGTTAATTGCTGAATACAGTTAATATGGGTTGAAATTATTCCATTCTGGGTTTCTGGTACAAAACACGTACTGCAGTGACTCGCTAGAGGGGAGAGATGTCGAAAATTTGTAAGGGAGCTGAAGTACGATGAAGTAGACGTGTTAGGTTAAGTAAGGTTAAGTTAGGTTAGGTAAGGTTAAGTTAGGTTAGGTTAGGTTAGGTTAGGTTAGGTTAGGTTAGGTTAGGTTAGGTTAAGTTAAATTAGGTTAGGTTAAATTAGGTTAGGTTAAATTAGGTTAGGTTAGGTTAGGTTAGGTAAGGTTCGTCAGGAAACAGGACAAGTGTTTCCTGACGCGGGTCTTGGTCATGTGATGACGCGCTGCTGGAGCTTCTGGTCATCTAGCCGAGGCCTTTCGCTGACTTACCGGTCCACCCCTTTAAAACTTATGGTTATGATTATAGCCAGCAGACGAGTGACTAGAAAGATATACACAGGGCAAGGAGATCTTAATTACTACAACGTTTCCTCTCGTGTAGGCAAAACGTTAGAGTAAACAGAGATTCCCTTTCGCTGTATGTGTCCTTTTAAACAAAAAACGGAGAAAAGTGCACACTTGCTTTTATTGTCACGAAGATTCGCCCAGTTTAGAGCTTCATTTGTCTAAACATACACGTAATAAAGCTCAGTCAGTAGCCTATGGTCGTTTAAAATAAACTTTTATCCGGAATTGGGTCTTCACACTCAACTTGTTGCCCGGTCACTACTGTAGGTTGGTCGGTTAATGGGGTTTAAAGCTGGTCAACTACACAAAGGGTCATTAAAGGCCTCATGTAACCTTCTAGCCACCAAACAAGAATACTTTAATCCCTAAAATAGGAGTAAACTCGCAGCATATACACGCTGAGAGGAACACACCCCAGGGTGTTGCAAGGCCTCGTCTCAGACCGAGCCGCGGGGGCGTTGACCCCTAAAACCCTCTCCAGGAATATTTCTTATACAACACGGTATATTCCTCTTACTCATTTGTGGCAGTCTTCATGTTCGGAGTCTTCCTAGCTTCCGCAAAAGTTTAATAGCTGTTCCTGTCAGTTTCCTCTGACAGCAAGGGGTTGGGTTCTCTGAGGTTCACTAAGAGTTGGAAGGGAAGCATCGATTCTGGTGTAATAAGGGATTTACACCGAGGGGTATATTTCTCTCAGAGTGTCTTTGTATATGCTGAGAGTGCATTTTATTCCCCGGTTATGTGCAGTCTTAATGACCCTGAAGTAGTCGATTGGCTTTAAACCTCATCAACCAAGCTAGTGTGTGTCTCTCTCTCGTGAATAGCAGACTGTGGATCGAGCCTCCAGCCCGTCCTGCGCTGAATTCTCCATATACTGTATGCACAATATTTATCCCAGGCGAGAGTCGCTATTATTTTTTTTTGCTAGTAGTCTGTCCGAGTGGCACTTGTGACACCTCAGCCTCAAGCTGTAAAAGACGTAACTTTGGCAATTAGATCGTTCAGTTTAATCCGAAAGACCGTTCGTTGATTTCTGTCCGATCTTACAGCATACTACGTTGAACGTTATTCATACATATCTAGTTTCTTTTAATGAAATGCAACAGTCGGCTTACGTCTGTCAGTAAAACTTAATATTAGGAGTTTCTAAGCATTTTACGATTGCAGACCCACAATGGATTGCCAAATATGAACTGATACCCTATTCATCAGACTGTGGAAATCATTATCATCATTACCAGTTCTATTAGGTATCAGTAAAACCAAGTTATTGGTTTTACTTGACTTATGGACAGCAACGGTTCAGCTAAAAGAAAATTGCAATGATTTTATCATATTTGTTGAAAAACGACAAATTGTTCAGAGATCGAGTCCCATACCCCAATTATTTGGTTCTTATACCCTCTATTATTTAGTTTCCATACCAGCGTTATTTGGTTTCCATACCCCCATTATCTTGTTTCCATACCCCCATTATTTAGTTCCCACAGTCCCATTATTTGGTTCCCATACCCCATGAAAGCAAAAGACTCGGCAGACGGTGCAACATACTCCCCCCCCCCCCCCAGGTAAAAGCAGCGCTGCCGTGAGAACACTAAGAGATAGCACAATATGTGTCAGGGCCCCAAGACTGTTCAACTGCCTTCTAGCATTCATAAGGGGGATTACCAAATAGACCCCGAGGGGTATGGATACCCCCCGGTATCCGTGCGTCGGTATCCCCTCGCACGCTCAATAAAAACAGTTGGAGAATGAGTTGACATATACGTGAAAAATCCCACAAAATGGACTGGTTCACTGCTAGATATATTATGTCTACAGACTGATAAATGGCAGCCACTCAGTGTGGAAGACAGCACTTTTTTGTTACTGTAAAATGGCTTATTATGTTTTCATAGATCATAGATAAAAAAAAGGGGACAAGAGCTAGACTTGGTCTCGGGTGGGATGCGTCTCGTGACAATGAGAGTTGGGTCGCAGCTGGTGTCCTCTGTAAGTTATAAGCATTACAGTGTGTGGCGTGGCTGGAGAGTGTCTTAAGAGTGTGTGTTCCATACCTTGGTCAGTAATGACTGTGACCTGACACTTGATATACCGCCAGTCAGAATGTCGAAACACACATACATTCTCTCTCTCTCTCTCTCTCTCTCTATATATATATATATATATATATATAATATATATATAAGGGAGAGAGAGAGAGAGAGAGAGAGAGAGAGAGAGGAACCACTTCCAGGACTCAAGTCCAGCTACCTGTTTTCCAATCTGCTCTCACTCCAATAGCACATGGAATCCGTAAAGCTACATGTTTCCACTTCTCGATCTCACTTGCTTACACGCGCCTGCTGGATGCTCATGCACCTACCACTTAAAACCTCATTCACACCCTCCCTTCATCCTTCTCTGAACGGAATGGTGGTTGACTGTCAACGTTTTGCTCTGCACCCGTAGGTCTCAGTCCTCCCCTGTTGGCATGATGCAACAAAAAGTGTACTCAAAATACACAGGTGCCAGACACTGCCTGACAGGTGCCAGACACTACCTGACAGGTGCCAGACACTGCCTGGCAGTTGGCAGAAACTGCCTGACAGGTGCCAGACACTGCCTGACAGGTGCCAGACACTGCCTGACAGGTGCCAGACACTGCCTGACAGGTGCAGACACTGCCTGACAGGTGCCAGACACTGCCTGACAGGTGGCAGACACTGCCTGACAGGTGGCAGACACTGCCTGACAGGTGGCAGATACTGCCTGACAGGTGGCAGATACTGCCTGACAGGTAGTAGACACTGTCTGACAGGTGGCAGACACTGCCTGACAGGTGGCAGACACTGCCTGACAGGTGGCAGAAACTGCCTGACAGGTGGCAGACACTGCCTGACAGGTGGCAGACACTGCCTGGCAGGTGGCAGACACTGCCTGCAGGTGGCAGAACTGCTCTGACAGGTGCAGACACTGCCTGGCAGGTGCAGACGCTGCCTGACAGGGGGCAGACACTGCCTGACAGGTCCCAGACACTGCCTGACAGGTGGCAGATACTGCCTGACAGGTGAGCAGAACTGCCTGACAGGTGAAGACACTGCCTGACAGGTGACAGACACTGCCTGACAGGTGACAGACACTGCCTGACAGGTGACAGACACTGCCTGACAGGTGGCAGATACTGCCTGACAGGTGGCAGAAACTGCCCTGCAGGTGGCAGAAACTGCCTGGCAGGTGGCAGAAACTGCCTGACAGGTGCCAGACACTGCCTGGCAGGTGCCAGACGCTGCCTGACAGGGCAGACACTGCCTGACAGGTGGCAGATACTGCCTGACAGGTGGTAGACACTGACAGGCGGCAGAAACTGCCTGGCAGGTGGTAGACACTGCCTGACAGGTGGCAGACAGTGCCTGACAGGTGGCAGAAACTGCCTGACAGGTGGCAGAAACTGCCTGGCAGGTGCCAGACGACTGCCTGACAGGTGGCAGACACTTCCTGACAGGTGGCAGACACTGTCTGGCAGGTGCCAGACACAGTATGGCAGGTGCCAGCTATGAATAGCCTGAGACAGTGTGGCGTCTCTCCTCACATACATACGTCGGAACTCCTGCTCATTTCTCTCGTCAGGTTCATCCTCTCCACATTTTGTTTGACCTCGCCTTGTTCTCACATCAATACCAGGTTCTGACAGGCACTGTCTGACCTAAATCAGCCTTGTAAGGAAGGGAAGGTAGCTCAGTGTCTCTGATATCATGTCAACTGAACGGTTGACATGATATCAAGAATGAAAATTGTGTACTAAACGCGAGTCAAGAGTTTATTAACATGACTGACGTTACACAATGTGTGTGTACTCTTAGTGAGCACACACACGTACACAAAGCACAAAAAGCATGCACACACACACATACACACACACAAACACACATATTGTCAGGAAGTGGAACCATGTGGGGAGTGATGTAGTGGAGGCAGGAAACATACATAGCTTTAAGAAGATGTATGATAAAGCTCATGAAGCAGGGATAGAGAGTGGACCTAGTAGCGACCAGCGAAGAGGCGGGGCCGGTAGCAGTGAATCGACAATTTGAACCACAAATAGGTGAGTACACACACACACACACAACACAAAACTGAGTTTCTAGCGACAACTGCCTTTAACAAGTGGCAACTAACACATTTCAACACACAGGACAGGAGGGAGAAGACAGTAAAAATGGTAAAAGGCTCTGAGGATTAAAGATGGAAAGGAAAACAATGACGAAACAGGAAAGCCAGAGAAGGAAGTGAGAAGGGAAGAGGAAAAGCAAATTAAAGAATTGATGGAAGAAAAGTTTTTTTTAATTTTTTTTTAACTGTGGTTTTTCAGGATAGAAAGATATGTAGTAGGAAAGATAAAACTTTTAAGAATTCTGTTTATGAGGGTAGAAACAAAGAGACTAGTAATGAGAGTCAATTAAAATCTGAGCGGATATGACGCAGTCTGTGTCGCGGAAGATTGAATGAAGGAGGAGGAGGAGGAGGGAGAGGAGAAGAAGAAGAAGGAGGAGGAGTAAGGAAAGGTAGAAAAAGAGACATGAGAAACAGAACCCTTTTTAAGTTTCTCCAGAATGAAAGCAAAGACACAGAGGGTGATACTCAGATGGAGTTACCAAGAAATGTGAAGTCACGAAAGAAAGAGGAGAGAAAAATGAAATGAGGACAAAATTCTCAGGAATAACGACAAATGTGATATATTCAGAGGGCTAGCAAATATTAAGGGAAAAAATTAAAATAAAGAAGGATAAGAATCACTGATAGTTAGGAATTCATTGGAGATTTGAGGACTTAAGAAACATGTAAACAGGGATTTCAGTGAATATATAACAGGTACTGCAATGTCCGGAGAGACAAATATAATAATGGCAAGATGAGGCCAGGGGAAAAGTATGAACAGAATAACAGGACAAGGGTTCATACGTTGGTGACAGAGGCAAAAAGACCAAGTAGACAAAAACTAGACCCTTAATTCTAAGGGATTTCAATCACAAGGAGACTGAATGGGAAAACTGGGCCTTCCATAGGGGACTAGAAACTTGGAGAGCGAAACCTATAGAAACAGTGAAGGAAACAGCGAGAGTGAATAGAGATGAGCCAGGAAGACTCGACTGGGTTTGTCACAACATCAATATGACATAGCTTAAATTACTTATGGGGGACCTCTAGTTGCCAACAGTCAAACAGTACTAAGTTCTGAATACCTGGACGAAAAGGGAATGGAGAAACTAACAGAAAAGGACACTGCAGACGGAAAGACTATGATGGAACGAGAAACCTTCTCAGATAAGCGGATTTGGAAAGAAAAGTAGGGGAAAATACTGTGCCAACAGGCACAGAAAAGATTTATACCATTCATGAAGAAAAGAGACAAGAAAAAAAAGCAGAGAAAATTCATAGCTAAACCAGGAATGCAGAGAGGCCAAAGGAAGGAGCAAGAAGGCTGGGAAGACATATAGAGCAAATCAGAGAGCCACAAGAAAATACGTACGAATAAGAAGAGAAACTGAGAAGCAGTCATATATGAGAAGCGACACCTGTGAAGGATCAAGTGAATAAGGCTAAGGAAGAAGGATGGCAAACTGACGGAAAATGACAGACATACGTGAAGAACTTAGCAAAAGATTCAAAAAGGTTTTAACTGAAGAAAGTGGAGAGTTGTCGGAATGCAGTTTTGTCAGATTAGATCAACACGTACTAGAAAACATTAGCTTGACAACGAAATTATGAGACTCCTAAATGAGCTTGATATTACAAAAGAAAAGGGACCAGATAACTTACCTCCATGGGTACTGAGAGAAGCAGAACAACTGTGTAACTTAGATCTACAATCAATCTCTCCAGTCAGCATAAGTGTTAAAGAAAAGGACACAGGTAAATTTAGTCCCTATATAAAAAGGGGACTACACAGAAGACATTAAATTACAGGCCATTACCTGTTACATTCACACTGGTAAAAGATCTTAAGAAGACAGAAAGGCAAAAGAATATTGGGACACTTGGAGAGATAAACGTACTTGATGGAAAATCAGCACGGATTTTGGGGTTCGAAATTCTGTGTTACAAATTTGCCCGAGTTCCATGACAGTTCATCTTCATAGTCTGGAACGATATCGTTCCAGACCATGTAACTGCACTCTTCTCCACCCTGAGGGACTGACCACATCAAATACGTTTTCTCCAAGGTTGATGGACTGATTAAATCATCTTTATTTCACTTCAACTGCTACCTTTGTATTTGACTGAAGAAACCTACTGTGTAGGCGAAACGTTTCATCAATTAAGATACCCAACTGTTGCACATGTGCCTTAATCTTCAATACAGTTCTGGGTGGACTGGTTTTCTTGGATTACATGGAAGTATTCGACACAGTATCACTCCAGAGATTAGTTAAGAAATTAGAATAACAGGCAATGGAAAAGAGTAGGTGAACGAACACAAATCAATAGCAACTGTAAAAGCAAAAAGTAAGACGAATGTATCCAGAATTACTTATAGACACATCCGGAAAGTCTAATATACCTCACACCTGTCTGTAGCATGTGTCTCAAGCTGGACAGAGCTAACTGAGGGTCAAGCATACACCACTCCGTACCCGGAATTACCCACATGGGTTTAGCGATTCATATAATCTGGATGTAGCTGAACACATAATTGTTTATGTTATGACAAAAATTAAAAAAGTTCCCCTTTTTTTGGGGGGGGGGGAAATTCCAAATTCTGCAGCTAAAATTTAAGTTTTCTTTTAAAACGCTGCGAGTAAATTTTTATTAATTTCCGACAGCGTTTTATTTTTTCCTAAATTATTTGTTGTAATATTTTTTTTTTAATCCTACGAACCAGTAAAGTATTTTCCAGATAAAATACCGAACACTTCATACTGGCACTAAATTTAGGCAAACTACGTGGCTTTAATGTATATTTGATATATTCCAGTATTTTCAGTTTTGCTCGCAATTTAAAGTTGAGAATCTATCATTTTTTTTATTTTTTTCTAGAGTTAAGGTGAGTTAGAGTTTGTGTTCTGCGGCTGTAAAGCGGAAAACATCCTTGTTGAGGGTCATGTGTATGACTGTGGTGGTGTTATTCTTTTGTGTTGTGTGGGGGGTTTTGTGTGTGTTTGTGTGTGTGTGTGTGTGTGTGTGTGTGTGTGTGTGTGTGTGTGTGTGTGTGTGTGTCTGTGTGTGTGTGTGTATGTGTGTGTGTGTGTGTGTGTGTGCTTACCTGTTTGTGCTTACCTATTTGTGGTTGCGGGAGTTAAGTCACAGCTCCTGGCCCCTCCTCTTAACTGGTCACTACTAGGTCCACTCTCTCCCTGCTCCATGAGCTTTATCGTATCTCTTCTGTGTGTGTGTGTGTGTGTGTGTGTGTGTGTGTGTGTGTGTGTGTGTGTGATGACATCTTTGCAGTATGGCTACGAGAGTGGTGTCTCGTGTTCCTTCAACAATAATAAAGTGAAGCCATTCATCAACTTTGCAGGACTTGTTGCACTCTTTCCTCTTGCAACAACACACCCTCTTCTTTGTTAACTCACTCCACTCTCACCCTTCTCTTGTTAACTCACTCCACTCTCACCCTTCTCTTGTTAACTCACTCCACTCTCACCCTCCTCTTGTTAACTCACTCCACTCTCACCCTCCTCTTGTTAACTCACTCCACTCTTACCCTTCTCTTGTTAACTCACTCCACTCTCACCCTCCTTTTGTTAACTTATTCCACTCTCACCCTTCTCTTGTTAACTTACTCCACTCTCACCCTCCTCTCGTTAACTCACTCCACTCTCACCCTCCTCTTGTTAACTCACTCCACTCTCACCCTCCTCTCGTTAACTCACTCCACTCTTACCCTTCTCTTGTTAACTCACTCCACTCTCACCCTCCTCTTGCAAACTCACTCCACTTCTCACTCTCTTGTTGCACCTCACTCCATTCTCACCATCCTCTTGCAACTCACTTCACTTCTCACTTTCTTACTGCAGCTGCACTCTCTGCACTCTTCACTCGCCAAATACTACTTTCTAAGACTTACTATCTGCAACATTTTATGACCATCTCCTGCAACATAATATTGTTTTCCCTTGCCGTTACTTATCATAAGAAACTTTATCTATTTTTTTTCGTAGCCCCGAAGATTTTGATTAGATTTTACTGCCCAAGAGAGTAATTTATTACTCAGCTTATATCCATCCTGTGGACGGCAGCGCCGGAGCATAGATAAACAAACCCTTAGGAACTAGGCCCTTAAAAAGGGGTTAAGAATCAAGCATATATTGTTCTAGTACGCATAAGGCTGCCTCATATATAAGAACATAAGAATGGAGGAACACTGCAGAAGGCCTACTGGCCCATGGAAGGCAGGTTCTTATTGCAAGGCACTATGTACTGGTGGGGAAGCATATATATGTCTGGCCAATGCATCAGTCGATCTGTTTACATTGCAAATTGCTCTGTAAATGGGCTTATTAACGTTCAAGTTACAATAGTGATTTATAGATGAATTAAGGTATCTGAATTTATTCCAGTGATATTCAACTACATTATTTACTTCTCTTCTGTGTGTACTTGGCACAGATACACTGTAGTTATATTCTACATTTTTGTTCAAGGTGTTTTATTTTGTTAATTTAACAGTTTTATCATGCAGGAGTTATTCAATTATCAATGAAATTCATGAGAATTTTACGTTAATTAACTGGCTATTATTCTGATTTTTAATATCTGCTCCTGGCTTCTCCAGTGAGCGGGTTATTAAAGTTATTGTGTCCTCAGTGATGCAATAAAATCACTGATGATCAGGGAGTCAAGCTCAACGTCATAAGTAAACTCTTGTACCATGAAGGTAGCAAACAATTCATTTTTGTAGTGTAGATTTCCAGCTGTTAATTCTTATGTCTAATTCAACATAATTCCTATAATTCTCATCTAGAGCGAGAGCAACAAGAGCAGATGCAGTCCTGCCAGTATACTCCTGCTTAGATCCATCAGTGTACATAATTTGTGATATATTATCACTATAAGTTAAGCCAGAAATTTCTTCTGGATTAGTTACCTTTGTAGTTGCTTTAAGAGAAGGATTACTTGAGACGAGTTTCTTGCGAGGAGCTTCAACACGTGTTAAATGAAATAAATAAGTACAACATTAATGGAGGGGTGAGGTGCTCGTGCTGTCTTCAGAGATACACTTCGTGCACGTTGTTAACTATAACTTAATTGCATGTTTTCTCAACTCATTAAGATCTCTGTTCATTTACATCTAGACACCTGGTAAGATTTCTAGTGTTGGATTCAGGCTCACTTTTTAAGCATTCTAATACAAAGTACAGTGTTCATCGGGATTAGCCAATCAGCGATCTTGT
This sequence comes from Cherax quadricarinatus, assembly GCF_026875155.1. Lineage (NCBI taxonomy): Eukaryota > Metazoa > Arthropoda > Malacostraca > Decapoda > Parastacidae > Cherax > Cherax quadricarinatus. The sequence goes on from NC_069446.1 coordinate 6,258,120, forward strand.
AACACCAAGTTCCTTCCTTATATTAAGAACTCTGGTAGCATCAGAACAGTCAAGAAGATTTCTGGGGATTTGAGTCTGCATTAGTTCCACCACTGTTACTGCTATTACAACCATTACCACCACCACCACTACCACCACCACCACTACCACCACCACTACCACCACCACCACTACCACCACACCACTACCTCCACCACTACCACCACCATCACTGCCACTACTACCACCTCCACCACCACACCACCACCACTACTACCACCACCACCTCTACCACCAATGATGGATGCAGCTATCAATTGAAGTTTAATATCCCATATTCATCAATGTCATTTGAACCTCAATCGACTTCTGTGATTGGTTATGTGTTGTAGTGATGGGGTGGTGGTAATATTGTTGTTGTTAGTGATGGTAGTGATGGTGGAGGTAATATTGTTGTTGTTAGTGTTGGTGGTGGTAATATTGTTGTTGTTAGTGATGGTGGTGATGGTGGGGGTAATATTGTTGCTGTTAGTGTTGGTGGTGATGATGGTGATGGTGGTGATGGTGGTGGTAATATTGTTGTTGTTAGTGGTGGTGGTGATGGTGGTGGTGGTGATGGTGGTAGTAATATTGTTGTTGTTAGTGGTGGTAGTGATGGTGGTAGTAATATTGTTGTTAGTGATGGTGATGGTAATATTGTTGTTGTTAGTGGTGGAAGTGACGGTGGTGGTAATATTGTTAGTGGTGGTAGTGATGGTGTGGTAATGTTGTTGTTAGTGGTGGTGGTGATGGTGGTAGTAATATTGCTGTTGTTAGTGGTGTAGTGATGGTGGTAGTAATATTGTTGTTGTTAGTGGTGGTAGTGATGGTGGTAGTAATATTGTTGTTGTTAGTGATGGTGATGGTAATATTGTTGTTGTTAGTGTTGGGTGTTATTGTGTGTTAGGGTAGTGACGGTGGTGGTAATATTGTTAGTGGTGGTAGTGATGGTGGTGGTAATATTGCTGTTGTTAGTGGTGGTAGTGAGAGTGGTGGTAATATTGTTGTTGTTAGTGGTGATAGTGATGGTAGTGGTAATATTGTCGTTGTTGTTAGTGGTGGTGATGGTGGTAGTAATAATGTTGTTAGTGGTGGTGGTGATGGTGGTGGTAATATTGTTGTTGCTAGTGGTGGTGGTGATGGTGGTAGTAATAAAGTTGTTAGTGGTGGCGGTGATGGTGGTGTAGTAATAAAGTTGTTAGTGGTGGCGGTGATGGTGGTGGTAATATTGTTGTTAATGGTGATAGTGATGGTGGTGGTAATATTGTTGTTAATGGTGATAGTGATGGTGGTGGTAATATTGTTGTTAGTGGTGGTGGTGTGGTGGTGGTGGTGGTAATGCTGTTGTTAGTGGTGATAGTGATGGTGGTGGTAATATTGTTGTTAATGGTGATAGTGATGGTGGTGGTAATATTGTTGTTAATGGTGATAGTGATGGTGGTGGTAATATTGTTGTTAGTGGTGGTGGTGGTGGTGGTGATGATGATGGTGGTGGTGGTGGTGGTGGTGGTGGTGGTGGTGGTGGTGGTGGTGGTGGTGGTGGTGGTGGTGATGATGATGATGATGATGATGATGATGATGGTGGTGGTGGTGGTGATGGTGGTGGTGGTGGTGGTGTGGTGGTGGTGGTGATGGTGGTGATGGTGGTGGTGATGGTGGTGATGGTGTGGTGGTGGTGATGGTGATGGTGATGGTGGTGGTGGTGATGGTGGTGGTGGTGATGGTGGTGGTGGTGATGGAGTGATGGTGGTGGTGGTGATGGTGGTGATGGTGGTGGTGGTGATGGTGGTGATGGTGGTGGTGGTGGTGGTGGTGATGGTGGTGATGGTGGTGGTGGTGGTGATGGTGGTGGTGGTGGTGATGGTGGTGGTGGTGGTGTGGTGGTGGTGGTGATGACGGTGGTGGGGGTTTGGTTGTGGTGGTGGTGGTGATGACCGTGGTGGTGGTTGTGGTGGTGGTGGTGATGACGGTGGTGGTGGTGGTGGTGGTGGTGATGGTGGTGATGGTGGTGGTTGTGGTGGTGGTGGTGATGGTGGTGGTGGTGATGGTGGTGATGATGGTGGTGATGGTGGTGGTGGTGGTGGTGGTAGTATTAACGGTAATGATAATGCCCCAAAACAATGGAAATCTGAGGGTAAAATAATCGTAATAAAACTATAACAATCCCAAATAGAATTAAAAAAAATCTGCAGGATAGATAATAAAAATCCTAAGGAGAGGGGACCAGGTGAGTAGGATATGTAATCCACATCACCAAGGAGAGATAAGCAGAGTGGATAACATGGATGTGATAGCTCTCGTTCTCTCTCTCCCTCTCTCCACATTTTTCCTCCTCACCTCGCACTTCCCCCCCCCTCACACTTCCCCTTCCCCCACTTCCCCTCCCTCTCCACCATTGACGTCACTCTCCCTCATATACCACAACAAAGGAAAGGTCATGTCTATCACTTCTCACTCTGTTGTTTGTTCTCTACCTCGGCATCTACCTCTCTTTAAACACCTACATAATCCAAATTATTTTTTTCAATAATAATAATAATAATAATAATAATAATAATAATAATAATAATAATAATAATAATAATTTCTAATATATATTACACTCTTTTCCCTATTTTTCCTCGCAAGGAGGAACTCATAGGAAGCAGTACAAAGATTTGCAACAAGACTAGTCCCGAAGGAGAAGTTAAGGGAACTCAGCCTGATGACACTGAAGGGCAGGAGGACTAGGGGAAATATGATAACGACGTACAGAATACTGAGAGAGATTGACAAGGCGAACAGAGACTGAATGTTTCAGAGGTGGGAAACAGGAACAAGAGGGCATAACTGGAAGTTGAAGATTCAGATGAATCATAAGGATGTTACGAAGTATTTATTCAGCCTCAGAGGTGCCAGGAAGTGAAACAATCTGGAGAATGAAGTGGTAGAGGCGGGATCCATACATAGCTTTAATAAAAGGTACGATAAGACTCTTGGAGCCAGGAGAGAGAGAATGGGTATAAGGAGCGACCAGTGAAGAGGTGGGACTAGGAGCTGTGAATCGACTCGTACAACCACATATAGGTGAGTACACTCGGTACCTACCGAATTCTGGTTGGACGTTGGGGTCTAGGTGTAATTAAATCTGTCGAACATCTCAGCCCGGGATTGATTCCTGATCCTTCGGTTGTGAGCCAGAAACGCTCAGTAGAGCATCAGAGTTAAGCAGGGAGAAACAGGTACCTCCAGCAAGTCAGCAGTGCCAGGGCTAACGTTTTCCGTTGGCACTGTTGTGTATTAGAATTCTGTTCAGCAACGGCAGCTTCTGGAAAGGACCGTTTCATTCGAACGAAGCGCTAAACCCGCGTGGGCTACTCAGAATGGTGCTTTTGATTACAGAAATGATGTCACAAGCGCAGCAATCTCTATTCAGTTTCCAACAATTTTTGAGGAAGAAGACAATGATTCTTGGCTTCAAACATTTCCTAGGAAAGTGCTGGTAAAATACCGGAAAATGCCTGAAGAAAACGCCATGAAAATCAAAAAGTACAAGCTATGCTATTTGTTATGAAGTGTTTACACACTGAAGCCAAAACATAATAGTCTTACCATCTTATGAGCAAGAGATTGTAATAACTAACTACAATGGATCAATTATAATTTTTTTTTCATGAAACATTGCTTCCATTAGGAAGCGGTTGCCTGACTTACATCATGTTAGTACAGTCAAGTATACTGATGGTATCTGTTTGCAGGACTGTAGAGTACAGGTTGGATCACCTCCAAAGTTGACGGGATATGTAGCTTATACCTTAAGGTCAACCAACTGTTGTGTGTTGTATGTTAGAAAGAACTTGCCACATTCACTCCTCGTCCTGCAGAGTCGAGTAAGCATGCAGTATCATGGTGTCAAAATACATGCAGGCAACTTTCCATCAACATCTTTGATCTTTATGCTCCAGAGAACCAGGTTCGACATGATGCTTTACCAGATCACATCAATAATGAACCTGCCCTTATTCTTGGAGATTTTAATGCCAGACATGAGAATATTGGTGGGTCTATAACACCAATGGAACTAAACTAATGAAATTTCTAAATGAGAAAGGTAATGTTCGAACTGTGGGCATTACTGAGCCTACTCACATATATGGTGGCATACTAGACCTGTGCCTTCTATTTAATGTATCATATACGATGCATGACTGTCATAGTGGATCTTCTATCTGATCACTTCCCAAGACTCACAACTGTCAATTTTGATCATATCACCAGCAACAAGAAGCTAAATACAGAAAGAGGAAACTTCTTCTCAAACCACAACACAGAGATAACTTTATTAACCACTTGGATCAATGGTATAAGAATTACGAGCCCATTAACACACAAAAATTAAATGATGGTTTAGTTGCCACTACTGAGACTGTGTTCACAGATCAAGTGAACAGAAAAGGACGACATAAATCTTCAACCATAAATGGCAATACCGTTGTAAATACTATAATGATTCGCAACTACGCAATTTAACACATGCAGCAGCTAGGAGGTTTGGTAAAGCATACCGTGAATGTAGAACCCAAGACTTACTCGGAACGTTCTAAGCTGCACTAACATATGCAAGGAATAGAAAGCAAGAACTCAGGCAACAGGAATGGGAACAATTTGTTAGTGGGTTTAATAGGTCTACCCCTTTAAGTCTGGCTTGGAAATGCATAAAATAATCAGGAAAAAGACTGGTAATGTGGCTCATTCCTTTCCTCTTGAAAAAGCAGATGACCTCATAAATAACTGGTCCAAAACATCCAGGCATGAAAACCTTCCATCTCATATTAGAAAAAAACCTAGAGTGCTTCTGAAGGAAGGTTGAAACTGATTAATTTTATGAGCCAAAATATTGATGAAAGTGCTTCCCTTTTCACCGAGTATTAATTAGATAATGCATTAAATAAAGGCTAAATACTGTCAAAGCTTTTGCTGGCTATAACCCCAACTATGATGCTGATGTTGAGAATAGTGAGAATGATGTACATAGCCTATGTTAGGTCCTTGATTATGCTGCTCCCATGTTGATATTATCCTGGAAAAGTTTTCTTCGACCCTTTGGAGCTAATGCAAAATGAAGCCCTCAGAATTATTCTTGGCTGTCCTAAACCTACCAAGATTCTTTATATTGAGGAAGGAACTTGGTGTCTCTAGTATCAGTGATGGAATTATTGAGATTAACACTGTACTCGGTATTAGAATGTTGATAAACGAATCAGACACTGTCACTATGAATCTTACTAAATGTCTAAAAGTAAATACACATAGATATAAATGGGTCGTGAAAACATGCAGTTATATTAAGTTTTATAACCTGCATGAATTGTATCACTGTAGACAACAAGAGTATACCACCCCTCCATGGAAGATGTGTTCATTTAATATCACATACCTGCAAGTCCTTCCCAAGAGGCTCATCACTTGTTAAAGCAACTGCTCAGGAAGAAATTTTTCGTCTGACTGGTAGTAATAATTTATCACAAGTTATATACACTGATGGATCTAAGCAGGAGTCTACTGGCAGGGCTGGATCTGCTCTTGTTGTCACCTCCCTGGTTAACTTTGTCGAGTTAGGCTTGACTCTATAATTGTTACTATGTTATCACTGAAGACTCTTGACTCACATAACGAGTCTAACAACATACTCATTGGAGAAGCCAGAAAAAGGAATTAATGTACAATTTTTATGAATTCCATCATACAATGGATTACTCCTTCATGATAAAGTAACCCGAATGAGAATGTAGAATATAACTTTGGTATATCTGTGTCTAGTGTTAGGAATATTAGGAGAGAATTAAATAATTGAGAAGCCTGAGTAGATATATAACCCACTTTAAGACGAACGTAGATAAGTTTGTTTATGGAGCAACTTGCAATATGAATAGCCTGACTGATGTTGCAGGGGCCAGGCATAAGCTTGGCTACAAGTACTTGTGGCAGACACACAGATGATGATCGGACCAAATGCAAAGTATGTGGCCAGCCTATGGTTACTATCTTGTTCACTGTGTGCTTAATTGTTCACTTACTGAGGAATATAGAGGTAGACAGTATAATAACCTATGTGACATGTCAAGATATCTTATTAATGAAAATAAGATATCAGATATATTACGCAAATTTTCCAAATTAGCTTGTAACAGATAAGTGAACTGTAGATCTAAATCCAAATGTACTCCTGTTAACCCTTTCGGGGCCTAATACTTAGGCCTTTTGTGAGTCCATATGCTCTTGTGCTACCGTCCAAAAGGATGGATATGGGGTGCACAATACACTAGCCGCTCAATTGACTAAATCTAAATCAAAGTGACTATGATCACCCTGCTTGCTCCTGGTAACTTCCCAGCACAAGCTCAACTTCTAGGTCGCCGAAGTTATTGACAGTAAATAATCAAGGAAGAGAGATTAAAGGATTTCTGAGAGAGGAGGAGGGGGAGGAGGAGAAGGAAGGAGAGTGGGAAGAGAAGACTCCTGGAGGGATTAACCAAAGGAGAAGGCTCACAGGACAGTAAATGAGTCTAATATGCACGAGACAGGGGGAGAAACGGAAGTAGGAGTGGATGAATGGTGGGGAAGTGGTAGAGACGGAGGGTGGAGGGGCAAGAGAAGGGGGGTTGGGGATCAGGGAGAAGAGGGGTGATGAAGGGTTGTGGAGAGGAGGGAGTGGAGGCCCTCAGCCTCCCGTTACCTAGGCAACCAAGAGCTGGTCACTCAACTGATGCCTGCTGCTGCTGCAGCTGCTGCTGCCGATTTTCCATAGGCGAAAATTTTGTTTTTATTAGCTAGTGAGTGGTTGTGGTAGTGGCAGTAGTAGTGGCACTATCACTATTACTACTACTAGTAGTAGTAGTAGCAGCAGTACTAGTAGTAGTGGTGATAGGTCAGTTGAATAAGTATGAAGCCAAATTCAGGTCAGCTCACGTGAATTCTTAAGATAAGAGCGTTTGACAATGCACACGGAATATTTATATACATATTTATAATATAATATATATATATATATATATATATATATATATATATATATATATATATATATATATATAATATATAATATTATATAAAACATACATCAGTGTATTGATACTGAATTCACTTTTATCTAAATTTTAGGAACTAAATTGTTCTTACCAAGTGGCTTACAATTCAGCCTTAATGAACATAATGTAGTCGACAGGATTTAAACCCAAAAAACTGACACAGAAGCTACAAGTCATTGGGCACTTTGCTCTTTCTGTTGAGAAAGAGAGAGAGATAATCTATAAAATCACTAGTACTCTCTAAATATATTGTTGAATTTTCGTTATAATTTCCAGGTTGATGAGCCCCAGATTAGAACGTTTGGCGGATGTGAAGCCGACGCACATTTTTGTGTATTTATCCGCGACTTTGAGAATCTTCCACTTGTTAATACTCAGAGATCAATATATGAAACATTTCGTACAGGTGTATGATTAATAGAGAATATGGAATTCATCAAGGAAGAGATAGGAATGAAGCAACTGATGTGGGATGAAGTAAGAGGCATGAAATAAAGTACGGAAGAAAGAGGAATAAAATAGAAGATAGTGGTTAGATAATATTATTATTATTATATCTATTATTATTATTATTATTTATAATTGAAAAAAAAGCGCTAAATTCCAATGATCATACAGAATCTGTGAATAGGCGGTAATCAGATCTGATCCGAAGATGTGAAAGTTTGCTTTAGTTACTCAGATAAAGAGCCCTTTTCACCCCCTCGCCCCACCATATCCCTCTTGAAGAGGGACTTGCAGACTAGCCCTCGACTGTTGAGAATAGGAGATCTTGTAAGAGGTTCTCAATCCTTCATCCTACTGTATTCGCCGGGGACAGAGCAAAGAACCTATCAGGGAATGGGATCCTGTAGCTGGCTGACTGCCTTCAGGAGTTCAGGATAAGACAGAGATTTTTATGGTGGTCAAGACGCTGGAGGATCTGATGCTCTTCAACTGGGATCTGATGCTCTTCAACCTGGATCTGATGCTATTCATCTGGGAGCTGATACTGTTGAACTGGGACCTGACGCTCTTCAACCTGGATCTGATGCTCTTCAAACGAAATCTGCTCTTCAACTGGAATCCGATACTCTTCAAACGGGATCTGATACATTTGCAGGCGATATTTTGATAAGCTACCGATTTTATAAGATTATTTATAGAGAAATTGTGAGTGAAAGAAAAAGGTAGCCAGATACTTGTACAGACAGAAGAGAGAGAGAGACAGACAGAAACAGACAGACAGAAGAGAGAGTTAAATTGGTTCTATTAATTTAAGCCCCACACGAAAAATGGCGAATTACTTTCCCAAACACTCCACAAATTTTGACGGAGAAGAGTGCATTAGTAAAATAAACACGAATATTCAGGCACACAGAGTGCGGAGGCAGAAGCACGGGAACCAGAAGAGGGAGGTAAAGGTAGTGAGGTGTAGACTTCATACGTAGTTTCCAGACTAGGTACGATAGAACCCAGGAAACTAGGGCTTATATAAACCAGTTGATTAAAAGGTTCAGGTAGTCGAGTTGAGGTAGTTGAAGACGTACACACACACACACACACAAACGAAAACTACCACCACCCTTAACAACGAAACTCTACACCACACACTTACACACCTACACACACACACACCTACACACACACACCTACACACACACACCTACACACACACACCCCTACACACACACACACTAACAGAAGAAACAACTAACACATACACAACTACAGACATACACACACGTACAAACAGGACACACAACACACATAACACAGGCACACACAACTAAACACACAACACATTAGACACACACAGCCATAGTGTCAAATGACATGTTGCCTAGGACAAAATTGGTAACTACTCAGAGCAGAGTTACATCAGTAACTAGGGCAGGACTAATGAGAACTCACAAGTATAACTAGAAACTAACCAACGATAAAACAACACACAACATAGGTAAAACATGCCTAGACAAAAGTAACTACACAGAGCAGGTAATTAGACAGAGACAAAAGAACAGCAAGTAACAGAATCAAGGCAAGTAAAACAACAGAAGCTAGGTAGCCGAGTCCCCAAGCTTACACGAAACACGGTTCTAATTAACAGAACTTAATTCAAGGAACTTCCTCAGACAAGTAGGCAAGAAGGCGAGCCGCGAGGTAGATAAGCAGACAAGCAGGTAGGTGGCTAGGCAAACAAAGCATTAAGCAGGCAAGCAGATAGGTTGGTATGTATGAAAGCTGGTACCAGAACGCTAGAGAGCCAGATACTTTAAACAGGTAGGCAGACAAGTAGTGAGTTAGGAAGGCAAGCAGGCACGTAAGCAGTTAGGAAAGCAAGCAGGCAGGTAGGCAGTTAGGAAAGCAAGCAGGCAGGTAGGCAGTTAGGAAAGCAAGCAGGCAGGTAGGCAGTTAGGAAAGCAAGCAGAAAGGTAGGCAGTTAGGAAAGCAAGCAGAGCAGGTAGGCAGTTAGGAAAGCAAGCAGGTAGGCAGTTAGGAAAGCAAGCAAGCAGGTAGGCAGTTAGGAAAGCAAGCAAGCAGGTAGGCAGTTAGGAAAGCAAGCAGAAAGGTAGGCAGTTAGGAAAGCAAGCAAGCAGGTAGGCAGTTAGGAAAGCAAGCAAGCAAGCAGGCAGTTAGGAAAGCAAGCAAGCAAGCAGGCAGTTAGGAAAGGAAGCAAGCAAATAGGCAGTTAGGAAAGCAAGCAAGCAGGTAGGCAGTTAGGGAAACAAGCAAGCAGGTAGGCAGTTAGGGAAACAAGCAAGCAGGTAGGCAGTTAGGAAAGCAAGCAGGCAGGTAGGCAGGCAAACAAAGATGAGAGCATATGCATATTTAGGAAGAAAATTAAGTAAGCTAGAAGGGAGCCACCTCATCGATCGTAAAACAAGAACCTAACAGACGCCTCGGTAGACCCGAGAGAGAGAGAGAGAGAGAGAGAGAGAGAGAGAGAGAGAGAGAGAGAGAGAGAGAGAGAGAGAGAGAGAGAGAGAGAAGAGAGAGAGAGAGAAGAGAGACAGACAGAGAGAGAGAGAGAGAGAGAGAGAGAAAGAGAGAGAGACAGACAGACAGACAGACAGACAGAGAGAGGTTACAGTATTAGTATTCAAAACCGACAAGCAGATGGATAAGACAAAGGCAATCTACATACATATCTTTACAGTGGAAACATGTCTTAAACCAGTGGGTTTGCCAGTCCAACACAGAGTAAAATAAGTACTGGAGAATTATCAAAACTAACAGGGGTAAACTACTGGAGAAGGTGAAAGACGTTAAGATGCTGTCCGAGTGCTCAGTCCCCACAACTGATGGATTGAACTGTGAGGATCAGTTCCCACAGTCCAGTCCATCAGCCTGAACGAGTCTACAATAGATGCCCGGGGATGGAGACTTATATACCGGCGACAAGGGAAGGCGAAGGATTTTGGTGACGGCGTCACAGAAGTCGGTCATGGCAGTAGCTTAGGCAAGCGTTTCAGAGTCGTAGAAGAGATGTTTCTGTATCAGACGAGTGTTATTCAATTAACAACAGGTAAGTAGGTGTTTAAGATACGTGTGTAGCACTCAGGTGTCTTTCCTAACAAGCTAACAAGACCTACTTCCACTAGTGGGCTCTGCCCACCTGGCGCCGGTTTTTCCTCTCCTGTCTTCAGTATACAAGTGTCCATTCTCAGGCAACTGCTCGAGATTCATCCAGACTGATGGACTGAACCCCTAACAAGACTGAGAAACTGATCACCTCACAATACTTCACGTCTTACACCGTCTCCACTAATTTTTCTCTGTACTGAACTGGTAAAGCCAAGTGTTGGAGCAACGTCTCCATATCAAGATACCTCAGTGTTGTACACGTGTCTTTGAGAGAGAAATGTGAAGAGAGGTCGGAAGACAAGAGGGAGGGGAAGGAGAGAGAGAGAGAGAGAGAGACAGAGAGAGAGAGAAATGGTAACCAGAGGATTCCCTGGCAACTAATGAAAGACTTATCATATAAATGTTCATTACCTGAATTAATTAAAGATAATGGGACACTTAAAGACTTTAGTGCTACATCGCAGGGAGAAGGACAGCTACGCTTGTCCGAGGGAGTGGGGCTACGTGCTCTGAAATTTGGCAGAACGTGCAGATTTCAACGATTCATGGAGCATCGTAGCCAGACTCGTAGTAAATACGTATGCTTACTTGCTTATTTCTGTTTACACACATATTTTTTATTCGTGTATGTAATGGCTATGTACCCTTAAAAAAAAGAAAGCTGGAGGAATCAGGCTAATTGCCGCGGGCAACACTTTTCATCGCCTTGTTTCCAAAGCTGTTGTCCCAAGTATTCGCACAGAGGCTGCCATGATGCTTTAGCAGGACCAGCTTGGTTTTGGGGTTCCTCAAGGCAGTGAAGCAGCGGTTCATGCAGCAATTGCGTACGAGTATACAATAACCTGCGTGAGGACAATGCAGCAGTAAAATTAGACTTCAAAAAAGCATATGATCTGAAAATAGATTTGATATTACCAACTGGACAAGAACACTTCCCATTTATCTTTCCATTTCTCTTCCCATTTCTTTCAGCTGGATCCAAGGAATCGATGCTCCTGTTTGAAGAGGATGAAATCACTTCATCGGAGGGTGTCCAGCAAGGGGATCCTCTCACCCTATTTCTCTTCTATATAGCACACTGGCGGACACAAAGAGGTCTCTTCTAGCAGATCTTGCTCTGATGATGACACTGGGACAGGATATGAAACTCATCCTTATCCATCCAAATGCGAAATCATCTCTGCTAACTAGCAAGTCATCGATGCCGTGAGATCCGTGCTACCAGGTGCGTCAGCCACTGAACCCTATAAATAGCGTCATGGAGCAACTCATAGAACTGATGCCACTGATGAATTTCTCGATAGCCAATTGGACAAGTTGAGGAGGATGGCACAGCGAATAGCCAGTCTAGACTCCAACAATACCTTGTACCATCTCACCAAGTGCTTGACTCTGCCCTAGATGTGCACCTTCACATGACAACCCTATACTCCTCGAATACGAGTCTCCTGGGGTTGATATTTAGAAATGTATTCAGCCTCACTCTAGAAGATAGTCAGTGGGACCAAGCTTCATTCCCACCTACTTCTCCAAGGCTATGGTCCATTATATATATATATATATATATATATATATATATATATATATATATATATATATATATATATAATATATATATATATATATAATCTTTTCTTCTTTCAACAAACCGGCCGTATCCCACCGAGGCAGGGTGGCTCAATAATAAAAACGAAAGTTTCTCTTTTTAATTTTAGTAATGTATACAGGAGAAGAGGTTACTAGCCTCTTGCTCCCGGCATTTTAGTCGCCTCTTACGACACGCATGGTTTACAGAGGAAGAATTCTGTTCCACTTCCCCATGGAGATAAGAGGAAATAAACAAGAACAAGAGCTAGTAAGAAAATAAAAGAAAACCCAGAGGAGGTGCGGGATTACCAAAACTGTTGTCCAGAGGGCTGAGGAAGGGTTGTTGAGGTGGTTCGGACAAGTAGAGAGAATGGAGCGAAACAGAGTGACTTCAAGAGTGTATCAGTCTGTAGTGGAAGGAAGGCGGGGTAGGGGTCGGCCTAGGAAAGGTTGGAGGGAGGGGGTAAAGGAGGTTTTGTGTGCGAGGGGCTTGGACTTCCAGCAGGCATGCGTGAGCGTGTTTGATAGGAGTGAATGGAAACAAATGGTTTTTAATACTTGACGTGCTGTTGGAGTGTGAGCAAAGTAACATTTATGAAGGGGTTCAGGGAAACCGGCAGGCCGGACTTGAGTCCTGGAGATGGGAAGTACAGTGCCTGCACTCTGAAGGAGGGGTGTTAATGTTGCAGTTTAAAAACTGTAGTGTAAAGCACCCTTCTGGCAAGGGAATGATGGAGTGAATGATGGTGAGAGTTTTTCTTTTTCGGGCCACCCTGCCTTGGTGGGAATCGGCCATTGTGATAATAAATAAAAATAATAATAATAATAATATATATATATATATATATATATATATATATATATATATATATATATATATATATATAAATATAACCCTGATGTATATAATTCACCAGTATTGCTCGCTTCCCTATACACATTAAGTTGATATTGCTCTTCCTATCCACGGAGTCAATATAATATTCGTGAATACTCCTCTCTGTCTCTGTCTCTCTGACCTTTATACTTGAGCTAACTCCAGTATAAAGGTCGAGGCGTTATGGCAAGGTCAGTGCTTATATGATAAAGGAGAGTTGGTGGAGTGTGGGAGGAATGTTGGAGGAGTGGGGAAGGGATGCTGAAGGAGTGTGGGAGGAATGTTGGAGAAGTGTGTTGGAGAAATTTGGTGGTGGTGGTGGTTCGAGGGGGGAGTTGAAGGTGATTGTAGTGATGGAACAGTGGTGGCGGTAGTTGATGTGGTGGTGATAGTGGTGGTGATAGTGATTGTGATAGTGATTGTGATAGTGATTGTGATAGTGGTGGTGATAGTGGTGGTGATAGTGGTGGTGATAGTGGTGGTGATAGTGGTGGTGATAGTGGTGGTGATAGTGGTGGTGATAGTGGTGTGATAGTGGTGGTGTAGTGGTGGTGATAGTGATTGTGATAGTGGTGGTGATAGTGGTGGTGATAGTGATTGTGTAGTGGAGTGATAGTGATTGTGATAGTGGTGGTGATAGTGGTGGTGATAGTGGTGGTGATAGTGATTGTGATAGTGGTGTGATAGTGGTGGTGAAGTGGTGGTGATAGTGATTGTGATAATGGTGGTGATAGTGGTGGTGATAGTGGTGGTGATAGTGGTGGTGATAGTGATTGTGATAGTGGTGGTGATAGTGGTGGTGATAGTGGTGGTGATAGTGGTGGTGATAGTGATTGTGATAGTGATTGTGATAGTGGTGGTGATAGTGGTGGTGATAGTGGTGGTGATAGTGGTGGTGACAGTCGGACTGAGGTGAAAAATTTGTTGATACTAGATCAAGCAACACTTTTTTTCAGTCACTTACTTCAAATCCACTTACTTCAAAGTCACTTCAAAAACAACATATCAAAATTATTTACTGCAAAAACCACTTGCTTCAAAAAACCTTTGATTAATAAACCACTTGCTTCAAAAAACCCTTGATTAATAAACCACTTGGTACAAAAAACACTTGGTTCAAAAAACCACTTGGTTAAAAAAAAAAAACAGTTCAAAAAACCACTTGGATAAAAAAAACACTTGGATCAAAAAAACCACTTGGTTCAAAAAACCACATGGTTCAAAAAACCACAAGGTTCAAAAAACCCACTTGGTTAAAAAAAAAACACTTGGTTCAAAAAAAACCACTTGGTTCAAAAAAAACCACTTTGTTAAAAAAAAACCACTTGGTTCAAAAAAAAACCACTTGGTTCAAAAAAAACCACTTGGTTAAAAAAAAAACACTTGGTTCAAAAAAAAACACTTGGTTCAAAAAAAACCACTTGGTTCAAAAAAACCCACTTGGTTCAAAAAAAACACTTGGTTAAAAAAAAACACTTGGTTCAAAAAAAAACACTTGGTTCAAAAAAAACACTTGGTTCAAAAAAAAAACACTTGGTTCAAAAAAAAAAACACTTGGTTCAAAAAAAAAACACTTGGTTCAAAAAAAAACACTTGGTTCAAAAAAAAACAACTTGGTTCAAAAAAAAACACTTGGTTAAAAAAAACCACTTGGTTCAAAAAAAACACTTGGTTCAAAAAAAACACTTGGTTCAAAAAAAAAAACACTTGGTTCAAAAAAAAAACACTTGGTTCAAAAAAAAACCACTTGGTTCAAAAAAAACACTTGGTTCAAAAAAAACACTTGGTTCAAAAAAAACACTTGGTTCAAAAAAAAACACTTGGTTCAAAAAAAAACACTTGGTTCAAAAAAACACTTGGTTCAAAAAAAACACTTGGTTCAAAAAAAACACTTGGTTCAAAAAAAACACTTGGTTCAAAAAAAAACACTTGGTTCAAAAAAAAACACTTGGTTCAAAAAAACTGCTTCAAAAACCGCTTAGAAAACTACTTTCTTCAGAAAAAAAAAAAAAAAAGCAATTAGGTAAAGAATCTTATGACGACATTTCGATCACCCGGGAACCGTTGTTAAGTTCCAGGGGCGAGAAAAGTAGGGAAAGCACCAACCACAACTACCACCATCAACCACCACCACCACCGCAATACAATAAGCAATACAATCACCACTACCACTAATCCTTCCCATACTTAAAAAAAAAACAGCAGTACCACAACCACCACCATCTCCCTCCCCCCAGCAATCACTACTACCACCATCAACCACGGACACCAGCAACACCAACCACCACCAGGCACGATACTGATACCTTTTAAAACAATGCAATCACCACCACCCACTCCTCCCAACCTTCAAAAACACCAGCACCACCGCTACCTCCCTTCCCCAGCAATCACTACTACCACCATCACACCACCATTACCACCATCACCTCCGCCATTACCGACCCCCGTCCCCTCCCCTTCTCAGCACCGGTGCCACCACCGCCATCATAGCCACAGTTTGCCTTTAACCTTTCAGTGTGAAGCGAACTAGTGAGAGCCTTGTGGTTTAAAGGCGGCGGGTCAGCCAGGAGGCACCCTCCTTCCCCTCATTACTCCCGTTGGCCTCAAACGGCCTCTCAGTCCTCCCCTTGCCTCGTACGAGGTCACCTCTCGAGTGACCTTGGCCCCTGTCTTTATACAGAGGCACCTCTTAAGCAGCCTCCTTCAAGAGAGGGGTGTGACTTGGCTGTTAAAATCTTGAAATCGTGAATGAGGTGGTGTGTGTGTGTGTGTGTGTGTGTGTGTGTGTGTGTGTGTGTGTGTGTGTGTACGTTGAGTGCCACTCGTCCTTTATAATATTTTTATATTATTATTTAAAATTGTTGATCGCTCATCATTAAATTATTATATTCATTACTAAGCGCTAAACCCATAAGGGCCATACAGTGCTGCATCATTTGTAAATGTTGCAAAGTTGACCAGAAAATGTTAACTTTTCAATAAACCAACAGATCATATAGACCGAGACGTGCATGTCCCTCAGACTGTAGCGTTTTATTTTGGGATGTAATCACATGACCTATCACATGACCCGTCACATGGCCCGTCACATGGCCTGTCACATGGCCCGTCACATGGCCCGTCACATGGCCCGTCACATGGCTTGTCACAAGACCCGTCACATGACCCGTCACATGGCCCGTCACATGACCCGTCACATGGCCCGTCACATGGCCCGTCGAGTGGTTTAGCATCCGCTGGCCTTCCCAAACTGGGTTTGAAACCCATTCGAAAAATAAAGAATCTAAAGAAACAGAGTATATTAAAGATGATATCTTCTTGGATATTATCGTAATAACTTATCAGAGAAGAGATATCGTTTATCACTGTTGAAATATCTGTATAAACAGAAGTTTTTCCATAGGTACTAATAAATGGCATCCAGTTTCGTAGTCATGTACTTTAAAAAAAAAATTTTTAATTTTATTATAATTATAATAATCATTTATATAATGATCATTATCATTCGATATATATTTGTATGCTTGCATTTGTT
Organism: Cherax quadricarinatus; assembly: GCF_026875155.1. Lineage (NCBI taxonomy): Eukaryota > Metazoa > Arthropoda > Malacostraca > Decapoda > Parastacidae > Cherax > Cherax quadricarinatus. The sequence continues at coordinate 6,274,774 of NC_069446.1, forward strand.
CAGATATATTTAACTTTGTTCCAAAGGTAAAACTCAAATAGGTTTTGGTTTCCACAGGTTACACTATGCTGCTGAAATAGAGAACTAGTCTACAAGACACCACCAAGACGCAGCTTATCTTTCTCACCTAACAACTCGCAACTAGATTCAAGATGGCTAACGCGGGTCATCTTGTGCGGCGGACGTCGCAGAGGGAGATGGTCGTGCCTCAGAAGAGTCTGGACCGGATGGAGATGAGGGACATGAGGAATCGTCTGGTACAAGAGAACGGTGGTCCTTCCTACGGCAGTACCAACCAGGGCTTTGAAGACCCCCAGGTGGGTATGCGGTCAGCGAGAATGGGTCTTTCCAAACCTGCTTCTTGGTCTTATTTTAAGACCATCGGACGAACGACGTTAACATTAAGTCAGAACGTTGGTTTTGCACTGTACGGATTTTACGCCGTTTTGTGAGGTCCCCCGTTTTCTCTTGCTTACACCGAGTATATTCCTTGATCATTTAAAATTTGTGTCGAGTTAAATTCCAATGAACCTATTTTGTTTACATTACATAAATCTAAGTTTACAAAATAATTTTTTAAGCAAAACTAAAAACAGAGTGTAGAGAAATCAACTGAAATCTATATATTATAAAACCAACATTCTCTCTCTCAGGAGGACATTTTGAAATGGTGGCAGCAGTGGGTTTCTAGCCAATGATAAACTGAAAAAAGTACAGTGAATGGAGCTGTATGTGGTCTCTGCTGTAAGGACATACTCCAGTCTCATTCATTTTGAATGAACTATTGTAGTGAATGGCAGTATTCTAATTACTAATTGTTTTATATTTTTCTTCCTTCACTTTAGCATGACACTAGACTAGTTTGCATAAATATATTCCTCTGATTCAAGCTTTAGATACATTGTTAAACAATACATTCACTCATTTCCACAGTCAGATGTATATTAATAAGGATATATACCTCGTATATGCTACATACATACTTCAGCAGCATTTCTGAAGTGCATGAGGATCGTGAATAATAAGACCATTAGACATTTGTCAGTGACTACACTTTATGAATTGCATTAATATCTTATTACAGATCTAATATGACACTTTTTTTTAACATATATATAAGTATTTCAAACTCTGAGCATGCAGTATCTAGCATCTAATACTTCTGCAGTGTAATTTTCTATGTATTTCGTCCTTTCACGAACATACAAAAGAAGATCTTGATCTAATACTTTCTCACGTTCGTCCATAATTTTTTTGAAACCTAAACTACCACAATCTGAAACCAAAATATTCTCTGTTCTTCTATCTCTTTCCTTTATTTGTTCCAGTATAAACGATTTCCATACTAATTTTCCATCAGACCTTTTAAATATGTGTTTAACTCAAGAAACTATCGATTATTAAAGAAAAGAATAATCACCGTATTTTTGTCGATAATTTCCCACAAAAATTGCCAAACCATTTATCGTTAAAAGTGAATGAATTGAGGTTTTGTCTCGTAAATTTCAGCTCACGCGAAAGTGTGTGTGTGTTCACTTATTTGTGGATGCAGGGGTCGAGTCTCAGCTCCTGTGTGCGTGAGTGTGTGTGTGTGTGTGTGTGTGTGTGGTGGGGTGTGTCTGTGTGTGTGTGTGTGTGGGGGGGGGTTAATGTGCGTGTTTAATGACTTGCTGTATATGAATGGTATACAATACCGACAAGATGAAGTATTAGACACACGTGCAACATCTGGGTATCTTTATTTGTAGACGTTTCGTCATCCAGTGGCTTTATCAATGCAAATTTCAGGACATAATGGGAAGACTGTAGAACTATATACAAAACACTAGGTAATCAGTCCCTCATCCTTAAAGGTTGAGAGACTGATTAACTAGTCTTGTGTAGAATCCTAGAGTCTTCCCATTATATCCTGGAATTTGTACTGATAAAGCCACTGGATGGTGAAACGCCTACAAATAAAGATACCCAGATGTTGCACGTGTGTCTAATATTTTGTAATGACTTATGTTTGTGTCAAATACACGAGAGTTCTAGGGACCTGCCTCTTAGGTATGATTTCTACACTATTTACATTTGAATTCATGCAGAACAAGCCACATGGGGATGGAAATCTTTAGCTGAAGCTCTTTCGCACGAGAGTGCGAAAGAATGTGTCAGTGGCAGGCCATATCACAGAGTGATATGGCCTGCCACAAACACGTTCTACCTTGCCTCAGAGAATTTCCCCTCCTAACTGTTGCTGTCTTGCAACAATGCATAGCTCCTGACGACGATCCAGAGTACGAAAGATCTTGTGGCTTGTGTTGCATTGTTAAGATCGCCTGTTTGCAATTGTTTTGCATTTGAATTCGAATATGGATTTCTCCTTCACTCTTTCCTCTGCTAGCGAGTTCCTCTTGACTCACTACCTTCACTACTATCACGCTGAAGACGCTCGTTTTGGATCTCTCTGGCTCGTCCAGGTATCCACTGGTGTCCCAGCAGTCAGGTCTTATTCCCTAAAAAAAAAAAAGTCAATGTTCATAGACCTTTATAATACATCTCATGGTAGGATCAGATCTCACATGATGTTTTTTAAACGTGTTCTGATTTTCTTTGTTTTTTCTGCAGCAATGTTCCTTCTGAACGCAAATTTCTTAAGTGTTCTAAATTGTATTTTGTTCAGCCTCTCATTGTACCTTAAGAACTTGATCTAAGGAATTGGCTTGATTCTACATTCCTTGACCTTCTGAAGGTTTCACGCCACTACTACATACTATATTATGCAGGTCTCTCGTATATGTATGCATGTTATCTAGGTACGAAAAGCTCATGACACAGTGATCGGTGGTTCCTTACTGATGTTCAAACTCTTGTTGTTCCATGTCTATTTCATCCTGTGAGAATGTCAGTTCTGGCTTGAATTAAGTCTATTTTTTTTACCGTGGGTGGAACAAGTCAAAGATGGAAAGGGAAGCTGGACGGCCTTTCGATCTTTCCTGGATAATTATCAGGTGGTTACTCTAATTGCACTCTTTTAGGCTCTTTCTCATGCTGGTAGGAAGTCTAGCTGTGAGAGAAAGTTTATATTTTGCAATTAGAGCAGAGGATCGAGCCTCAGACAAGTCTCTGTGTTAATGATCCATACTGGTTTATAAAAAAGAATAACCATGTTTTTTTATTAATTATTATTATTACTTTTATTGTTATTCTCATGTTGGTAGAGACAAGTTGTGTTGATATTTCCTGGAATTTAGTGTTTCTCATTTCCTTACACCGTAATGAGTCTTTTCCTTTCTATTCTAAGGCTCGTTGGCTGAAGTCACACTTGCTTTCAATTAGAGATGAATGCTGTTCCCCTGTGTTATCTGGTTACTGTTATCATATTGCTGTCTTGGTCTCCTTGTTAGTTTCTAAGGGGTATACAAGACTGCTGCTGTGTAAGAACGTTTTCTTGGGAACTCCACTTGCTATTTCACCTTTTCTGTCTTCTTGCCTTCGTCCTTTTCTATCATTCGCTTCTCGAGTACTCCTTGGTTCTGTTTCTCGCGTATATCTCGTGCCAATTTTCTAATTTCTAAATTATTTGCAATGTGACACAAAATTAAAGACTTTCTGGTAGTCCAGGAACATGCAGGCCACCCACACATATACTGATGCCTGTAACCAACAGGGGGTTATAATGATGCGTAAAATCAACAGGTGGTCTGCTGATGCTTGTAATTGTTTAATGGGTTTATTGGTGATGCTGTAAGCGGTTGGTTAATGATAAACGTCTTTGGAGGCTTCTTACTTTATTGTTAAGTCGTGGTGGGTACACAGGCTTGTGTGTTGTGCCCATGGCCCGGGCAGGGCCATCCCACGAGAGAGAGCTACTAGTAGGCCTTGTGTCTTCCTGCTAGGCTGCTGTGTGAGTGAGAGTGAGGCAAGGGCAGGCAGGCTGAAGTGGCAACGCCTATAGGTGGCAGCACCAGCATGGCGCGAAATATGAACTAAGCTGGCAGACAGCATGGGCTGTCTGTGTAGACAGTACAGGCTGTCTACATACGCTCGGCCACCTACCGCGCGTCGTCCCGACGCGACAATATGGGGAAAAAAGAAACCGGTCTCTTCTCGTAGGAAAGGGCACAGAACACAAAAAAAAAACTTATATACATATGGACATGGAAAAAAAATTCCAAGGGGAGGAAAAAAAAAAAACATTGGGGTGTCTAAACTCGTGGTATGGCGTGAGCGCGATGGGCATCACTGCACGCCTTCCTGCGTCTGGACAGATATGCAACACAGGGACATCGCTGCGGCGAGCTGTGACGAAAAAAGGGACGGTTCCTCTGGAACGGTGAAAGAGTCATCGTGGAGTCGCTGCAGGTTTCATCCTGGGCATGCATGCTGGTCCCCTCGAGTAGGGTCGACAAAACTCGGCACCGGGGGCGGGGACTTCTGGCAAGCGCTCAGGAGGACATTTTCCGACGGTACTGTCGGGGCTGTCCCCCGGCGAGCTGGAGCGAGTTGAGAGCGAGTGGGAAGAGACACTGGGCGAAACATCTGGGAGTCGAAAAATTTATACCCAACTGCAGTGAGGACTAGCATAAAAGGTGACATCTTCTTTGGCAGGCTGCTATAAAGTTGTGACACGGGGACACACGCCTCCCGACAGGGGCTAACTGGGGCTTGGCGAGTTTCATTTCTCGGATTTGGGAGTAATAGCAGAGGTTAGTCAACGTCCCAAATTGTTTTTTACATTAACTGCTTTGAATATCTGAGGTGAAGTGAAAAAAATCCGATGGGGAAACGTAGCAGGGACGTTTGCAAACATCACGGCGACGACATAAAACTTTTTGTACAAGGGGGGGCATAACCCCAGGGGTGACTTTACTCAGCTGCTACACACTGGTCACATCGGGGACTTAGCCAGTGGTGCATCAGGTCGGTCGACCTTCCCCCCGGGCACAGGAAATTTAAAAACCTGCGGTACATGGGTACCAACATGTGGAACAGATGAGAGAATTAACAAAGACATATATCTTTTTCCCTGTCTTCTCGACAAAATTTTAATAATTACGAACACTCGATTGACTCAGTGAGTCAGGGTGTGACTCACAGCACTGTGACGTCAGCAGACATTCGGGTGACGTCGGCAGACATGTGACGTCATGAAGTCGGCGCATCGTGGGTGCGTCAATGTGGCGGGCAGAGACCCCCGCATGGGCCTGGGACATCGGTAAAACAGTGGCTGGTAGACTACTGACATTTGCCCCCACCCCCGTGGGGTCGGGACACTTTGGCGTCGTGATCTAGGGTGTGATCCACGTAGCTTTGAGTGGCCCCGGGGATCGGACACCAGTTGGAATGAAAAAACAAAAAAAACAGCAGAAAAACAGCAGAGGGGTGGGCATGGTGAGTTAGGAGACGGGTGAGCGTGAGTAGGGGAGCTGGGCAAGGGGAGGAAAGCCACTTCCTCTCCTCCTCCCCCACCCCCAAAACCCTGGGAAACTCACACTGGACCAGAATCACCACAAAACTCACCTCTGGGTTGTGAAACAGCTGTGCTGAGTGAACAACAACAGCAACATCAATGGCGCTGAAAACCCTGCTTTAGAAACGCGGGGGCGCTGTAGCGTGGGGTCACAAGTTCGAAGAAATTTTGGTAAATTTTGGTGGGCCTGCTTTATTGTTGGTGCTCAAACGTGCAGACACCATTAGGATAACTTGTTAAGACGGGTTCTTGGAAAGGGGATGAAGGAAGATGACTTTATACCTCTTCCCCCTGGGCAAAAACTGCTGCAACCCCCCTTTCCCCCCAATTTTTAACGGGTTTTTTTGGTGGCTGTAGCGGGGTTTAAATGATAAGCTTTTGGGGCTTCTTTGTTTATTGTTTTGTGGGGGGTACACAGGGTTGTGTGTTGTGCCCATGGCCCCGGGGAGGGCCATCCCACGAGGAGGCTACTCGTGGGGCCTTTTGTCTTCCCGCTAGGCCGCTGTGTGATGGGTGAGGAAGGCGGGCTGAAATGGCAAGCTATAGGGGGCAGCACCAGCTGGCTTTTAAAAATTAACTAAGTGGCAGACAGCATGGGCTGTCTGTGCAGACAGTACAGGCTGTCTACATAATCAACACTTGGTCTGCTGATACCTGTAATCAACAGATGGTCTGCTGATACCTGTAATTAACAGGGGGGGTATACTGATGTGTATAATCAACAGGTGGACTGCTGATGCCTGTAATCAACAAGGCTGCTGCTTTCTTTCATCCTGGTTTGGAAAGACGCTCTGCCGACAGGAATGAAGACAAAGTGTACAATTAGTAGGAACAACCGTTGCTGTGGCATCGTTTCGCTCTCAGAAAGAAGCGTTGTTATGTTAAGTCTTGTTCCTGCTGCGTGTGCGTCATTGTCTTCAGGTTTCCTTGCAGTCATTTACCAGCACTAACATGGTGTGCATGACAGGGAGGCTGATTTGCAGTTGGTGCTTCTTACCACTCCCGATACTTGAACATTGGTGCTGCATCCGACTTTTTTTTTTTTTTTTTTTTTTTTACAATTTCCAGATTTTCTCCAGTCCCCTACTTCCTACTGTAGATCTTTTGCTGAATTTGTCTCGCAGACAGAGGATCGAACCTCCATTTACCTGATTTTCCTAAGCCTCTCTGATGTTTCTTCCACCAATTCGCATTTTCCCTACCCTGTCAGTTTTGTCCCTACCTCCAGCCTTTAATTTTTCCCCAAAACATTCAATTTCTACCCTCAGTAACCCATACTTTCCCCTATAACACAACAGTTGCCTTCAGCATCATTTCACAATTTTCCCCAGTATGCTAGAGTTTTCCCCCCACCAGAGGTATTATTCTCCTGTCATTTCCCGTTTTCTTCGTAATGGTCCGTTATTTTCCTTCACCGGCAACCACAAGACTTAACCTTTTAAGGCTTTTCTTGAGCAGCCACTTTGAAGATGATGGGGAAGGGAAGGGCAGAGAAAAGAAGAGAGGGGGGAGGGAAAGAGAGAAAGAAGAGAGTGGAAACAAGAGGAGAGAGTAAGGGGCAAGGTAGTTAGGGTGGTGAGGATGGCCTATAACTTTTAGAGAGCGTCCTGTGAGAGAGATCTAAGCAAGAAGACAGACATGGAGACAGAAAAAGGCCGATAAATACATGGAGACGGAGGGATATGGAGACAGACATGAAGACAAAATCAGAGAAGGATCAAGCAAAAAAAAAATAATTCGAGAGGGATACAGGAGGCTAAAACTGGTAGGCGGACTGTGGGAGGACGAGGCTAAACCCCGCAGATCCAGGGATCCTGCGAGAGACGAAAACTAATCCCACTGAACCGCAGCAACGGAAAATATCAAAACCCAGCACGTCTCCAGACTCGTACGTCAGAAATGTTGAAAATGATATAAAATATCGACAAGTCGATGAGTAAGACAAAAACGTGCAACAGTTGGGCAGCTGTATTGTTGAACAATTAAGATACCCAACTGTTGTACATGTGTCTTACTCATCTTACGTTAGTTACATATTGTTAGGTGCTTCTGTTAACATTAAATTTTCAAAGGATCTGCTGGTTTATTAAGTGTGGGGGGGGGGGAGTTTAAAGCCTATCGACTACACGAGAATCATTAAAGTAGGATCCTCGAATATTTTTTCTTGTCTTTTGTTGTTTCAACTTTTTTATTTCCTTTCGTTCATAACTCGCGAACGTCTCATCCTATCGGATTCAACTTTTTAACCCTTGTGTAGGATCATGAGGACCAGACTCCAGAAACGACTTGCACGTGCAGGCGCCCAGTGATCAAAGTTATTGGCTCCGATAACTTCCAAAAATCATCAGGGGCGTAACTTCAAACGTTGAAAAGACGGTGGAAGTAAACAGGTACAGATTTATGTCATAATTCAGGCTAGATCACAGTACCGCTGGTATATGTACTATCCTCGTTAATTCAAAATCTTTTAAGTTTCAATTATTAAAATTTCTTAACATAAAATCAGAAATAAAATACCACAGGAACTTAGCTCTTGCTTACAGCCTTCAGGCACTCCAGTAAATTGATAAATAAATCTTAGATGTAATCCTTTCAGGTGTGGTCACAGTCGTTTATCAAAACACTCTGACTGTCGTTCACTGAGAGTGCACACACGTCGACTACGGACTGGTAGGGACTGGGTGAGGTCAGGCCACCACCGTGATTATTTATACCGATAATTTCAAAACAAAGGCACACTGATGATAATTTTACCTCCTTACACAATATCAAAATCTCTGCTATTTACTTTAGAATGTGGTGGGAAAAATTAAATAGCATTAATAGGAATTGTAAATGTATCAACTACCATGGAAAATTATGCAGGAAGCCACTTACATGGTTTACACAGCACAAACACGCCGTGAGGATTCACTTCTTCAGACGTTTTAATTTTAAAGAATATCCCTGACCAAGGAACCTATTTACGCTGTGGGAACGAACTCACATGTATCCAGACATGACATATACTCTTATTAGTAGCAATTTTATAATGTATATACGAACTGAAAAGTCAAAACATGACATATTTCACGTGTTTTCAGACAGAAGTAACGTATGCACATGTAACATACATGAACCTTTGATTTTCTTTCCGTAACTTATGGATACAGATGTAACTAATGTAGCGGATTGACGAAACTCCTGGAGAGCGGCTGTATAATGTCACATTAGTTGCATCTGTGTCCATTTACCTAACAAATACGTTCCATCTTATCTGGACAAATCGTTGACCGGATAATAGATGGCGCTGGAGACGTATATGCACCCAGATGTACGTGTCTTCCAGCGTATATACACCGAGAGGTGTAGCTCTCAGGGTATGTACAATGAAATGTACATGTCTTTCAGGGTATTTACAAGAGAAATATATCTGTTGGGGCATATAGATCGAGTGGTGTGTATCGCTCACTGTACACGTATATATCGTATCTTACAATGTATACACACAGGGATGTATGCATCTCTTAGCGCATATATTCCAAGAATCTGCAGTGAGCTGCAATATGCACTGAGGTTACTTTAATCACTGTTTGAAGTTGAGAAAACTCCTTGGAAATTAGAGTCTAGGTGAATTGCTTCACTGATATGCTCGTTAAAGCATATCAGTGAAGCCTCCATGAGCTAGACATAGGGCAAATTTAGACATGGTGTGCAAGGCACCCTTCAGATAAGAAGTAGTCATGTACATAAGAATGTGGAGCTCCTCTGGAAATGTGAACGGCATCTGTAAAACATTCTGGATCACTTGTCTCGCGTGCATCATGTTTGATCTCATGTACTATATCTCTTGTCTCGCGTGCAGCATCACTAATCTCGAGTACAGGAATCAGTGTGCTGCCAGACAATGGGACTCAATGCTTGAAATTCCAGTCGTGAACCCGAATATTTATGAAGCTCAGTTGTAGCTTCAGAGTTATTATCCCTTCCGATGTATTTGGGTTAAAGGCCAAAACGAATGAGACCTCTCATTTAATTTAAGGAATCTTAAGGCATTTCTGGCCGACAACAAGTAATAATCTCAAATGTATATACGAAAAAGAATTGACATAGTCCCTTATTCCCTTTTTCTTTCCTTTCATTTTTCCCCTTTTCGTATATTTTCTATTTTTTTCAGTTTGCCTAGCAGATTCTATTATGGAATTTTCAGGGAGTTTGGAGACAATTATCAATATATTAGTCTCGGAGGGAGGGACAGAGACTGGAAAGCTTGGTAATGGACCTCAGTTTTCCCTTGCAAGGTATCGGGTTAGGAATTAGCCAAGAGAGGCTCATGAATATTCCGCAGCATGGCTGAAATTCCAGGCACAGTTCCTGCCACTTCTTGGGTGACGGAACATGAGATTCCTGGCGTGGAAAGTTGCGTTGCACGAGTATCTGCTTTTACAAGGGAAGCTCCCAGACACACGGCTGACTTATTTATGCGAGGGAGACTTGTCTATACAAGACTTGTCTATACAGGGAAGACTTAAACCACACGGGGCACTTGCAGTACGTATATAATGTATCTTCTGTGCGAAAGATTTGCCTATACACCGAAGACTTACACGGGATATTTACAATACCTAAATACGAGATCGTCAAATATCTTTTGTGTGAAAAAAGATGATTGACGAACAAGAATTATCGGCACAAGAAAGGTGCTGTTTACCTATGTAAAGATTCTCATATATCTTTTTTTGCGAAAGACCTGTCTTTGCATGATTTATTTATGCAGAGGCAGCTTGAACAAACTGGAGACTTACCAAGTTACGTATCCCCCCATGTGTGGTGCTAAATCTGTGCGGATCATTCAGAGAATTAAGATTTGAAGGCTTGATCCTCCATCTCCCAAGCATGAAACAGCTACTCTACTTAAATGTACTCTCCTGGTTGTATATACCCGAGAGACTTAATCCACGGGTTGCTGTATATGAGAGCTCTGCTCATTTACCGAAGACTCGATAAATAGTTCACATTTATCGGAAAATCTTAATCAAATACTTTTCTAGGATAACTTAAACTGTAGTTCATGAACAACTTGAGGGTAAGATACGAGAAACGTATCCTACACATGAAATCTTTTTCCATGAGCTTTTCTGAGGAATACTAAATTGTAGAAACAGAACATTCACCAAAAATGCTAATGAGCTAAAAAAAATAATATCAGGAAAATGAAGAGAGATATATTAGGTTTGGTATAAGCAAAATTAAGTGAATAATATTGGATACAATATTACCTGAAGGATATCAATAATAAGATCATGGAAAAATGAAAGGTAACTTCCGGAGCAAATTAATATTGCATCTAGTGTTAGATTACATTCTGGAGGTTCCAATAAGTAAATGGCATAGACAGAATGGGAACAAGAGATTGCTTTACCAGATAAAAGAAAATGTTGAAGACTGAAATAACTTTCAACGGAAAAGCATAATAAATTAAATGGAAAGAAGACCCACGACTGATGACACTGTCAAGATATACACAGAGCTGCAGAAACACAATCCATGGTTCAGGAAGCTATATACTGGAATCGAAAATAGGAGGAAAACATTTACAAAAATGTAGAACAAAAGGAAGTGGATCAACATTATAAAAATGACAATATATCTAAAACAAAGAACATCTAGAATTACCACTCAGTCACATCTGAAGAAAATTAACGGTGACTATTTAAAGACACTGATAAATAATGGGAAGGAACTCACGAAGAATAAAAGAGCGACATCCAGTGAGAACTCTGTTAACAACTCAAAAAAAAAAAAAAAAAAATCCAGGGTGTATTTACAATCGATAACAGACGTCTATCAAGCTGTGGAAGAGAGGTAAACAAAATCAACCGGACACAAAACGAGCAAAGGAGAGATCTGACATCGGTTACTAAACGCAACAACAGAAGACTTACGCAAGACAACAACAAGGATACACAACACATCATTGAAGATGTAAGAAGTGAAGGAAAGGTACATAAGTATTATCGATCTTCAAAAACTGAAACAGACAAGAGACGATGAATTGCAGTTCTGGATCACCAGTAAACATACCCTGCTAGACAATAATCGCGGTGACGAGAGAAAGCAAAACACCTAAACACTTGGCAAAAAAGTTTTGACTCAACCTACCCTGTATAAAAAATTATTGTTTTTATTTTTGGTTAGGTTACTGTAGGTTGAGTTGAAATAAGTTAAAATGACATAAGTTAACTTATATATGCTTACAGTTAACCCCCAGTTACGAAAAGCGTAAACAGATGTCTTACGTCTAGTTGGCCGGAATTTATTCTCTTAGAGAGTTGGTATCCTCTCACACACTGTTTAAAGTTGGAAAATGAACTGCACTGACATAAAACTAACACATATTTTGGAGAATAAATCCTGCCTAACTAATCTATGACATGATGAAAAACTTCAGACAAATAACAGGAGGATCAAGAGACTACACATCCTTTGACTGTCAAAAGGATTTTCACACTCCTTCACGAAAGACATATCTGAAAACTCTTATTAGAGATTTAATGACTGGAAGGGTGCTTGAAATGATAAAGAGAATGACTAACGTACATACGGCAGACAGTTAAAGTGAGAGAGGAGGATGAATGGATGTAATAAGTAGTGTGCCACAAGGTCCAGTTCTTGGTCCTGTACTGTTCTTGATGTGTTGAAGCCTTGCCGGGGAAAAGAGACTTGAACGTGTCAGTGCTTTATATTTCCCTAGAAATAATTAGAAGATTATGAACACAAAGGGACTGCAAAGTACTTTAAGTACAACTTGAACAACCTTCACCAATGCTCCAGCAAATAGCTACTGGAATTCAACCTCCCTTTCCCTTAAATGCAAGATTAAGAGGATGGGATCAAGTGGTAGACGACCTGAAGAAGAGTATCAACTCAAAGGGAAGCAGCTCATAATAAGGCCTATTTGATGATTCAGGGGTGAACTTCGCACGTAAACAAAATAACATTATTGTAACACACGAGGCTCGATCCTCCGACCTTTCAGACAGGAGAATAAAATGCCCTGATATGTCAATGAAAGGTTACAGCAATAACATTAATGACCTATACAAACCGGGCAAAAGATGAACAGCCTTCAGTAATCTGAGAAAATGAAAAAAATCGTCTCACTGTACACAGCATACATAAGAACAGTTCTTTAGTACGCAGAGCCAGCATGGAGCCCACTCTACATCAAGCACATTATTTTTCAATCCTTCAGATTTCCGAGGACTTCTTACAAGACCTGGTTTTTGAAACTGAAAGATTAGAAAACACAGAAATTGTGATGTTTAATGGCCCAGGAACCAAACGAGAGCATCTAATATCACTGCAACACTGGGGAATTTTTTGGGAGGGTTGAGCCATTATGGTCAACACCCGAGTCAATACGACTTAGGGAATTGTAACATGACTGCCCAGCATCTGTTTATGTGCACTGAGGGAGTTGCAAGATGTTTGTGACCCTTTCACCGTCTCTCTCTCTCTCTGTCTCTCTCTCTCTGTCTGTCTGTCTGTCTCTCTCTGCTTCACTCTATATCTGATTAGATATCTGAATGACTGAGTGTCTAGCTGACTGACTAACTGACTGACTACCTGACTGACTAACTGACTAACTGACTGACTGACTGATTGACTGACTGACCAGCCGACTGGCTGGCTGGCTGGCTGACAGGTACCATGGTTTACAGCCTCACTTAAGGTCAACACATAAAAAGCTTCACCTCAATAAAACACGACATTCTCGTCTCTTGAAAAATACCTTCATAGCTATTTGTTATTTTCCTTCTGGTGATGGCGGTGCTTAGGATGAGCTACGAGCGTAATGAAGGAAGGAAGGAAGGAAGGAAGGAAGGAAGGAAGGAGGTAGGGAAGGAGGGATGGAAGGAATAATAAAAAAAACACAGTACCGTGACTGGAACGATGCACAAATAACCCGCACTTAGAAAAAAGGAGCACAGTGTGACTTTGTAAATGGTCCAAGTCGGACCGAAACGTCGTCGTGGGCTCCTCTCTTCTATGTGCGGGTTATTTGTGTATGGGTAGAATGGAGGAAAGAAAGAATTGAGGGAGGAAGGAAGGTAAGCAGGAAGAAAGGAGTGAAGGAACACAGGTAGGGAGGAGGGTAGGAAGGTGAGAAGGAAGAGAGGAAGGAAGGAAGGAACAAACCCATGTCACCATCCACGTCACCAGATTTATAGATCTGTCTCTCTCTGTCTCTGTCTCTCTCTGTCTCTTTCTGTCTCTCTCTCTCTCTCTGTCTGTCTGTCTGTCTGTCTATCTCTCTCTCTCTCTCTCTCTCTCTCTCTCTCTCTCTCTCTCTCTCTCTCCTCTCTCTCTCTCTCTCTCTCTCTCTCTCTCTCTCTCTCTCTCCTCTCTCTCTCTCTCTCTCCTTCTTCTTCTTCTTCTTGTCCCTCCTCCCTCTTTTGCCCCTTCCTTCTATATTTCATTCCTTCCTATATATTTATATCACCCTGCTGCCTCCTCTTCCTTTCCTGCCTTTATTTCCTTCCCTTCCCTCATTTACTTCCATTCCTTCATTTCCTTCCATTCCTTCATTTCCTTCACTTCCTTCATTTCACACTAACCTCTCTCTCTCTCAAGTTTATCCTTGGCCCGCTCCCTAAACCTCAACCCCCTCCCCAAACATTGTCCCCTCTCCCATAGCATTCTCCCTCTCCCTAAGCATTCTCCCTCTCCCCAAGCATTCTCCCTTTCCCTAAGCATTCTCCCTCTCCCCAAGCATTCTCCCTCTCCCAAGCATTCTCCTCTCCCCAAGCATTCTCCCTCTCCCCAAGCATTCTCCCTCTCACCCAAGCATTCTCCCTCTCCCCAAGCATTCTCCCTCTCCCCAAGCATTCTCCCTCTCCCCAAGCATTCTCCCTCTCCTAAGCATTCTCCCTCTCCCCAAGCATTCTCCCTCTCCCCAAGCATTCTTCCTCTCCCCAAGCATTCTCCCTCTCCCCATGCATTCTCCCTCTCCCCAAGCATTCTCCCTCTCCCCAAGCATTCTCCCTCTCCCCAAGCATTCTCCCTCTCCCCAAGCATTCTCCCTCTCCCCAAGCATTCTCCCTCTCCCCAGCTCAGTATACCTGACGTGTGGGGTGACAGGTAACGTCTGCTGAATCAGGTTAACTGAAACCTTCTAGTAATTGTGTGTTGGTTAGTGTCAGAGATGGTGGTGGCGTTGGTGGTGATGGTGGTGGTGGTGATGGTGGTGGTGGTGGTGATGGTGGTGGTGGTGATGGTGGTGGTGGTGGTGATGGTGGTGGTGGTGATGGTGGTGGTGGTGGTGGTGGTAGTGGAGGTGGTGGTAGTAGTGGTAGTAGTGGTGGTGGTGGTGGTGGTGGTTGTGACGACTCGAGTTTCTTGGTTAATATCACTATGGTTGCTACTCTCACGGGGGAAAAATAAACCTGTAGAGATCCCTCTGCAACTGAAAATAACGGTATTAAAAATAATTAATAATAATAATTATAATAATAATAATTCTAGTAATAATAATAATAATAATAATAATAATAATAATAATAATAATAATAATAATAATAATAATAAATAATAATAATAACAATTATTATTTTATTATTATTATTATTATTATTATATTATTATTATATAACAGTAATAACAATAATGATAATATTAAAACAATATAAATAATCATAATAGTAATAAAAGAATAATACTAATAAATATTAATAATATTAGTGAAAAACAAAGATTGACAAACACATGCACACAGACACACAAAGACACACAGACAGAGAAATACAGACAGACAAACAGACATACAGAGACAGACAGACAGACAGACAGACAGACAGACAGACAGACAGACAGACAGATAGACAGGTATATAGAGAGTATCTTCCCATCTCTTACCCGCGTCGCATCATTTACAAGAATCGCAAAAGAAAACACAATCATTACGTTTACCATCTGTGTTGAGCATCTGTTAGCAGCTGCCGCCTCTGGGGCTCAGCACGTTATTTCTTTGAAATCAAAAATTTCTTTTTTTTACCCTTTTCTTGGCGGTTCTTTATCAGTAATTCCGTTTTTTATATTGTGTCATGTCTCGTTTATCTTATCGAATTCCTCTCAACTTTTCTGGACAGACAAGAATATTGAAAAAGTTACCTGTTTACATTCTCGTTTAATAATTCAGAATTGTTTGAAATTTCTGTTTTTGTAGTGTGTGAGTGTGTGTGTGTGTGTGTGTGTGTGTGTGTGTGTGTGTGTGTGTGTGTGTGTGTGTGTGTGTGTGTGTGTGTGTGTGTGTGTGTATGTTGTGTGTGTGTGTGTGTGTGTGTGTGTGTGTGTGTGTGTGTGTGTGTGTGTGTGTGTGTGTGTGTGTGTGTGTGTGTGTTGTTTCTCGTTTGAAAATTCGATCCTCCGTCAGTGTTCAGAATTTTTTTCCGCTTCTTACCGGGCTTCTTCAAGTGCACTAACGTATTTGCGAGAGACACAAATCAATTTTTTTTAAGAGAGGAGATATACAAACCATACCACGGGTGGGGTTTGAACCCGCGATCAGAGAGTCACAAAACTCCAGACCGTCGCGTTAGTCACTGGACCAACTAGCTAAAATAAGATTCATCCAACTAGGCATATTTCTACACCATAGGAAGGTTAGCATAGGCACCACTGTGACCACAAATGCCGGTCCAGCGGCTAACGCGACGGTCTGGAGTTTTGAGACTCTCTGATCGCTGGTTCAAACCCTACCCGTTGTATGGTTTGTTTGCAATCGTGTCATTATCATTTCGTGAGTCAGGAGATATACTCTTCCTCGTCCCTCACTCCCATTCCTTGTAACCTACCCTGGTATAAGTCTGCCACAAAACTACAGTGTTAATTGTAATTTACCCATGAAATATAATGTGCAACTGACACCCAGACACAAGTTCATTTATCTCTCATTTTTTCTATCCCTGTTTCATATGTAATGTCTCGTAGTTGAATGAAGACAGTAGTAGAACTCCCCCTTTTCTCTATATTTTGCTTCACTAGAGAATCGGGAACTTGATCACTCACTTCAGAATTGTTGAGATGTTTACTATGATAACCCTTCAATCTGTTTCTTCCCCTTCTCCTCTATAGAAAAGAACAAGTGTGAAGAAACGGACCACGAGTGTGACGATCCCAGAGGAAGTAAGTAGGACATCCTCTTCCCAATTTGGTCCACCCCCTCCACCCCATAGCTTGGTAGGGTTGGCCAACCTTACACCCCCCTCCTTTCCCCCTGCCGGGGTTGAGGGGAACATAAGGGAAAGAATTCGAGACACGGGGTTGGACATGTGGCGGCAGGGACACGGGCGTGCACATGCGGCATTATGCAATAATCGCGAACAAGCGATACAAGATGCAAAACAATCACAGTGGGGAGTTGAATGATAGCACTAGGCCAATTGTGTTGTAATCAACACATCATCAGGAACTTGCAATGTTGCAGAAATGAGTAGGAAGTCCAGGTAGATTCGTTGAGGGGAACGACTCCAGCCAGATCCATTCCCCTCCACGAATCTACCTGGACTTTCTGCTCATTTCTGTAACACTGCAAGTTTTTAAAGATGTGTCGATTGCAACACTAAAGTCCTAGA
Source organism: Cherax quadricarinatus (assembly GCF_026875155.1). Lineage (NCBI taxonomy): Eukaryota > Metazoa > Arthropoda > Malacostraca > Decapoda > Parastacidae > Cherax > Cherax quadricarinatus. The sequence continues at coordinate 6,291,844 of NC_069446.1, forward strand.
GCTATCATTCAACTCCTCCCGTAGTTTTTTACATACGACATTACCTGCCGAATGTTAGTGATAAAACACGGGAGTACTTGCATAGACCTGCAAGGAGACAAACAGAAATATTCAATAAAGCCTTATTTTTCGACCTTGCCCCTGAAGCTCTCTTCAGTCTGTTCAAGTTGACCTCAATTTGAGCCCAAATTCATCAGACTAAAGCGGGCCTCGTATATGACCGAGATATAATTCCCGTAAATGCTGCTTTACTGTCTCAGTCTGGGTGCATTTGTTTCGCACAGGAATACTGAAAACGACGTTGGTGCAGCAGAGAAGAGCTTTCAGTATTAAAGTGGCCAGAGTAGGATCGCCTGGCTTATTTAATGCTGAATCTCTGAGAAGCGTATCAACTAGTTGAATTGGTCGAGGGGGAGAGGCGGCAGGCTCCCTTTAAGGGTGTTGTGTGGCTGGTCCACCTCTTTCCCCCCCTTCCATTAACCACCCTTGTGATCCACCCGTGCCCTTTCCCCCACGGCCGACACCCACCACTCGACCCTTGGCTAACACACTACCTCGTCCTGGCCTCTTGTGCTGTGTTCACTGCCATAACACTCGTTACATCACCGCCCTTTGGTAGACTGCACTCTCTACTCTTCATGGATGGATCTGTTTACATCCGCGTGGCTCTCTTACACCCCAACCCTCTCCCCATGTCGCATATGTTACCTAAACGTCACCCTCTCTCTCTCTCTCACACACACACAGTCCCCGATCTTCTCTGGCATAGTCCCCGGCTGTCTGTCGCACCGACCCTGTTCTCTCTCTCTCTCGCAATGTCTTTGACTATAGCACAGTCCCCGGCTCTCTGTAGCACCGTGCCTGTTCCCTGTCTCTCACTCTCGTCTCCGACTGTGTCGCATCGTTCCCCGCCTCTCGCACGATTTTCACTACTCCGTACCGTTTCACACCCTTCCCTCGCATCTACACCCCCTCTACCCCCTCCCTGCACTCTTATCGCACCTTCTAACCCTCTCTCACACGTACCCAGGATTGTGCAAAAGAAAAAAAAAAAATTTTTTTTTGTCTCTAACTACATCACCGCTTCTAGCACTCTGTTTGTGTGTAGCTCATAGCTTCTGTCATTAAATTTTACATCTAGAAAACTCTGCGTTAGAATGAAGTGGAATCTATTTTCTATCGTTTTTACAAAATAGATTTCTCACTATTCTCTTTCGTTATTCAGATATTTGAAGCTACAATATATAAAAATATTTCAAAACATCAAGAATTTAAAATTTCGTCCAAAAAGAATATTAAGATTAAGCTCGATTACCCCCTTTAAAAATGCAGTTTAGTGAGCAAGTTTGACTAAAAACTACGAAGCCTAACGTTTAATACTGAACGCTAAACTAAAGCCAAGTGTTTGCCATATCTCCTGTTGATAGAGAAGTAATCTGAATAACAAGGGAGGTGACAATAGTGAGCATAAACATTAGAATTTAGACTAAAACTGAATCGTTGATGTTATGCTGACGCTGCATCTTGTGTGTATCGAGGGCGCTTGAATTATTATTTTTTAATCTAGTCTTGTAGAGACAACTGAGTAATAGTGATCATACTTAGGAAGACACTCATCCCCCGTAGTCATCATCAGCTGTAGCAAAATCTTTATTGATGATGTGATGTGGAAAGATGATCCTCATCTATAGCAAGATGAATATCACCTTTAACAAAATAATCATCGTGCAAAATAATATTCATCCGTAGTTAAATCATCATCATCATCATCCGTAGCATGAAAATCATCATCCGAAGAAAATTATCCATCATCCGAAGCAAGTTAATTATCAGATGTAACACAATACTCTTTATTCGTAGCAAGATAATCATTATACGTCAAGATAATCATCAGAAATACATGATCATTACACATCATAAGATGATCACTATACTTAACAAGATAATCATCACACACGTAGCAAGAAAATTATCAAACGTAGCAAAATAATCATCATACAGAGCACAATAATCATTATGCACCAAGATAATCATCATACATACCAAGATAAGCACTTGTAGTGTCTTGATCTTTTCTAGTCATTAGTCACAAAAAATAGAAGTAATCGTATAGAAGCATTTGTCATTTTAAGGCTGCGAATGTTTGTACTGCATGAACTATTATATATTATATATATATATATATATATATATATATATATATATATATATATATATATATATATATATATATATATATATATATATATATATCCTATAGGAGATATTTCCTCTGATGATTTTTTGTGTATATGTTTTATGCGCCGGTTAAGTAACAATGGGAAAAGAAAACTCAACAGTGTTGTTAATGTATTAAGTGTGTGTTAACTTGTCAACACAAAGATATGTTTAACAATTAAAATTTTGTTGTGAAGCTGTGTATGTACTGTGAAACAAACATGTGGACGATTTAGTGATGTTCACAAGTTTACACAGACACACACACACACACATTCACACACATACACACATACATTCACACACACACACACACACATTCACACACATACACACATACATACACACACACACACACACATACACACACATACACACACACACACACACACACACACACACATACACACACACACACACACCCACACACAAACACACACACACACACACACACACACATACATACGCACACACATATGTATATGTATATTATATATATATATATATATATATATATATTATATATATATATATATATATATATATATATATATATATATATATATATTAATTCGTACCGAATAGGTAAAACTTGTGATTTCGGCTTAAATAGCAACGCTCTTCTTGCCATATAACACAAGCGAAAATTTGTGTTTGTCATTCTGAACCAAACGATAAAAATATATATTTCATTGTGTTTGTTTATTTCTAAATTATTGTAAACTCATTAAAATATATTTAGTTGAATTAGGCTAAATTAAATTGCTATAATAAGGATAGGCATGTTTTCTAAGGTTCTTTTGGCAAAAAATTATTGATTTTTACATTAAGATAAATGAAAAAATTATTTTTTAACGTATAAGAGAAAGTTTTAGAAAGGACATAATTTAAAATGAGTTCTTAGTAATTGACCAGTTTCACCTATTCGACACGACATATATATATATATATATATATATATATATATATATATATATATATATATATATATATATATATATATATATATATATATATATATATATATATATATATATATATATATATATACATTCTAGAGTTATACAGTGTAAAACGGGTAAAATATATAATATTCTGAATTATTTCTTGTATGTAACATTTGCGATAATTGGTGGTAAACACGTCAGAGAAACACAACAAAGTGTCGCAATTACTTGTAATTAAATGACAAATTTTTTAAGTAATTAAATTGAATAGCATAACATGACTTATACAGAGTTAGGTTCTATGAATGAACATGGAAATAAGTGCAGTGCTTCTTATGATTTTTATCTTCAGAATAAAAAGCGTACAAATCTAATTTCACATATATTGTCATTAGCATATGTATTATTTTCAGAGAAAAATATCGAGGCTTTGTGATCTGGTAACATAACATGAAAATTATGTTAATAATGAACGAATCCATGATTCTTTATGGGTTTTTTTTTAATTCCATAATGTTTAACTAAAATATGGACTAGATAATATTTCGTTCCGAATGGTTATTCGAAAATAAAAATAGATAATGTACACGGTGCTTATTAATACAATGGAAAATCGTTCTGAAATTTTGAAACAGTGTTAGAAACTCGTCAATTTCTAACAGAATGGCGATGCTGCGAATTCTCAGTGGGAACATTGTCCCGGTCAGGTACAGAAAAATTCTAAATCATCGTCCATGAGAGGAACTCTGAGCAGAAAACCAGTGTGAGAGTAAAGATCTCACGGTGAAGGCATTCCTAGCACCAAATTGATGTTTAATACTTTAACGACCTGGGTAACATTAAGTTTGCCTCGTATGGAAAGCCCAAACGCTAGTGTTGAGGTAAATTAGTTTAATAACTAACGTGAAATGAGTCTTTTCACGACTCTTCATATGAGAGTCCAGTGAAGGTTTTTAGGGTTATTGTAATTCAGTAGCAGTCTCGCAAATTTTATTAATATCTGCATCAAAATATTCACCGCTGGAGACATATAAAGATTTTATTAACATGGTTGAAAACACTGATTGTTTATTCTTCACAGAATAATCTGAATTGCAATGAACATAAAAATAAACATTGTTGTAGTATTTGCAAATGGCGAACTTAGAACCTCTCTCACAGCGAAGTATATAAGTGTCAAGAAACGGGACAGGACGATTTCAAATTAAGTTTCACTTGTTTATGTGGTTATAACAACTCCTAAGATGGGGGAAAATGATTGGCAAGACTTCTCGGAATTGCTAGGAACCTTGAGCAGGCTAAAATGGGAGAAAAAGAAACAAAATAATGCAGGAGGCTGAAATGTAAGCAAGAAAAGCGGACATTCTGTGGCAGTTCCGGAAAACTGCGTCTACCATTTTCACATTTCTGGATGCTATTTGGCTATTTAATTTTCACAAGACCGGTGTGTTTTTGTCTTTATATATATATATATATATATATATATATATATATATATAATATATATATATATATATATATATATTATATATATATATATATATATATATATATATATATATATATATAGCAATAAGATCACAATAAACAGGTGATTTCAGAATATGCAAAACAACCACTCTGAAAGAATAGAGAAATTCCAAGCGCTTTCGTAACTACTCACATTATCAAGGAACTATGAAAGTAAAGCATCCAAGGAAGCTATATAAGGGGTCTGGCCAGCACCTCACTATCAGATCCCACAACGGTTAAACACCTGACGCGCGCCGACCCAACTTGGATAGGTCCTTTGCACAACTCACCCCACAAACTATTCAACCCAAGAAAATTTAAAAATTATTTGTCCAGTGTATTATTAAATTCTTCCCAAATTCTATTAATTATAAATGGATCTAATTTATATAAACCAAAGGAAATATTCATATTATTGTCAAAACTGCTTTTGACAATAATATGAATATTTCCTTTGGTTTATATAAATTAGATCCATTTATAATAGAATTTGGGAAGAATTTAATAATACACTGGACAAATAATTTTTAAATTTTCTTGGGTAGAATAGTTTGTGGGTGAGTTGTGCAAAGGACCTATCCAAGTTGGGTCGGCGCGCGTCAGGTGTTTAACCGTTGTGGGATCTGATAGTGAGGTGCTGGCCAGACCCCTTATATAGCTTCCTTGGATGCTTTACTTTCATAGTTCCTTGATAATGTGAGTAGTTACGAAAGCGCTTGGAATTTCTCTATTCTTTCAGAGTGGTTGTTTTGCATTATATATATATATATATATATATATATATATATATATATATATATATATATATATATATATATATATATATATATATTATTATATATATATATATATAATAATATATATATATATATTATATATATATATTATATATAATATATATATATATAATAAATTCCATACACACATTTACGTCATGTTCTAAAGCTATTTAGTTCTCGCTTTTTCTATGGCCAAAAACACGACGCCAGACCCCGCCCACACCCACGCCTACACCCACGCCCATGACGGCGCCCATCCAACAGGCTGCACAGAATTTAAGAGAGCAGTTTTTGGGCTGCACTGACTCGTCCGCCCCACCTGTTGCCCGCCACCCAGGTGAGCCTCATCATGAAGTGACGGAGGTTAGAGTTCTAGAAGAAAAGATGGTGATAGAAACCGACGGAGGAGGAGAAGGAAAAGAATAGAGATAAGAGAACCTAAATAAGAAAGGGGAGGCAAAGGAGAGAGGATGGAAAACAAAGAAGAAGAAGAGCATTATTAAAAGAGGGTGAGTGGGGTGGGCGTTTTTGCTTGAAGGTGTTGCTGGTGTCCGTCACCTTGTTAAAGCCACTTGTCTGGCAGTTCTCTACCGTTGATACACTTCTTATTATCCCATTTTTTCGTTCGTCTGTGTCAAGACTTTTTTTTTGAGAACTCGACGATTACACAATTTACACATTTTACATATTTTGGCAACTTTACACATACAATTTTATGTGTTCAGTCAGTACTTATTTTTTTATGATTCGCTAAACTTTGCGTTTAGCTTCAAGGACCTTCTTTTAAGGAACGATTTTTTCAAACCTAATAAATAATTTTTTTCTCCGCGAAGCAAAATTCACTTTTAATTAGAAGTGTGATCAATGCCTAACAAAAGTTATGGTCAACAATGTTACTACAAAACCTTCAGCCAAAAGTTTTATCTGATCTGATAGCCGTCAAAGCCTTGTACATTTTCTTTTTGCAGTCTGCTACGATTTTTTCAAGCGACCAAATTGGAAAAGGTGGAATGGAGGGCAAGTAGATGGCCCTCTTGAGGAAGCTCAAGAGCAGTGCCATTATTTAGCAGGGTGCCAGATGACAGGACCAAGGTTGAGTGGTTCATAATGGTAAAGCTTTCTTGAATGTGTGCGTGAGGGCGTGAGTAAATGAGTCACTAAATATATGAGTGTTTGTGAATGCGTAAATAAGTAAGTAAATGAATATGTGGGTGTACGTAAGTAAGAAAATGATCGAATGAGCAGATGAGCGAGTGAATGAGCGAGCTTATTAATGTATGAGTGAGGGAGTGAATGAGCGAGTGATTTATTGAGTGCGCTAGTAGATGAGCAAATAAGCTAATTCAATAATTAATTCACAGGAATGTAAATACCTTTAAAGCCACCTATTTGCAGCATCAGATCTGATGAGTAAACAACACACTAAAACATTGTATGTTGTGGTGTGTGTGTGTGTGGTGTGTGGTGTGTGTGTGATGTGGTGTGTGTGTGTGTGTGTGGGTGTGTGTGCTGTGTGTGGTGTGGTGATGAGGTGTGTAGGAGGCAGCGACTTATAAGTCACTCCCTTGCAAGCTTCCCTTTCCCTGCCAAGTCTTAATTACTCTCACACGCTCTCACCTCCCCACCTTCATTCCTACCCCTCCCTTTATCTCTACCCCTACCTCCCCACTCTCTAACACTTCTTTTACCCCCCAGCATCTCCTCTCCTGTTATTCTTGTGTGCGTTACATATTTGTTCCTGTTGCTGGTTTGCTTAATGTGAAATATTTTTTGAGCTATTATGAAATTACCTGACTTCTTCTCTTTCGCCTCCATAAGTATTATTAATCTAACTTATACTCATACCTTATATATCATTATATATATATATACTTCTACATCACATTAAATATATATATCCATTATATATACTATATATACTTTACACATCTTTAACTCTGTTTTTTTCCAAGAAAGAATAAGGTCATAGAACTTATAACTACGGCGGCTTCTGTGTTATTCTCTCATCAGCTGTCAAGTAGACAAGAGGTAAAGACAGAGGTGATCGCTGAGGTTCACGACGTAAGTCGATAGATGTTTGTCGAGTTAGCACAGGTCTTTCCCTTCCAGCAGAGAGTCGGTCAAATAATTTCTGCTCAGCGTGAGTCTTTTCTCCTAATTTTTTTTTTTGATCATTTTAATCTTACTACTAGTTTTATTTTTGTTAAGAATAATTATAATAAATTAATAATAATGTTGATAATAATAATAATAATAATAATAAT
>NC_069446.1:6307062-6322062 GCF_026875155.1 Cherax quadricarinatus
CCCCAGACATCATAGCAGTTACAAAACTCACGGAGACAATAACAGATGGAATCTTCCCACCAGGATACCAGATCATGAGGAAAGATAGAAGGGGCAGAGGGGGAGGAGGGGTTGCTCTGCTCGTAAAAAAACGATGGAAATTTGAGAAAGTGGGATGCATAGACGAGACAGGAGAAAGGGACTACATAGTAGGTACACTTCAGTCTGGGGAGCACAAGGTGGTCATTGCAGTGATGCATAATCCACCACAGAACTGCAGGAGGCCAAGAGAGGAATATGAAGAGAGCAACAGAGCAATGGTGGACACACTTGCTGAGGTGGCAAGAAGAGCTTACTCCAGCAGAGCAAAGTTGATTGTTATGGGGGATTTCAACCACAGTGAGATTGACTGGGAAAACCTGGAGCCACATGGGGGTCCCGAAACATGGAGAGCCAAGATGTTGGATGTGGTGCTGGAAAACCTCATGCACCAACATGTTAAGGACATTACCAGAGTGAGAGGGGAGGATGAACCAGCAAGATTGGACCTTGTGTTCACCCTGGGCAGTTCAGACATTGAGGATATCACATACGAGAGTCCCCTAGGAGCTAGTGACCACGTGGTTCTGTGTTTTGAATACATAGTAGAGTTGCAAGTGGAGAGAGTAACAGAAGTTGAATGGGAAAAGCCAGACTATAAAAGAGGGGACTACATAGGGTTGAGGAACTTCCTGCAGGATGTTCCGTGGGACAGAGAACTGGCAGGAAAGCCAGTAAATGAAATGATGGAATATGTAACAACAAAATGCAAGGAGGCAGTGGAAAGGTTTATTCTCAAGGGCAACAGAATCAATTAGAAGACCAGAACGAGCCCCTGGCTTACCCGACGGTGTAAGGAGGCAAAAACAAAGTGCAATAGAGAATGGAAAAAGTACAGAAGGCAGAGAACACATGAAAATAGGGAGATTAGTCGGAGAGCCAGGAACGAGTATGCACAGGTAAGGAGGGAGGCCCAGCGCCCAGAAATGAAAATAACATAGCATCGAAAATCAAGACTGACCCGAAACTGTTGTATAGCCACATCAGGAGGAAGACAACAGTCAAAGACCAGGTGATCAGACTGAGGACAGAAGGTGGAGAACTCCACAAGAAATGATCAGGAGGTATGTGAGGAGCAAAACAGGAGTTTTTAATGAAGTTTTTACAGTAGAGACAGGAAGGGCTGTGGGAAGACAGCACAGAAGGGAACATCAAGAGGGAATAAAACCAACAAGTTTTTGGATGACATACGAACAACCGAGGAGGAGGTGCAGAAGCTGCTAAGTGACCTTGATACCTCAAAGGCGATGGGACCGGACAACATCTCCCCATGGGTCCTTAGAGAAGGAGCAGAGATGCTGTGCGTGCCTCTAACCACAATCTTCAACACATCCCTTGAAACTAGGCAACTACCTGAGAAATGGAAGACAACAAATGTAGTCCCCATATTTAAGAAAGGAAACAGAAATGAGGCACTAAACTACGGACCTGTGTCTCTGACATGTATTGTGTGCAAAGTCATGGAGACGATTATCAGGAGGAGAGTGGTGGAACACCTGGAACGGAACAAGATTATAAATGAAAACCAGCATGGGTTCATGGAAGGTAAATCCTGTGTCACAAACCTTCTGGAGTTTTATGACAAGGTAACAGAAGTAAGACACGAGAAAGAAGGGTGGGTTGATTGCATTTTCCTAGACTGCAGGAAGGCCTTTGACATAGTTCCCCACAAGAGATTAGTGCAGAAGCTGGAGGATCAGGCGCATATAACAGGGAGGACACTGCAATGAATCATGGAATACCTGACAGGGAGGCAACAACGAGTCATGGTACATGAAGAGGTATCACAGTGGGCGCCTGTGACGAGCGGGGTCCCACAGGGGTCAGTTATAGGACCAGTGCTATTTTTGATATATGCGAACGACATGATGGAAGGAATAGACTCTGAAGTGTCCCTGTTCGCAGATGATGTGAAGCTGATGAAAAAAAATTAAATCGGATGAGGATGAGGCAGGACTGCAAAGAGACCTGGACAGGCTGGACATGTGGTCCAGAAACTGGCTTCTCGAATTCAACCCTGCCAAATGCAAAATCATGAAGATTGGGGAGGGGCAGAGAAGACTGCAGACAGAGTATAGGCTAGGTGGACAAAGACTACAGACCTCACTCAGGGAGAAAGACCTTGGGGTGACCATAACACCGATCACATTACCGGAGGCACACATCAACCAAAACGGCTGCAGCATACGCGCTGGCAACTGAGAATAGCGTCCGAACATTCACAGGAATCGTTCAGACACGTACTGTGTTGTTAGGCCCATATGGAGTATGCAGCACAGTCGGAATCCACCTGGTAGCACGCAAGAAGTTAGAGAGAAAGTACAAGCTTGCAACAAGGCTAGTCCAGAGCTCAGGGAATGTCCTACGAGGAAAGGTTGAGGGACTGATGACGACATGGAGGACGAAGGGCAGGGAGCATGATATACGACATACAAGCAACTCGGGAATAGCAAGGTGGACAAATAGGATGTCCAGAGGGACACAGAAACAAGGTCACAACGGAAGCTAAACTCAACGATGCACAGGACGTTAGACGTATTTCCTCGTCATGATCGTCAGAAGTGGAATAGCCAGCAAAAGTATGGCAGAACATACATATTGTAAGAAGATTATGACAAGCTAGAGCAGAGAGGGAGTAGACCTATAGCATCATGAAGACGGGCCAGGAGCTGAGTCCGCCCAAACAATTAGGTGAGTACAATTAGGTAAGTAGACACAACACAACACACACTAACAATAACGAATGCACAAATACACCTTTCCTGTCATATGAGGAGTACGAAGAAGCAAATTTTCGTGAAGCAGATTAACGAAGACAGGAGAGTAACCCATGCATCCCATCTTCCCTGGGGAGAGAGAGAGAGAGAGAGAGAGACCAGCCCTCTCATACCAAGTCACTAATTATTCCGATGAACGCAGCAGAAAACACAAACTCCAACACAAAACCTGCATAAGATAAACACTCCACGCTCATCTGCAGCTCAGGTAAACGTGGGGGGTTCATTAAAACGCCTGGATTTGCTAGTTAAGTTAACTAGTTGGGTTTAACGAGTAATGACACCCAGAGAGTCATTTAGTCTATAATTCATCTGTTCACTAACGATCAAGTGTCTTTCAATCTGTAAAATGAGGATAATTGAGAGATATACACCTTAAGGTGTATATACTGAGATATATATATATATATATATATATATATATATATATATATATATATATATATATATATATATATAATATATATATATTTTATGATATATATAGATTATATATATATATATATAATATATATATGTATATATATAATATATATATAATATATTATAATATATATATTATATATATAAGTGCATGTCTCTAGTGAATATATTCATATATTCAATGTAAAGAATTTAAAGTATACGTGTACACGTATAATAAACATTTGATGTTAATGTTCATCTCCTCGCAACAGAAATATTTAAATATCTGTCCATAAAGGAACCAAAGAGTGAAGAAGCAAACAACTGGGCATATGCTTGCCACCATATTAGGCAGACTCAAGGCATCTACTTCTGTATCTGTCAACATAGCTGGCGATTAAACAATACTTAGGAGAGGAATTTTATGACGACGTTTCGGTCTGTCTTGGACCACTGTTGAGTCATAAATGGGGTGAGAAAAGTAGAAAAGTCCAGAAGACAATGTGGTAGAAAGTAAAGGATGAAAGGAAGGGGAGTTGCGAGGTTGCTGGAGGAGTTTACGAAGACGAGAGCTCAGTGTTATTACAGAATATTAATAATAAAATAAAATAATAATAATATAATAATAATAATAATAATAATAATAATAATAATAATAATAATAATAATAATAATAACAATAACACTAGTAATAACAACGACAATAATAATAATAATAATAATAATAATAATAATAATAATAATAATAATAATAATAATAATAATAATAATAATAATAACAGTAATAATAACGTCATGAAAAATATTACCCTCTGTGAAATCGTATAGAGAAAGTGAATGTATTTAGACAACTGTGAGTTGATGCATCATCAGATGTGTATGCGTAGTCTAAGGCAAAACATACAAGAGATGAGGGGAAGGGGGTAAGGATGTTGCATAAGGATAAGTGGAAAGACGCTTAATAATAAATACAAAGAGGAGAGTATCAAAGTAGGAACAGTCAATGATTTAGTGTTGGTGTGAGGTTAAGTCGTTGCAGCGAGGAGGTCGTTGCAGCGAGGAGGTCGTTGCAGCGAGGAGGAGGCTGGAGGAGGTAGACATGTCTTATGGTATAAATGTTTCACAAATAATATGGTTTGAAGGAATCAGATGATTGTGTGGTGGCACGAAAAGCATAAGTCAGAAAGTGTTACAGCAGATGGAATGGAGAAAGATCGGTTAAGAGGGTAAGTTAATCTGTGGTGGATGGATGATAATGTAAGGATGTCTGAGGAAGTTATGGAACCTGGATGTGAGTGGTAGCTAGTGATAGGAACTGGAGCATCTAGCAGGACTGTGTGAGTGTAGTAGAGGGAGTGAGTAGATTTGACCTACTTTTGGAGTATGTGGAAAGTAATAATCATTAATCATGAGAGAATCCCGTTATCCAGGCTTGAGTTTTATAGATGAAAAGTAGAATACCTGAGTTCTGGAAGTGTGTGCGTGTGTGTGTGTGTGTGTACTCACCTAGTTATGGCTGCAGGAGTCGAGTCATAGCTCATGGCGCCGACTAAAAACTATTCGCCCGAACAGGGACTCGAACCCTGGACCCTTAGGTTAAAAGCCTAATGCTCTACCGACTGAGCTATTCGGGCTCTATGTTATGTGTGTGTGTGTGTGTGTGTGTGTGTGTGTGTGTGTGTGTGTGTGTCTGTGTGTGTGTGTGTGTGTGTTAGTGTGTGTAGTGTGTGTTGTGTTGTGTGTGTGTGTGTGTGTGTGTGTGTGTGTGTGCGCGCGTCCGCGTGCGTGCAATAAACCGCTCAGGCACCATAATCTAAAAAGATGGTTAAGTCTCGTGGCTTCATCATCTCAGCTCTCGTTTCACAAGACGAAATATAAAAATTACAACACCGGAGCTGCAACAACTCTCGACCAACCTAAAATTTGAGAATGAAATTCTCGAGGACATTGCAGTCAGTCCAGAACCATGACTGAATCACAAATGACTTAACACGATACCAATCAGACAAGAGGTTGGAAGATAAGCCATAATTTTGAGTTGTCATTCCCTTTCGCTCCTTCCTTCATCCGGCCAGTAAGAGCCAACTACCTCTCTTGATGTGGAACGAGGAGACGAAAGTACTCTATTTTATTTTGTTTTTTTTTTTCAGGGGGGGGAGAGCGAATGTGGGAGCGTAACTTACTCCTCTTGGTGCACACATAAACACACACACACACACACACACACACACACACACACACACACACACACACACACACACACACACACATACACACAGGACACAGGTACATGAGGCACATTTGGAAGTTAAAGATACTGGTGAACCTCAATCATGCCAGAAAGAATTTCGTCAACCTGACGATGTTTAGAAAGTTGAATGACCTGACCGAAACAAAGTAGTCGAGGTAAGTTCTTCAAATATACATATGACAAGGCTTACGAGATATTAAATCTGCCAAGCGGATATTAATGCAAAGGCGTGACCAGGAGCTGAGACTCAACCCTTCCAATCACAGATAGATGCGTATAAATAGGCCAGTCATTGAGAACATACGCAATTTACAACTTAAAACAAAATAACTTTTTTAAGCTTAGTAAAAAAATAGTATCTAAATATTCCACTTCTTGCCTAACTACTTTAAGGCACAAAATTGTATATATTTCTCTAAAAAAAATAATTCGTCCTCTTTAAGTGCGTCTTCAGGTGATACTAGTGGGTGTGCCTTGTTGCTAGTGAAGGGCTCTTATTCCAAGGAATTGGAGATGCTCTCGTTTTTATATTAGAGCAGAGGTAATTTCTACCCATTACCCATGCGCTGTGGGTCTCTCTCGTTTATTTTTATTCCCAAAAATGAAAAATAATCTTATTGAAGATTATCGGTGCTGAAGAGGTACGCCGGGGATACCATCACAAACATATTTTGAACTCTACACATCCCTAGCATAAGGCTGTCTTCTCGGTGCTGAGCGAGGCAACACCGCCTTTTTAAACTGTATCACCAAAGCTTGTCCACTGCCTAAGTAACCAAATTTTTTCCCGAGGATCTACAAGTTAGAACCTAAAAGCCGGAAGTTAGTCTGCATGATTGTTGCGCGAGCGGTAGCTACCATCTGAATGCCCTAGTACCGTAGATGTTTGTTTGTAGCGCGGTAGTGTAGTTAGTGCTTGTGGAGTGACTACAACACTCACTCTAACATCTGGTCTGACGTGTGTACCTACGTGTTGGGTGTTACCTACTGTATAAGGAACTTGATGTATTGTGATGTGTAATAGATTATTGTTATCATCGTAATTATAACTAAGCTGTAAACCCCCAAGGGTCATGCAGCTCTCGATGTATATTAGAGTTTACATCAGTTTCTCATCGCATCGCAGTTTGTGGTAGGCTTCAGGTCATTAAAAAAAAAATGTTCACTGAATAAAATTTAAACATTTTTGGAAAGCGTAAAGGTAACATTTATATTCACGACATTTAAATATATTTCTTTTGTCGTTTAACGCAAACATTTACTTGATAATGCTTAATGTAATTAATAATGTTTAATATTACTTAATAAATATTTAATTTTTTGTATGATTTACTGAGATAGATACTGTGTAGATAATTCAACATTGACATATATTTTTTGTCAGGTGTTAGACAATCACTCTTTATGCGTAGGAATATAACGCTCATGGAGTTTCTTAACTTACATATTAAGTATTAGGGAACTTTCTTTACAATGCTCAATAATAGCCCACATGGACACACAAACAAAAACAAATAACTGATCTTTATATTTCGAACCCCTGCTGGGGGTCCTCTTGAGCAGGGGGGTCGAAATATACAGACCAATTAATCGTCTGAGTTTCTGTCCCCATGATGGCTATTATTGAGCATAGACAAGTGTTTAATTACGCTTTCTTTAGTTATTCTTCGCTTAGAATGTTTTCTAGCATTAGTTTCAATACACACTTCACTTATTTTCACTTCTAAATTGTAGAAGGAACGCAGATTATTTTTATGGGGCCGACAATATAGCCGGGTACATACATTCTCTCGTCTCCCTTGTCGGAGTTCACTGTCTTCAACCTACAATGTTTATTTTTTCCAGCGCATTTTCCTCCAAAATATTATTCATTTATTAAAAAAAATATGAAAATGTATAACAAGGAGCGCAAAATAAATATATACAAAATAATTTTCATAGCTCTGGTCTCTTATGACAGTAAGTTCAGGAGTGATGTCTTCTGTAGAACTTTCAACCAGCTCTGCGTGACACTTGTGGCCTCAGTCAGGATCACGGTGACTTGTGTTTATGTTACCATGACTGTGTTTGTGTCACCATGACTGTGTTTGTGTCACCATGACTGTGTTTGTGTCACCATGACTGTGTTTGTGTCACCATGAATGTGTTTGTGTCACCATGACTGTGTTTGTCTCACCATGACTGTGTTTGTGTCACCATGACTGTGTTTGTCTCACCATGACTGTGTTTGTGTCACCATGACTGTGTTTGTGTCACCATGACTGTGTTTGTGTCACCATGAATGTGTTTGTGTCACCATGACTGTGTTTGTCTCACCATGACTGTGTTTGTGTCACCATGACTGTGTTTGTCTCACCATGACTGTGTTTGTGTCACCATGACTGTTTATGTTACCATGACTGTGTTTGTGTCACCATGACTGTTTTGTGTCACCATGACTGTGTTTGTGTCACCATGACTGTGTTTGTGTCACCATGACTGTGTTTGTCTCATCATGACTGTGTTTATGTCACCATGACTGTTTATGTTACCATGACTGTGTTTGTGTCACCATGACTGTGTTTGTGTCACCATGACTGTGTTTGTGTCACCATGACTGTTTGTGTCACCATGACTGTGTTTGTGTCAGTATGACTGTTTATGTCACCATGACTCTGTGTGTGTGTGTCACCTTAACTATGTGTTTATGTCACTATGACACTGTGTTTATGTTATCATGGATGTGTGTGTTTGTATCATAAGAATTGTGTTTATTTCGCCATGACTGTGTATACTTCACCATGGCTGCGTGTTTGTCTCCATGACTATTTATGCCCACTTAATTACGCTTACGTCACCATGTGTTTGTCACCATGTGTTTACGTCACCATGTGTTTACTTCACAATGTCTACGTCATCTCATCATGACTGCATATCTCCATGACTGCTTTTGTCACCATGACTGTATTTATCACCATGACTGTATTTATCACCATGACTGTATTTATCACCATGACTGTATTTATCACCATGACTGTTTATGTCACCATAACAAGAAATTCCTATCAACTTAAACGCAAACTTAAAATAATTTTTAATTTCCTCGAACAAAACAGAGAATTAACCCCCAAAAATAAAAATATCGCAGATAATTTAAATATTAAACTGACACTTAAATTCGAGGTTACACCCCCCCCTAAAAAAAAATACATTCATGAATAAATTCATAAACTTTGAAAACAGAGATGCTATTGAATGTAATAAAATTTAACTGATTTTAATCTAACGTTAGTAAGAATTTAAAAAGTTTACGGGGATATTTAGCGAAAAAATTTTGATGCTTTTAGGGAATTTGCAACACATTAATGATTTTAAAAAATTGAAAAGAGAGGAGGACCGATCTCTCGTCCATTTGCTCTCTTTGGGGGGAAAGAAACCATTTTGGGTGGGAAATACAACACAATTTTTCTTTTCCAATCCGGGGAGTCGATCCCCGACCTCCGGGTAAAGGGGCGCGACTCTCAACACTGAATACTCACAGTAAAAAGTTCTGGATTTTTCCACCTCGGTTGAAGACACCTTCACCCTTTGACCATGCTGAAATATCACACACTTCCCTTTATTCGCGTTTTGGGGTTCGGTAGTTTCTCCCAAATCTGGGTTTTTGACAACATATTTTAACCAACTTCATCCTCCGTGATTCACGGCTGGCTTTCCCCCCTCCCTTTCCCCCCACTCGTAAGGCTATTCAGAGTCCCACCCGCTCAGAGAAGGGGGACTGGGGGCTCTACCTCGCCCCACCGGGATCCATCCAACCAGGTCTCCAAGCCAGGCGACAACAGGGTTTAGGAACGAGAGTCTGGGACGCAAAGGGCGACCTCCTGGCTGTCACGGGTATGCTGTGGGTCGGGGCCGGGGGGAGGTTTCCCCATCTCTGCCAGAAAATGGGGAGGTAAGCCCCTTGTCCAGTCTCTCTTGTCGCTTATCAGCAACCAAACCTAATGGAAAATTTTCCCCTTTTGCAGATAAAATATATCGTTGTTGTATTACAAACAAATGCTTCTTTTTAAAGGCCATGTCAACAAAACGCCGTCATGAGCTTCATCTTCTAAAACATGTAGTTTTGTAACATTTAAAAAAAAAAAAAAAAATACTACGACAATTTCAGCAACTGATGTAATCATCCATTTTCGTGCAGAGTAACGTCAATCGCTTAAACAATTACACTTTCAGGTAAAAAATGTTCTTTTGTTGAAAGAAGCAATAATTTTGGTCGATCTTGCAAGAGCCCGCTGAGTACAAAAAATCAATAATTTGTGGCGTATATCTGCGTGGGTCTATCGAGATTTTTGAGACTTGCAAAAAATCAGTCACTGTAGCCGTACATCTTGCAAAATTCCACTAACGTATAAAAAAAATCAGTAACTGTGTTCGAACATCTTCTCTGGTCTAGTAAGATGCGGCTGATGCCACGGGATTCAAGCCCAGATCCTCAGCATCATGTCCAGCTTCCTCTCGTTTCTTTCTTACAAGAATTAGTTTTTACTTTTTTATTTTCCCCTTTTGTTGTCTATCATTTTTTGTCTCATGTTGACTTTTTCAAGTATTCTTGCTCTCCTTTCTCTCGTCTTGTCTCTTTTTACTGCTTCTCTGTCTCGGTTTTCTGTCTCTGATAGTCTGTCTCTGTCCGTCTCTCCATTACAGAAATAAAAAAAAATATTTTTGAAATTTTAAACTCTCAAAATGAATAAACCCCCCCCCCCACACCACCTACACGTACCACACGTTTTTCCCCACCCTCTCGCAGCCTCACATATTCCACCAAAACTCACACTCTTTGCACCTAAAAAAAATACAAGTAACATTTTTCCCAGTACAAAGAAAAACCCAGCACACAAGCAGGCTTTAAAATATAAATAAAAGTAGAGAAAAATTCGCATTAAAAATAGTTAAAATCCTAACGTTGGAAAAGTTTGGATAGGCTTGTAGTTCCACCAGCCCATGTTCTCACGAGGAGTGAGTGCTCTCTGTGCCTCAGAACACGTTACTAGCAGAGTGCTGGCAGTCTCCTGACAGCATTTTGACAGTCCTTCTAGGAGAGCATTTCGACAGTCCTTCTAGGGACCTGCCTGGCTTCAGACAGGCTAATGACAGGATCCTGACAACGTACTGAGAGGGTTCTGGGAGATCCCCTCTGGTTTTTTGACAAGTTCCTGGTAGGGGTATGACAGTATCCTGAAAAGGTGCTGACAGGTTCTTACTAGGTCGTTACTGGTTACTCACAGGATCCTGACAAGTTATTGACAGGATCTTGAAAAATTACTTAGAAAAATGCTGACAGGTTCCTAACAACGTAGTGATAGGCCTTTGATCGGTTCCTAACCGTGTCCTGACATGACTCACGATTATTGGACGGAGGGTCGAGCCTCAACTACTTTTACCACTGAATGACCAAACACGTGTTTACTGCGTTATATAAAGCATAAAAAATAGATACTGCAAAGCATGAGAGCAAATAAAACTCAATAAACATTTCAGATTTGTTTTATCCAGTTTAGAGTGACCTGAACCGCGTCCCCAACCTTTCTTTTCATAATAGAAGTTCGTGTAGTATAAAGACATATTTAATAGAGTCATCCACTCATATACTGTTTTTAGATCGTTGCTCCATCCTTTCTACATGACCAAACCCTTTCACGAACAACTATTCAGTTCCTTAAATTCTTTCGCTCAAAGCAGAATATTCATATACCATATGAATAATCATGAAAATGTTGCATGATCAGATATAATGAGATGTATATGCCTCAGTGTATATACTTTGAAAGTTTAATCTCTGTTATAGATATTAAAATATTTTTCACTGATAGTGAACAGGTTCCACGTAACATCAACGACCTCGTTCAGTCGATAGATTTTAAACCCAACTAACTCGTCAATGTACTATTAATTATATATTTACAATAATAAGGAATCAATGGCAATACTTTACTATACATATACAAGTCACGAATAACAACAGTTATTAGTGATTTGTATATATATAATGAGGTGCTGAGTAATTATCAGTTATACTCTAATGAGCCATTAGTGGACACATAAGATATTCCTCAGCCTCAATTAGGAGCGGAAATATTCATTAGATTTTGAAATTTATAATTCAAGGGCAATTCAGCCATAATTCTTCAATAACTGATAAATTATAATGAGGAAAAATGTATTATGCATACTCAAATTTGATAATAAATTAGAATAAATGAGTGGAAAGAATGAGTGTGTGTGTGTGTTGTGTGGGGTGTGTGTGTGTGTGTGTGTGTGTGTGTGTGTGTGTGTGTGTGTGTGTGTGTGTGTGTGTGTGTGTGTGTGTTCGTGTGTGTGTGTGTGTGTGTGTGTGTGTGTGTGTGGTGTGTGTGTGTGTGTGTGTGTGTGTGTGTGTGTGAGTGAGTGAGTGAGAGAGAGAGAGGGAGAGAGACTTAGGAAGAAATGGGGATGAAAGATACAGGATAGAGACACAGGGGACTACAAGTAGCGAGATTATTATTATTATTATTATTATTATTATTATTATTATTATTATTATTATTATTATTATTATATTCTTGGGGAAGTGCTAAGCACGTAGGGGGTCACAGAGCACCTGAGGACTGGGTGCCATAGAGGTTAGGTTCCAGTTCACTGAACCAGCAGCCCCTCACAGGCACCCAGGCACCTCGCTTCGAGGCCCTGGGTAGCGGAGACGAGTCTTACCGTACACAACATCCCTAGTGTAATTAGCAGCCCAGTCAATAACGCTGGTACATTAATTGCATTCCGAGCACCAGGAATTAACAGGATGCAATCAGATGGCGAAAGCAGTTGGCAAGATCATTGTTTTTTTGCAGCAACAACAGCAAGAGGAACAACAATAGTAACAACAAAAACAGTAACAGTAACAACAGCAGCAGAACAGACAATGCAGAAGTTACGTCAGCATTAACAGAAGCAGCAGCAGAAGTAATAAAAGCAGCAGCAGCAGCGGTAACAGGAGCAGCAGCAGCAACAGAAAGAGCAGCAGCACTAAGAAAAGTAACAGTAGCAGCAGAAACAACAGAAACAACAACAGCAGCAACAGCAATGACAACAAAAGCGGCGATTTTCAAGAAGAAGACGTTTCGCCCATCCATTCATGAGCAGCGAAAGCAGTAAAATCAGCAGCAAAATCAAGAAAAACAACGGCAGAAGCAGCAGCAGCAGCAGCTACAACAGTTAAAAAAACAGTACCAGGACCAGGAACAGCAGAAGCAACAACAGCGGTAATTGCAGCATCGGCAGCAGCACCACCAACAAATGCAGCTGCAGAATTACCAACAGAAACAGTAACAAAAACAACAACATTAGCAGTAGTACCACCTGCAGTAGCAGTAACAGCAGCAACAATAGCAGCAGCAGCAACAACAGCAGTCGTACCATCAACAACAGGAGCAAAAGCATTATCAGCAAGAAAAACAACAAAAGTAGCGGTAAGAAGCAACAGCAGCAACAACAGCAACGGGAACAGCAGTACTGCCAGGAGCAGAAGTAAGAGTAGGAACATCAGCAACAACAGTAGAAATAAAGCAGCAACATAAGCAGCAACAGCAGCAGCAGCAGCAGCAACAACAACAACATAAACAGCAGCAGCAGCACCAACAACAGCAGCAGCAACAACAACAGCAGCAGCAGCAGCAGCAGCAGCAGCGGTTCCAACACTCATCCCACAACAAAATTCTACTCAACCATCTATCGATTTTCACTTATTGTCACATCTCTATGAATAATAGGAAGATCAATATGATAATCACCCGATGAATTATCGTCATTATGAAGATAATTCCTCGGGTTAATTTCCGAGGGGGGTGGCTTAGGAGGAAACCCAGTGACTGAAAATACATGACTGAGGGTTGATAGGCTTACTAAAGCTGAATGGTCGTTCCCAATCCTTGTTTTGCTCGTTAGCGAGAAAGAGGTCACAAATAACCCACACACTTGAGCGAAGTGTTGTAGAGTACGTTGTAACTTGACTGCGGTCCAGGACAGGGCGAAACGTAGTCGTCCTCTGAACGTTTGGCATATTTGCAAATTTTTTCAGCTCTGTTGGTTTACATGTTACATCCTTGACCCTTCAGTGGTCATAGTTGAAAATGCAGTGAACTACAAATCATGCTCCTGTAGCATAAATACAGGATCTCTGGAAGATTTTGTAAAAACTTATAGATGAAGGTCAGGCTGTTACTGCTGTTGCTTGAAGCTCCTTTACCTCGCTTCTTTTCAGAAATACATTCACAAGCCATAACATTCTGTTGTACTGGTGCATACGTGATTTTAATGCCTATTTCTGTGCCCACTCAATGATCGCAGCATTATCTTGTGGATGCTGGGCGTGGGGAGAATGCATTTTGTCTGCTGTCTCCCAGGAGATGCATTGTAGATGTGCTCTGAGAATATGGAACTGTAATGTTGCCTCATATGAGTTAAATTTTGATGGGAGGCAAATCATTGTCTCTTCTTCAAAGAGACATATATGCTTTACCTAAACAGAGGATATAGGTGATAGAAGCAGACAGTTTTTGAGACAAATTACTGTAGAGATTTTTGCTTTCTTTTATAATAGATATTAAAAAAGGTATGACTTTCTTGTAAGGCAGGACAGTATCACAGCCACTCTGAGCGTTTGTATCAAGGGGGCTATCACACGCAGTGCGAGTTTTCTATCTGTTGCGTGTAACAGTGAGCCACTAAATTTTTTTTCATTTGCACAGAGACCTCGGAACTTTGCAATTTTCACACATAGTACAGGAGAACAAATATATGTCGTGCACATTAGACTGAACTTTCATTTTAGGCAACAATCTTCAAATCTCCTGCTCCATCTCCAAATAACCATTACTGTTCTCCAGTCATAGATACGGTTCTCACAAGCATTCCTACAGCAATTCCTAAAATTATTAGGTCAGTGCTCAAGCTACTGCGCCATCCCGGCCTAATAAGATTCATCCAGCTAAGTTAATTTGGTCATAAATGCAGATTTTTTACAGATGAATCTCACACTAACATGGCTGCGGCAAGAACTAGCTCAAGAACTTTCAGTTCGGTTATCAATGACTAGCTAAACTGTAATAACACGATAGTAAACTCACAGAATGGATTCGAGTCGCACTTATGGCAAGCTACACCTACAATTAGCAGGTACATAATCCTATGAACTTTCATGTGTTATTCTGACACACACTTAACGTCCTATTTCAGAAATTTCGCTCACTTAATTATCCTTCACATCAGTGGTATGCCATGCGATACATCGAATAAAATATCAGTAACATTATGCAAAGAATTCTGACACCTTCCTAGACTAATTTCCTTCTCTTCTGCTCTGACAAAAATGCTCATTATCATCACTGGGATGACCAGACAGAAGGTCAACGACTTTCCCACAGGGAAGAGCTCAGCAGTTTCAAGAATGATTCTTCAGCCCCATTAAGAGGATGAACTAAA
>NC_069446.1:6327062-6332062 GCF_026875155.1 Cherax quadricarinatus
CCTGTCCCAGTGATAGCCAGCGCACCTGTCTCTGTGCTAGCCAGAGTATCTGTCCCAGTGATAGCCAGCGCACCTGTCTCTGTGCTAGCCAGAGTATCTGTCCCAGTGATAGCCAACGCACCTGTCTCTGTGCTAGCCAGAGTACCTGTCCCAGTGATAGCCAGCGCACCTGTCTCTGTGCTAGCCAGAGTATCTGTCCCAGTGATAGCCAGCGCACCTGTCTCTGTGCTAGCCAGAGTATCTGTCCCAGTGATAGCCAGCGCACCTGTCTCTGTGCTAGCCAGAGTATCTGTCCCAGTGATAGCCAGCGCACCTGTCTCTGTGCTAGCCAGAGTACCTGTCCCAGTGATAGCCAGCGCACCTGTCTCTGTGCTAGCCAGAGTATCTGTCCCAGTGATAGCCAGCGCACCTGTCTCTGTGCTAGCCAGAGTACCTGTCCCAGTGATAGCCAGCGCACCTGTCTCTGTGCTAGCCAGCGCACCTGTCTCTGTGCTAGCCAGCGCACCTGTCTCTGTGCTAGGAAGCACACCTGCCTCAGTGCTAACCAGCGCACTTTAGAATGACACGGCAAATCCACACTGAATACCTCATCATCCAACTTAAGCAAACTGCGAAACTTCCGATGCCTTGCTGCATTTGCATGAATATAGTTAGCAATTCATATAATTTTATGCAGAGTGTCACTTAAATTAAGGATTTCTTCAGCAAAATTCTGATTCATCCAGAAGGCCGCATTTAATGCCCTAGAAGGCCGCATGCAGCCTTAAGGCTGCAGGTTCCCCACCCCTGTATTAGATACTACTACACTTTCTGGAAATCGTTCAGTCCCTTACAGTTGCCGTGCCCAGCTCCTCTTGCCATGGACTACCTGTTGCTGGGAGTGGTTTCTGATGGCCACGCCCAGCTACCTGTTGCTGGGAATGGTTTCTGATGGCCACACCCAGCTACCTGTTGCTGACAGTGGTTCCTAGTGGCCCACACCCAGAACCTGTTGTTGAGATTTGACTGTGGTGCCTCCAACCACCTGGGTGGTGGTAGTCGTGGTTTCTAACATTATTAGTAAGCGGGTTTTTGGTGGCCACATCCTGTGTTCGTGGAGGCCACATCCTTCCTATCTTTGGTTCGTGGAGGCCACTTCCTTCCTACCTTTGGTTCGTGGTAGCCACATACTTCCTACCTGTGGTTCGTGGTGGCCACATCCTTCCTACCTGTGGTTCGTGGTGGCCACATCCTTCCTGCCTGTGGTTCGTTGTGGCCACATCCTTCGTATCTGTGGTTCGTGGTGGCCACATCCCTCCTACCTGTGGTTCGTGGTGGCAACATCTCACCTGTGGTTCCTGGTGACCACACCCTACCTGTGGCCACATACTTTTTGGCCTATTGCTTCTGGTTGCCACATCCTTCCTACAGGTGTGGTTCCTCATGGTCACATCTTTGCTATGTGTGATTGCATCATTCCACACCCGCTCGTCACACCACACCCTCTAGCCACCCAACACCTTATAGTCACCCGACACCCTATAGTCACCCCACACCATACAGTATCACCCACACCCTCTCTCCCACATGATTTTTACCACATTCAGCCCTTTTAATAGTCTCTTCTACCCTTGCAGTTCGCCCCCTTGTCTCTTAGTCTGTCGCGGCCCCTTCATTCCCCCTTTTTTTTTATCTCCTGCCCTTTCTCTCCTCTCCCCCATCATGGTAAAAAATTCTGCCTAGTGACCATCAGTAGGGAGGCCACAAAAATTTCATTTATTGAAATATTGCTACTCGATCATAACAATGCCAGCTGCTGCCGCCAGGTGGCCTCTGGCATAACCTGTTCAGGGCAGAATTTTTTGTTTTATGGGCATTAATACAGACGAGCATTCGGTATTTTTTGCGAAATAAAACACACATTTTTTTTAGTTTGTAATAAAACGAAGTTGCATTCGGTATTGTTTGTTCAATAAAACACAACCAATTTTTTTTTTTTTTTTTTTTTGGGGGGGGGAGGGGTTGCTAAAAACCAATATGCATTCGATTTTGTGGTCTGTTAAAATTAATGTATATATTGTTGTTATCTCATAAAACCCACCTGCATCCTGTATTTTTTTTTTTATCGTTTGTGAGTAAACCCAGACATTTATTTTTGAAAAAAAGAAAAAACCACTTTAGCAGAATTCGAAAATTAATAGTGGCAAAATTGCCACAAATTCATAATGACGAAATTTTGTCGGTTATATTACCACTTCTCCACACTTAGCCTTATTATTATGGTCTTCCATTTACCCTTTACCTCCATGCATTTTTTTCGTCCTGAAATAACATTCAACCACTATTTGTTTCGGTCTTTAAATTTCTGGTTGATGCCGTCTCTTTTTACGAACTGCGAGACAGCATACAGAGATTTGGTGGAAAGGTGGAACTTGTGTGATGGGACAGAGAAGTCATGGTTCAAACACAGGTATGCAGTGATCAATACATTTATTAATGACACGTTTCGCAACGATCGATTTCCTCATCCACTCGTGGAGAAACGTTTCAGAGAACGTCTTCTGTTGTAGAAAATATTAAACTGTCATCTTGTGTCGTCTTATGCTGGCAGTTATGCCCATTAGAATGTAGTATTCAAGACAAGCTTTTACTGAACAACGTTTCGCTCTGTGTAAAGCTCTACACAGAGTGAAACGTTGCCCGAGTAAAATAGTGTTTTGCAGCTTGTGATTTCATACTCAGAATGTTGCAAGGTGATTTTGTATGGGGATGTTGCAGAGGCATTTACGTATTGATTCTCCAGTGCTTTTCCTGAGGTCTGGTATGTTGTAGTAAGTTATTGAAATGGGTGGTATTGCAGCGGGTGTCGCAAGGGGAGAATTTCAGGGGGAGATGGATTGAAGTTTTGATCTTCCCCAGAGGTCGTGAATAACGGGATGATACAAAGATTTTCAGATGTAGGGGGTGTTAAAGAGATAAGATTTTCAGATGTTGGAGATGTTTAAAAGGAAAACTTTTAGATGTTGAGGTGTTTAAGAAGAAAGACTCTCAGGTGTTAGGGGTGTTTAAGAACGAAAACCTCCAGATGTTGGGTTTTTTAAAGAAGACTTAAGATGTTGGGGGTGTTAGAGAAAACTTCAGATGTTGGGGGTTTTGGATAGGATTTCAGATGTTGGGTTTTTTAGAGACTTCAGATGTTGGGGGTATTAGAGAAGACTTCAGATGTTGGGGGTGTTAAAGAAGGAAAACTTTCAGTTGTAAGCGATATTCAAGAGGAACAACACTCTTATGAGGTGGTAGTTAAGTTCTCTCGCTAACGAGACTGAAGAAGTGAGTGTTGCATTGAAAGATTTTCAAGGGGTAGGAGTGTTGCGGAGGAGGATTTCAGGGGGCATGAGGTGTTGCAGGGGGGAATATGAGGTGTTGCAATGGTGTTGCTTTGTTGCGTCTAGAGATAGTGTTGCCGCCTGGGGTATCGACCGTGTATCCTCTGAGGTGAGGTTGCCAGTGTGCGAGGAGAGAGAGAGAGAGAGAGAGAGAGAGAGAGAGAGAGAGAGAGACAGACAGACAGACAGACAGACAGAGAAACAGGGGAAAGGCACCAAAAAGGCGCAAAGCAAGAGACAGACAGGGCATAAAGATAAGGAAGAACAAACGACTACAAAAACACAGAAAAGGAGTGACAGGCAGAGAAACAGATTAGATGACGAACAGAGAGTAAACAAGAAAAAGGGAGAACAAGAAACAACCAGAGAGACAGAGAGAGATATAGATAGAGCAGGAGACAGATAGACAGACAGGGAGAAAAATAAGCGTTAGTGGCTGGTGGTGGTATTGATGAGTAAGATTGTGATGATGGTGGTGCGTTCAGTGGGGGAGGGAAGGAGGTGCGTACATTAATGGTGACAGTGGTGAGTATAATGATGGCGATGGTGCTTAGAGTGAGTGGTGGTGCGTAATATGCTTAAAGTGATTTCACCCCACTGGGAAAAGGAGACTGGAGTTACAATGGTTTCACCCCACTAGGAAAGAGCGGCTGGGGTTACAATGCCTTCACCCCATTGGAAAAGACCGGCTGGGGTTACAATGGCTTCACCCCACTGGGAAAGAGCGGCTGGGGTTACAGTGGTTTCACCCCACTAGGAAAGAGCGACTGGAGCTCTGTTCCTAAAACAGTATTTTTTTTCCTAATCTCAACCTCATAATCTTAATACACAAATAGGACTGAGTTCGAGAACTCCTTTTTACCTTTCATAAATATTGGAAATGTGTTTTTCCTCCTTCAGGTATTCGACAGGTTACCATCTTAAGTTTTTTGAAGAAGATCTGGAGAGAGGTCTTGCTCAGGGCTACACCTCCTTTCAATATCCAAAGCCATATTTTATCGGGTCGTATTCCTGTTGGCATGTTGATCTTTTTAGGGAACTTTATTCTGCCAGAGTTGGAAATTTTCTTGCGTGAGGCTCCATTAGAAATCTCGATTTTTTTTTTTGTGTGTGTGTGTGTGTTTTCAGGTCTCGGTCACCTTCAGGAGCTGGAGTTCTTTCTTCTTTGCTTCTTTCACATGTCGAATTACCTAATTAAACCGACTCACTCCTTCCTCGGCTGTTTTTTTTTTTTTTGTGAATCAAACTTCTTAAAAGCGGAAGACTCTTTTCCTTGATCGTTATACTAGTGTTTATCAATTGTGTGTGCCTTGTCCTTGTGCTTTCTATTTCTGTTAACGGCAATCGAGCGCTTGCGTACACGATATGGAATCTTTTGATGAGCTGCTGGTATATTTCCTTATCAATTTCTGTGAGTAGGTGTCCATTCTTTGTCAGTCTTATCACCTAATTCTTTGCTGTTATCTTTTTCATGTGACTGGGTTGTAATTTTCGCTCAGTCTTCGCTATGGCTTCAATGTAGTTTTAAATGAATCTTTCATCCTACATCTTTCTTCATTGTTAGCTCTCCAAATTATGCCTGTTTTCTCTCGTAGTAATTCTTTGTATTTCATATTTTTTTCCATTTTTTCATCC
>NC_069446.1:6337062-6349562 GCF_026875155.1 Cherax quadricarinatus
GTTTATATTTAGCAATGTATATACACGCAAAGTGTGTATACATTGTACGTACGCGAGACAAGTACAATCATATATATATATATATATAAAATATATATATATATATAAATATATATATATATAATATATATATATATATATATATATATATATATATATTATATATATATACTGAAAATTAAAATTATAGATATAGTTATATACGTCCCTAACTGCTATAAAAAAAAACACTTCAATGAAACTCTCCCTGGCCTGAGACCTTCCCTGATGTTTAAAATAGGCGAGGTCTTCGAGCACGTTTCATGCTAGGTATGAGATGTAGCACAGGTACCTGATGTAGCACCAACCGCTTGACGGACTGCCCCGGGTATTAAGAATAGAAAAATAGTTATATTTGGAGATCGCTTGTGTACAACACACTTGCTTTCTGGGAGGGAAGACAGCCAGATGGACGCAAGTACATGTAAGTGATGACCGGAGATGTGCATGCCTCAGAAACCCGCAGCATTCTGCTGATTTATTCAGCATCCCACAGCGGGATGTTACAGCACCTTGCAGTATCTCATGGCAACCTGCAGCATCTTGCAGCCCCCAAAGCACCCTGTAACATATTGCCACATCCGGCAGTGTCCTGTAGTATCTTCCAGCATCCCACAAAAGCTTGCAGCACCCCGCAATATCCTGCAGCACCTTGCAGCTGCATCTCTCAGCTCCCTGCAGCATTATGCAGCATCTCTCAGCATCCCGTACCAGTCACATCTTTTTAGGACAACTCTGTGGCTTCGGTCATCGTCTGCCAAGCTCCTACTAATCTTGCTACACTCTCTTACCTCAGCCTCGTAACTTAATAACTGAGAGTGGTTCAACTTTCCCTTGTTAAGTTACCTCCGCCTCATCGACCTTAATATAACAGAAGCTTTCATTATTTACGTAAAACTCCTTAGCTAATCATTTTTCGAAAAAGTTTCGTGTAAGAGAAATACTTTGTAAAATTACTATGATTTTTTTCTAGTTTTAATGTAATACTATACATTATCTTAGAAAAAATAACAGGAATAATTTCTCTTAAAAATTCTGAGGAAATTCCTCTCTTACTTAGTAATTTGGGAAGAAAATCTCAAGAATTTCATGGAAAATTTAAAGATGGGTGAAACCCATGAAAAACGAAAAAAAAGTTACACTCTTTGTGCGTTTGTTCAGAGAGGACAAAACCAGTTTACAAATAAAACAAACTTCCATAGCAACGAACAACACGAAAAAAAGTACTTGCTACAATAGGATCACTCTTCGTAGTAAAGAACCTCTCGATTTATATTAACTTATCCATATTAAAGGAGAGTAAAATAATGTTTATTATTGTCATTAGCAATATAATATATGTAGGTAGTAAAGCACAAGCTTAAAATGCTTTTACGTTTTGTTAAATCATACATAAATGAAACTATCTATGCAATATCTGAGCAGTAATAAATAATTTATGTTAATCCTGTTTTAAACACAGAACAAACAGCTCTGTTATTAAACCCTAAACGGTCTAGATAGAATAATAAACATGTACAACTGTGCCAGAATTAGAAAGTATCGAACACTGATTCCTCACTCAGAGATATATTTCAGTCCTGAGTCAGGGCCGGAAGCAGACACAAGATGGCTCGACACCAAACTCGACAAATCCTCTTGAAGTTTACGAGATCTGTTGTGTGCTAACTCACTGTGAGTGTCAAAACAGAAATCCTGCAGATGACTGTGCAAATGCTATCCTTCGGATATATACTGAACACCAGTTTGACTTGTGCAGAACACTGCATTACAGAAAAAAACATAAATTTATATTAGAAAGCACTGTGGTAAATAATATTACAATATTAAGCTTCGTGTTCTGTATTGTCAAAGGACTAAGATATACACTGTAGTTAAGATATACACTGTAGTTAAGACATACACTGTAGTTAAGACATACACTGTAGTTAAGATATACACTGTAGTTAAGACATACACTGTAGTTAAGACATACACTGTAGTTAAGACATACACTGTAGTTAAGACATACACTGTAGTTAAGACATACACTGTAGTTAAGACATACACTGTAGTTAAGATATACACTGTAGTTAAGACATACACTGTAGTTAAGACATACACTGTAGTTAAGACATACACTGTAGTTAAGATATACACTGTAGTTAAGACATACACTGTAGTTAAGACATACACTGTAGTTAAGACATACACTGTATTAAGATACACTGTATTAAGACATACACTGTAGTTAAGATATACACTGTAGTTAAGATATACACTGTAGTTAAGACATACACTGTAGTTAAGACATACACTGTAGTTAAGATATACACTGAGGTTAAGATATACACTGTAGTTAAGACATACACTGTAGTTAAGATATACACTGTAGTTAAGATATACACTGTAGTTAAGACATACACTGTAGTTAAGACATACACTGTAGTTAAGATATACACTGAGGGTTTAAAATATACACTGTAGTTAAGATATACACTGTAGTTAAGCATACACTGAAGTTAAGACATACACTGTAGTTAAGATATACACTGTAGTTAAGACATACACTGTAGTTTTAAAACATACACTGTAGTTAAGATATACACTGTAGTTAAGATATACACTGTAGTAAGACATACACTGTAGTTAAGATATACACTGTAGTTAAGACATACACTGTAGTTAAGATATACACTGTAGTTAAGATATACACTGTAGTTAAGATATACACTGTAGTTAAGACATACACTGTAGTTAAGACATACACTGTAGTTAAGACATACACTGTAGTTAAGATATACACTGTAGTTAAGACATACACTGTAGTTAAGACATACACTTAGTTAAGATTCACGTAGTTAAGATATACACTGTAGTTAAGACATACACTGTAGTTAAGATATACACTGTAGTTAAGACATACACTGTAGTTAAGATATACACTGTAGTTAAGATATACACTGTAGTTAAGATATACACTGTAGTTAAGACATACACTGTTTGTTAAGACATACACTGTAGTTAAGAATACACTGTAGTTAAGATATACACTGTAGTTAAGATACATGTAGTTAGACAACACTGTAGTTAAGATATACACTGTAGTTAAGATATACACTTAGTTAGATATTACTCTAGTTAAGACATACACTGTAGTTAAGACTACATCAGTTAACATACACTGTAGTTAAGACATACACTGTATTAAGACATACACTGTAGTTAAGATATACACTGTAGTTAAGATATACACTGTAGTTAAGAAAATACACTGTAGTTAAGATATAACTGTAGTTAAGAATATACACTCTAGTTAAGATATACACTGTAGTTAAGATATACACTGTAGTTAAGATATACACTCTAGTTAAGACATACACTGTAGTTAAGACATACACTGTAGTTAAGACATACACTGTAGTTAAGACATACACTGTAGTTAAGATATACACTGTAGTTAAGACATACACTGTAGTTAAGACATACACTGTAGTTAAGATATACACTGTAGTTAAGATATACACTGTAGTTAAGATATATACTCTAGTTAAGACATACACTCTAGTTAAGACATACACTGTAGTTAAGACATACACTGTAGTTAAGATATACACTGTAGTTAAGACATACACTGTAGTTAAGATATACACTGTAGTTAAGATATACACTGTAGTTTTAAAATATACACTGTAGTTAAGACATACACTGTAGTTAAGACATACACTGTAGTTAAGACATACACTGTAAATTAAGATATACACTGTAAGTTAAGACATACACTGTAGTTAAGACATACACTGTAGTTAAGATATACACTGTAGTTAAGATATACACTGTAGTTAAGACATCACTGTAGTTAGATATACACTGTAGTTAAGACATACACTGTAGTTAAGATTCACGTAGTTAGATATACACTGTAGTTAAGATATACACTGTAGTTAAGACATACACTGTAGTTAAGACATACACTGTAGTTAAGACATACACTGTAGTTTAGTGTACACTGTAGTTAAAATACACTGTAGTTAAGACATACACTGTAGTTAAGATATACACTGTAGTTAAGATATACACTGTAGTTAAGATATATACTCTAGTTAAGACATACACTGTAGTTAAGACATACACTCTAGTTAAGACATACACTGTAGTTAAGACATACACTGTAGTTAAGACATACACTGTAGTTAAGATATACACTGTAGTTAAGATATACACTGTAGTTAAGATATACACTGTAGTTAAGATATACACTGTAGTTAAGATATACACTCTAGTTAAGATATACACTGTAGTTAAGATATACACTGTAGTTAAGATATACACTCTAGTTAAGACATACACTGTAGTTAAGACATACACTGTAGTTAAGACATACACTGTAGTTAAGACATACACTGTAGTTAAGATATACACTGTAGTTAAGACATACACTGTAGTTAAGACATACACTGTAGTTAAGATATACACTGTAGTTAAGATATACACTGTAGTTAAGATATATACTCTAGTTAAGACAAACACTCTAGTTAAGACATACACTGTAGTTAAGACATACACTGTAGTTAAGACATACACTGTAGTTAAGACATACACTGTAGTTAAGATATACACTGTAGTTAAGATATTCACTGTAGTTAAGATATACACTGTAGTTAAGATATACACTGTAGTTAAGATATACACTGTAGTTAAGATATACACTGTAGTTAAGATATACACTCTAGTTAAGACATACACTGTAGTTAAGACATACACTCTAGTTAAGAATACACTGTAAGTTAAGACATACACTGTAGTTAAGACATACACTGTAGTTAGATATACACTTAGTTAAGATATACACTGTAGTTAAAGACATACACTGTAGTTAAGATATACACTGTAGTTAAGAATACACTGTAGTTAAAGATATACACTGTAGTTAAGATATAAAACTGTAGTTTGATATACACTGTAGTTAAGACATACACTGTAGTTAAGACATACACTTGTTAAGAAATCAGTAGTTAAGACATACACTGTAGTTAAGACATACACTTAGTTAAGACATACACTGTAGTTAAAACATACACTGTAGTTAAGACATACACTGTAGTTAAGACATACACTGTAGTTAAGACATATACTGTAGTTAAGACATACACTTAGTTAAGACATACACTGCAGTTAAGACATACACTGTAGTTAAAACATACACTGTAATTAAGACATACACTTAGTTAAGACATACACTGTAGTTAAGACATACACTTAGTTAAGACATACACTGTAGTTAAGACATACACTGTAGTTAAGACATACACTGTAGTTAAGACATACACTTAGTTAAGACATACACTGTAGTTAAGACATACACTGTAGTTAAGACATACACTTAGTTAAGACATACACTATAGTTAAAACAAATACACTGTAGTTAAGACATACACTTAGTTTTAAAACATACACTTAGTTAAGACATACACTGTAGTTAAGACATACACTGTAGTTAAGACATACACTTAGTTAAGACATACACTGTAGTTAAGACATACACTGTAGTTAAGACATACACTTAGTTAAGACATACACTGTAGTTAAAACATACACTGTAGTTAAGACATACACTGTAGTTAAGACATACACTGTAGTTAAGACATATACTGTAGTTAAGACATACACTTAGTTAAAACATACACTGTAGTTAAGACATACACTGTAGTTAAGACATACACTGTAGTTAAGGCATACACTTAGTTAAGACATACACTGTAGTTAAGACATATACTGTAGTTAAGACATACACTTAGTTAAAACATACACTGTAGTTAAGACATACACTGTAGTTAAGACATACACTGTAGTTAAGGCATACACTTAGTTAAGACATACACTGTAGTTAAGACATACACTTAGTTA
This sequence comes from Cherax quadricarinatus, assembly GCF_026875155.1. NCBI lineage: Eukaryota > Metazoa > Arthropoda > Malacostraca > Decapoda > Parastacidae > Cherax > Cherax quadricarinatus. The sequence continues at coordinate 6,342,988 of NC_069446.1, forward strand.
AGACATACACTGTAGTTAAGACATACACTGTAGTTAAGACATAAAGTAGTTAAGACTAACCTAGTTAAGACATACACTGTAGTTAAGACATACACTGTAATTAAGACAACTTAGTTAAGACATACACTGTAGTTAAAACATACACTGTAGTTAAGACATACACTGTAGTTAAGATATACACTGTAGTTAAGACATACACTGTAGTTAAGACATACACTGTAGTTAAGACATACACTGTAGTTAAGACATACACTGTAGTTAAGACATACACTGTAATTAAGACATACACTGTAGTTAAGACATACACTGTAGTTAAGACATACACTTAGTTAAGACATACACTGTAGTTAAAACATACACTGTAGTTAAGGCATACACTGTAGTTAAGACATACACTGTAGTTAAGACATACACTGTAGTTAAGACATACTCTGTAGTTAAGACATACACTGTAGTTAAGACATACACTGTAGTTAAGATATACACTGTAGTTAAGACATACACTGTTGTTAAGATATACACTGTAGTTAAGACATACACTGTATTTAAGACATACACTGTAGTTAATACATACTCTGTAGTTAAGACATACACTTTAGTTAAGACATACACTGTAGTTAAGATATACACTGTATTTAAGACATACACTGTAGTTAAGACATACACTGTAGTTAAGACATACACTGTAGTTAAGACATACACTGTAATTAAGACATACACTGTAGTTAAGACATACACTGTAGTTTAAGAATACACTATTAAAACAAACTGTAGTTAAAACATACACTGTAGTTAAGGCATACACTGTAGTTAAGACATACACTGTAGTTAAGACATACACTGTAGTTAAGACATACTCTGTAGTTAAGACATACACTGTAGTTAAAATAAAGTAGTTAAGATATACACTGTAGTTAAGACATACACTGTTGTTAAGATAATACACTCAGTTAAGACATACACTGTTTAAGACATAACTGTAGTTAAGACATACTCTGTAGTTAAGACATACACTTTAGTTAAGACATACACTGTAGTTAAGATATACACTGTATTTAAGACTTACACTGTAGTTAAGACATACACTGTAGTTAAGACATACCTGAGTTAAGACACTTGTAGTTAAGATATACACTGTAGTTAAGACATACACTGTAGTTAAGACATACACTGTAGTTAAGACATACACTTAGTTAAGACATACACTGTAGTTAAAACATACACTTTAGTAAGAATCACTGTAGTAAGATATACACTGTAGTTAAGACATACACTGTAGTTAAGACATACACTGTAGTTAAGATATACACTGTAGTTAAGACATACACTGTAGTTAAGACATACACTGTAGTTAAGATATACACTGTAGTTAAGACATACACTGTAGTTAAGACATACACTTTAGTTAAGACATACACTGTAGTTAAGACATACACTTTAGTTAAGACATACACTGTAGTTAAGACATACACTGTAGTTAAGACATACACTGTAGTTAAGACATACACTGTAGTTAAGACATAGACTGTAGTTAAGACATACACTACAGCTAAGTCATACACTACAGAATATAGTGAAGTGCAAATAAACCATGTTATTTTATTGGTCACCGAAGTCGCTACCACATTTACTATCAGCGAGTTCACTATCCTCTTCACTGTCAATGAGGTCACTACCATATTTACAGTGAACGCGGTCACTATCCTCTTCACTATCAACGCGGTCACTATCCTCTTCACTATCAACGCGGTCACTATCCTCTTCAATATCAACTAGGTCACCACTACATGTACTGTCAACAAGGTCACTATCCTCTTCACTATCACCGAGGTCGCTACCATCTTCACTATCTCCGAGGTCACTATAAGCGACTTATCTTCACTAAGTCAAGTTAACAAGAGAGTTTGTCATCTTTTCAGTCACTGTATTGAACGCTTGCTCTTTAAAGGTAGTTGACTCGTTACATGTTCCAACACTGTGTGTGTGTGTGTGTGTGTGTGTGTGTGTGTGTGTGTGTTGTGTGTGGTGTGTGTGTGTGTGTGTGTGTGTGTGTGTGTGTGTGTGTGTAAATTTTTGTAATTTCCAATTATATCTCTACTCTATTCTGTTTCTTTTTCAGTTTATTTCTCTACGCCACTTTTCACTTTTTTTTTCACCTTCGTTCTAAAGATTTACTTCCCTCCAGCTCTGACAACAAAATCTACCTCTTCTCCTCGTGATTGTTTTTCTCCCTTGAGTTTTTTTCATCTTCCCGCTGATCAATAGCTTTCTCATTAAGGTACACCGTCACACAGTCTTGTCCTTCCCCCAGGGAAAGACGCCTCAGACACGACACTAGAGCCACAATACACTGCTACACTGCTGATTAATGTGAGCGCAGGTAGCGTGTTCTGCTATTACCACATGGAGGGTCGAGCCTGTAGTGAACAACCTAAACCTAGCCTTATGTAATGTGATTGTCGTAGACAGTCTTATGTTATAACTGGATTAGATATGTTCTTGAATTAGATAGAATCATTCTGCCACTCAATTCCCCGGTTTGAAATCTCTCCTCAGCATTACTCTCCTTGAACTATTCTGGTTCCACATCACAAAGCTGAAATGGCGTGTCAATACCGCCGACACAGTGGGCGAATTATTGTTGTTAATAGAGGTTTCTGGTGATTCCACAATACACGTCATTCTCGTGATTCTCAAATGATTCAAATATTTGTTCCTTATCTCGGAGCCTGTCACTGGATGCCAAGCTGTAAACTTGGGCTTACGACTTCGGTTTGTCTGTGTCTATCTGTGTGTCTGTGGATCTTTCTGTGTATTTGCCTGTGTGTGTGTGCCGTGAAGGAAGATAAAAGAGGCATAAAGTAGCCCTTTCCATACATGTCAGCAGTTCCCTCTTCTTATTCCTCCTCCTCCTCTTCCTCCTCCTCTTCCTCCTCCTCTTCCTCCTCCCCCTCCTTCTCCTAGTCCTCCTCCTCCTTCTTCTCATCTACCTCTTCCTCTTCCTCTTCCCCTTCCCCTTCCTCTTCCTCTTTCTTCTTCTACTCCTCCTTCTCTTCCTGTATCTTCCTTAAGAGCACCAATACAGCATCAACAACTACATAACAACAACAATCTTCACACTGAGTATTATTTCCCAAAAGAAAGTATTTCGTTCTCCACACTCGTTTCTTTTGAAACGTATGACCGAGGAACTATAATAATAATAATAACAATAATAATAATAATAATAATAATAATAATAATAATAATAATAATAATAATAATAATAATAATAATAATAATAAGATATGATGATAATATACAAATTCCTTTGGTTTCCAAATCAAGTTAGAGTAAATTCAACTTAACTCTTCGCTTTTATCTCTTGTAGATCGACGGTTACAGAAGCTTCCCTCAGATGAGTACAGTTAGTATCTGTTATGAGGATGGAGACTCGAGCCTTCACACCACCTTGAGTTGAATAAATAACACGGCGTTAGCTCTTAACATAATAACAAAAAATAACAATTACCCTTCACTGAGGTAATTAATATATTCTTGGGTAAGGACTAAGCCTGTGAGAGGCAGTTCATCGTAGGGGAACAAACGAGTGTCTTCAGACTTTCTGGCTACTTAGCAGGTTTCTTCAGTTGAAATACAGAGGAGACAGTAAAAGTCGTGATGTGGCTGTGAGGTGATCAGTCCCACAGCCTTGGTGTGTGTTTAGTACAATAGCTTCTATGAGAATGATAGGATGGCCAGTGGGGTGGTGGCTATTAACAGTGAGAAGAGCGTGGAAGAATCCCAGTTCGAGTCCCGTGTGAGGCTGGAGCGGCAGTGTGACTGCATGTGTTTCAACGTGTTGGGAGCCAAGCGTAATTTACATATTGGTAGGTCGGGAAGAGGTGGGTCTTCGACCCACCGTGTCCCAAATCTCTCTCTCTCTCTCTCTCTCTCTCTCTCTCTCTCTCTCTCTCTCTCTCTCTCTCTCTCTCCTCTCTCTCTCTCTCTCTCTCTTCCTCCTTCTCTCTTCTCTCCATCCTGCTCCTCCAGTTTGCTACTTAGCAGATAATACTCGACGCGAGTGCCACATAGCAAAATATTAAATCACCGGAAGAAACGTGTGTGTGTAATACATCACTGATGAATCAATACAGTAAGTAATATTAGAAACAATACCGTGTGACGGAACGCAGGAATAACGATCGAAAGAAAACGAATCAGCTAAAAGCTACAAAGGATGATAATCGTATTAGGGTCGATATTACAGGGTAGGTATCTCCCCTTACGACCCTCTACCATCAACTGACTCAGCCAGGCAGCGTCCATGAAGCTCTCGGCCTTAGCCAGGATAATGCTATACCACGCTGTCCCTGCGGTCGAATATCGTAGGTAAACGTCATATTTTTTCCCCCGTGTTGACATTCCTTTAATACGATTTCTCTCCATCGCTGTGAGAAAGAGACGGAAGCTGATTCAGCGATTAAAAAGAATTGATGAAGTCTATTTTTTTTAATTAGTTTAATGTATTTCTCACATGATTAGTGTTGTCTCTTCCTATTTTCCTTCCTTTTTTTCTTGATATTTTCCCCAAGCTTCTCATTCCTTACATAATTTCCCTTCTATAACCAGGAAAAACCCTCTCGCGTAGCAGTTTTTCCCCTCTCCGACGGCATTTTCCCCCACATAAACTTTCCGACAACACCGATTCCTACTTCCCCGCCAGGATCACTTTCCTCCCCGCCACGTCTCTTCCCTGGTTGTTAAGGCTGCTGAGACCCTCCCTTATTACCTTCAGCAGCGAAGAGGAAAAGGTAGTGGTGGTGGGGAATTTTTCCCTGCCATTGTGGTGGTAGTAGAGGTGATGGTGATAGTGGTAATGGTGTTTGTGGAAGTGGTGATGGTGTTAGTGGTAATGGTGGTGGTGATGGTGTTAGTGGTAGCAGTGATGGTGTTAGTAGTAGTGGTGATGGTGTTAGTGGTAGTGGTGATGGTGATAGTGGTAGTGGTGGTGGTGATGATGATAGTGGTAGTAATGGTGATAGTTGTAATGGTGGCGATGGTGATAGTGGTAGTGGTGATGGTGATAGTGATAGTGGTGATGGTGATAGTGGTAGTGGTGTTGGTGATAGTTGTAGTTGTGGTGGCTGTAGTACTGGAGGTGATGATAATGATAATCATCACCTTCATCATCATCATAACTATTATTGGTGATGATAGTTAGGATAATAGTGATCATTGATGATAACAAGGGCCGCAAGAATATAAAAAGTTACTTGTGATGACGGACACGATTCTAACGACCATGAAACTGACGATGGTGGCGGAAAATGAGGAATACAAGAATGATGAGCATAATGAAGATTATAATGATGACCCAACTACATCAATACGTTTTCCAGTAACATCAGATTTAGATAAAAAAGAATCATCAAAAATTATTTTTTACCCAGATCGGCGGTTGAATGTTTGAGAAAGGGAATAGGTATGATATCTGTCAATCTGTCAGCCTGTTATCCTGTCAGCGTGTCAGACTGTCAGACATTTGACAGTGGGGTGCATTTTGTTTAATCTGGAAAAGTAATGTCTCTCAACCGTTGCTGAGTAATGTCCATATATATATATATATATATTATATATATATTATATATATATATATATATATATATGAGAGGGTGTGGTAGGTAAGTTTGGGTGCCAGGTGTAAATGATAATGGGAGCCCTTTGATTGAACTTTGTATAGAAAGGGGTTTTAGTTATAGGTAATACATATTTTAAGAAAAAGAGGATAAATAAGTATACACGATATGATGTAGGGCGAAATGACAGTAGTTTGTTGGATTATGTATTGGTAGATAAAAGACTGTTGAGTAGACTTCAGGATGTACATGTTTATAGGAGGGCCACAGATATATCAGATCACTTTCTAGTTGTAGCTATACTGAGAGTAAAAGGTAGATGGGATACAAGGAGAATAGAACATCAGGGAAGAGAGAGGTGAAGGTTTATAAACTAAAAGAGGAGGCAGTTAGGGTAAGATATAAACAGCTATTGGAGGATAGATGGCTAATGAGAGCATAGGCAATGGGGTCGAAGAGGTATGGGGTAGGTTTAAAAATGTAGTGTTAGAGTGTTCAGCAGAAGTTTGTGGTTACAGGAAAGTGGGTGCAGGAGGGAAGAGGAGCGATTGGTGGAATGATGATGTAAAGAGAGTAGTAAGGGAGAAAAAGTTAGCATATGAGAAGTTTTTACAAAGTAGAAGTGATGCAAGGAGGGAAGAGTATATGGAGAAAAAAGAGAGAAGTTAAGAGAGTGGTGAAGCAATGTAAAAAGAGAGCAAATGAGAGAGTGGTGAGATGTTATCAACAAATTTTGTTGAAAATAAGAAAAAGTTTTGGAGTGAGATTAACAAGTTAAGAAAGCCTAGAGAACAAATGGATTTGTCAGTTAAAAATAGGAGAGGAGAGTTATTAAATGGAGAGTTAGAGGTATTGGGAAGATGGAAGGAATATTTGAGGAATTGTTAAATGTTGATGGAAGATAGGGAAGCTGTGATTTCGTGTATAGGGCAAGGAGGGAATAACATCTTGTAGGAG
>NC_069446.1:6354562-6359562 GCF_026875155.1 Cherax quadricarinatus
GGTTCCTCCTTCAAGTTACGATGTCTGTATTCACACTGTATTATGCGCGTCAAGTGTCCAAATGTCATGCATGTGAAAGAAAAGGTCACTTTGCTCCCCTTTTTAAAGAAGCTCACTTTTTTTTAAAACGTAAACATACCGGGTATATTACACGGGAATTATACTTTAACCCCCTTTTCAGGTTTTACAACATCGTGCCGGTGGTGTACGGTTGTATGCAATTTCTGATGCCCCTTGTATATTTGAAGGCGCAAAAAGTAAAAAACCCCAGCAACAAACCATCAGAATTTAAATTTTACGTGCCCCTTACTTTTGCCTCTTTCAGGACCTTCTTTTTTCCCACCTGATCAGCTGGCTGTGGAGGGCATCCCAGCTTCTCCCAGAGTTGGCCGTGGGGCAGGTTTAGAAAAGGGCCTAGGAGTGTGGAACCGGGTAAGGGAGTTTTTTTTCTTCGCCCATACGGTTTGTGACATTTTTTTGGGTAGAAAAGTCTTTATTCTCTCTCACACCAAAACACTTTTTTACAGGTATCGCCGTACGTGGAGGAATCGGGGTAGCATCACCCTTTGATCGTTTAACGTGGCTCGACTACAACACAAACTTGCTGGGGGCCTCTACTATTTTGCTGGGGTAAGTTACACTCTCTCTCCTCTCTCTCTCTCTCCTTTTGCTTTCCCCTCTCTCTCTCTCTCCCTCTCCCCCCTCTCTACTCTCCCCTCTCTCTCTCCCCTCTTCTCTCTCCCCTCTCTCTCTCTCTACCCCACTCTTTCTTTATTAGTTTTATTTTGTTGTTGTTTTTTATTGTACGAGTATACTAAAAAGTCGTGGTACTTGTAAGAAACAGAAGTATTTTGATGTAGTAATAGTAATAGTAGTAATGATCATAGTAGCAAGTTTTTAGAGCAGATTGTAGTGCGTAGTTGTAGTAGCGTAGTTGTAGTAGCAGTAGTTGTAGTAGCAGTGTTGTGTAACAGTAGTTGTAGTAGCAGCACGTTGAGCAGGATCTTCTGTAATTACTTATAAAAATTAAAAATACAATCGTTTACTTTCGACCTTGAGGCTTCCGAGCCCCCTACCATGGTTGAGTGTCCTAAGGATAATATGATAACGGTTCCCAAAGATAATACGGGAGTGACGGTGAGTGTTTTAAGATTTCTCTCTCTCTCTCTCCCTCCTTTTCCTTTTCTCCCCTCTCTCTCTCTCTCTCTGTATATATATATATATTTATATATATTATATATATATATATTTTTTTATATATATATATATATATTTTCGCTTATCCTCCTCCGCTTTAAAAAAACCCTGAGAGTCATGATGTTTTTTCCTCTGTCTCCTTACCCAGCAGAGGAAAAACAGCACTCTAATTTAACTTGGAATGACCAGGACAATAGGTTGTCTTCCCCGAGGAAAAGACTCCCAGAACACAGCTTGAATTTCTAGAGGAGGGGAGAGAGGGGGGGGGAGGATTTGTGATGCATGGCGAAGGGCTCTTGATTCGAGGAACTGAAGCTTCTATTTTCTGGTATCAGTCCTGATATCCTTCCATTCCCAAGACTCTGTATGACTCTTGCGGGGTTAGCGCTCTCCGATGAGTGTAACATTTATACGATGTTTCACCACCTTGAAAGCTCGTCTTTACATCTCAACTTAGCTAATCTCTGTAACTCATTGTTCCCTCTCAACGTATATAGAAAAGCAAATCTTTTTAGTAACTTTGTCGCGCCAGTGTACCCCACGAGTCCTTGAAGGGGAAAGTGCCATGTTGTTGGTGAGGGGCTCTTGATCTAAGGAAATAGAGTTAACCTCTTTTTCCTAAGATCAAACCTGATGGCTTCTCATCTCCCAAGGTTTGTATAGCCCGTGAGGGTTTAGCGCTTCTACATTATTATAACAATAATTGTGCAAACTACGAAATTAAAACATTTTTCTCACTCGGTATTTGCCATAAAATCTACGTAATTTCTTTGAGCCACTGCAGAAGCACTACCACTTACCTTCGAATCACTTTTAGTGGTAACTGAAAATAGCGCGCAGACCAATAGTAGCGCCTTCGGTTCACAACCGAAGTACCAAAGCTCAACTCTGGGTGAGTGGAAAAGTATGGGCAAGCCTCCTCACTCGTAGCACTAAATACCTATATCTTGAGTCAACTGCTGTGGGTGGTAGTCTGGCAGAGAAAGAGGCAGTATACCTTGGATAACGCTGTGATTTTCAGTGTGCTGAGGTGGGATACTATCTCTCGGTCTGTTAATTCAACGATGTAAAAACTAATCTCTTCTAGAACTGTTATTGTATTATTTCTACACTGAAGATAATTTTTGTAGGTGGGATTAATTGTCATTGACGTTTAAAAAGGTCATTAGGCAAAAGTCTCATTGGGTTATACTAATAAACTCTATTATCTGTGACGTCCTTTCTCTCTCTGTTCTGACGTCGTTTCTTTCCCTCTTCTGGTGTTATCTTTCTAAGCTCTGACGTCTTTTCTCCCTGGTCTGACGTCAACTTTCTCCTGCTCTGACGTCGTCTCTCCCTGCTTTGACGTCATCTCTCCCTGCACTAGCGTCATTTTTTTTCGGCGCTAAAGTTATCTTTCCTTGCGCTGACAATCTATCACCTTGCACTGCTCCAGTGGCACATCTTTTCCCTTCCCAGACATCATCTATCCCTGCACTAAGGTCATATCCCTCTTTCCTGACGTCCTCTCTTCCTGCTCTGACGTCATCTTTCCGTGCTCTGACGTTCTCTCTCTCTTTCTCTCTCTCTCTCTCTCTCCCTACACTGACGTTCTCTCTCCTTGTACTGGCAGAAAAGCAGCCCCACTGAATACTTCTGGTACAGAGAGACTTTAGAGATCTCTCCGGACATCAACCATCCAGACAAGTTCAACTGGAAGATCGCAGTGTGTCTGCTGGTGGCCTGGTTCCTGACCTACCTCTGTATGGCCAAGGGCATCGCCACCTCCGGCAAGGTAAACAGAAAAAAAACAGAGACAAATACAGTATATTGAGATTTTTTCACCTGTATTTACTTCTCTATTTTTTCCCCATCGTTCTGGCACTTGAAATCATTTCTTCCCTTGAAAGGTAAATAAATGTGATTTTGATGGGAGAGAATGATGGGTTAACTTTAATACTCGGTACATAATTTACAATTAAACATTGTAAATCATTTTCTCGCCAAGGTAAAGGGTAAACATCCAGGGAAGAGGCAAATTAAAGTGGTTTTGGTAGGAGAAAATATTGGGCAAACCTCGGTACTCGGAGCTTCATGGATACTAAAATAATTCTCAAATTTACAATTAAGCACAAAACATTTTTAAAATGACAAAATTGTCTTATCAAGATAGTCAATAGGTAAGAACGCGGTATTTACTAGTTTCCCTCATTTCCAGTATATAGAACTAATTATATATAACATTATATGTATTGCATATTTCGATGTTTCAGGGTAATTTCAGGCATTTTCTGACTTACTTCAATTTTTAGCTAATATATGTAGATTATTACACTTTTAATCGAAACTGATGATAAATTAGTTTCGATTAAGTGTAATAATATATGAATAATAAAGGAATGTCAGTTAGAAATTTAATAATAAACTGAGCTTAGTAGTCATAAACGATCCTTGTAAAACATTGTCATCTGGATTATTTAGTTGAACAAAAATAATGACTTTGTGTATCTTAAATAAATCGTGGAGAAATATATTCTTAATGCATAATATTATTGCATAAATACTGCAGCATTTTTTCCCCTATCGCTTTTCTTTCTTTCTTTCACTTATCCCCTAAGTCTTGTATTTCTCCCTTTTATCAATCTTCGTCTAACTTTTGCATTTCTCCTCAGACTTTCATGGATTCCTCCTGCCTATCGTATTTTTCCCTTAAATTGTGCATTTCTTCTCTATCTCTTGCCTGTCTCCCCTAACTCTTGTAATTCTTCCCCATCGCTTGAATTTCTCCCAAAACCTTTTCATTTTTCTCTCAACCTTTGCATTTCTTCCCTAGCTCTTGCATTTCTTCCCTAGCTCTTGCATTTCTTCCCTAGCTCTTGCATTTCTTCCCTAGCTCTTGCATTTCTTCCCTAGCTCTTGCATTTCTTACGTAACTTCAGTATTCCTCCCCCAGACTCCTTAATTTCTCCTCGAACACCACAGTATATTCCCCTAACTTCAACATTTCTTCCCCTATTATTCTATATTTTTCCCTTATTTCCTCCATCTCTCTTACTAAAATTTAGTCTTTTGCCTCCATAATCTTACATTTATCACGTTAACCGGGGATTTATCCCTTTATAACCATAATATTTTCCCCTGACAGGTTGTGTACGTGACGGCACCTTTCCCCTACCTGGTGCTGGTGATCTTCTTCGTGCGGGGAATTACCCTGCCAGGGATGGAAGATGGACTGAAACATCTCTTCACTCCTGACGTAAGAGGGTCAGCTGTTTCGTACCAGGAGCTGGAGTTTTCCTCCCTTAAGATACATGCGCATCCAATGGGTATCTTTATCTTCACAACTTTTCTCCTGCTCAGCAGACTTCTGCAGTGGATACAGGGGTATAATACACAAGTTATCTCTGTTATCGATTCAAGAGTGCTGCTTAGCAGGTCACAAGACCCGACAATAAGGATTCCCAGGTTGTTGACATGTGTCTCACTCATCTAGTTGATGTACATATGCCTTACTTATTTACTTGTTGCAATGTGTCTTACTCACTTACTTCTTGATATTGCATACTGTTCCTACCAGGGACTTTGTGCCCCCTGCTGTTTTATCCCGCTCTCTTTCTCTCAAGATAGTAATAATTACGTCCTGTATACTTAAAAAATCTTGACGAGCAAAAAACAGGAATCTGCGCACAAATAATAATCTTCGTGTATAGAAACGCGAATTTGTGCACAAATAAGAATCACTGTGTGCAAAAACACGAATTGGTGCACAAATAGGAATCTTCGTGTACAAAAACACGAATCCTGATGTATAAAAACACGAATCT
>NC_069446.1:6364562-6367062 GCF_026875155.1 Cherax quadricarinatus
GAATGGGTCTTAAATATAAGATGACAAACTGTAGGCTACTGTCTAGTAATCCAAGGAATTAGGGTAAACTATCATCTTTCTCGAATCAAGCCCGATTGCCTCTCATTTCCCAGGGGCTATATGGCGCTTTACTGATTCAACACTTCAAGGGACCACCAGTATGGGTTTAGAGAAGACAAATCAGCCTCAAGACCTCATTGCAATTCAACGAGAGGCTGGGGGACACCAAGTTCTTAACCAGCTTGAAGGTAAACACCTGCCTCAAGGGGTAATGACGCTTAAAAAAATGCATGAGAAACAGACCAGCTTCAACCACGGGATTTCTTGCGTCATTGAGCCTCTGCTGGTTGGTGTGTTGGTGCGTGGGTGTGGTGGTGTGTTGGTGCGTGGATGTGGTGGTGTGTTGGGACGTGGATGTGGTGGTGTGTTGGTACGTGGGTGTGGTGGTGTGTTGGTGCGTGGGTGTGGTGGTGTGTTGGTACGTGGGTGTGGTGGTGTGTTGGTGCGTGGGTGTGGTGGTGTGTTGGTGCGTGGATGTGGTAGTGTGTTGGTGTGTTGGGACGTGGATGTGGTGGTGTGTTGGTACGTGGGTGTGGTGGTGTGTTGGTGCGTGGGTGTGGTGGTGTGTTGGTGCGTGGGTGTGGTGGTGTGTTGGTGCTGGGTGTGGTGGTGTGTTGGTATGTTGGAGTGTTGGTGTGTTGGAGTGTTGGTGTGTTGGTGTATTGGTGTACTGGTATGTTGGTGTGTTGGAGTGTAAGTGTGTTGGAGTGTTAGTGTGTTGGAGTGTTGGAGTGTTGGGGCGTTGGTGTGCTGGAGTGTTGGTGTGTTGGGATGTTTGACTGTTAGTGTGTTTAGGTTTGCTGATGGATTGTTTTATTGGTAATAATGTAAGTGTGTGTTCCTTATTGTTATGGTTTGTTTCTTTGGAAGTTGTAAAGACCGTTGACTGCATGAGAGCCATTAACACTATACTCCTCCTCCCCCCGATCAAAAATACTTTAAACCCCAAAACAGGAGTTAAAACAAACTCTCTTCCTGCGTTCACTAAGAGATAAACACCTCTCGGTGTATGCAATTAGTGGTTTGTTAGGTTTAAAGCCACTGGACTGCACGAGGATCATTAAATCTACACTTCCCCAGTAAACCAACTGGTACGAACACTAATCCCTAAAATGGGATATGAAGGTAAACTTTCTGTTTGCAACTGAACAACACAGTGTACCTAGTGAACATCAACGTGAACAGACTTCATCTAAAACAACACAAAAACGAGAATATGTGACAAGACTAGAATAATAGACGAAAACTAAAACGCGAGGAACTGAGATGCAATCAGAACATGTTTAAATCGATCGGCGTTCCATAAAAGTGGAATGTTGGCAGCCAAGAATATTCGCAGAGTGCACGTGTAGGGTTCGATCTCCAGCAAAAATCGATCGACAGCTCGAAGTGGAACAAAGACGAGAGAGAAAGAGAGAGAGAGAGAGAGAGAGAGAGAGAGAGAGAGAGAGAGAGAGAGAGAGAGAGAGAGAGAGAGAGAGAGAGAGAATATGGATTTGTGGTAGCGGCGGAAGGTGGGTTAAAGGGGTGGTGTTGGTGGTGTCGGTCCGCTGCCAGTGGGGTCTAAGTCGCGTCTCCTGCTGGTGGGGTTGTTATTACAGTCTTGGGGAGGGATGGGGGGTTGAGGAAAGGCCAAACCCACGAGGGATCATGCAGCACCTGGGGGGTGAAGGAAGAGGCAATCAGGTTAGATCCAGAGGGAGAATAGGTACAGTTCCTTTGAAGGAAGGACTCCTGGTCGGTTTCTTGAGGGAAGGTGGTGGAAGTAGCGAAGCAAAGGAGTCGTCTCTCTTGTTGACGAAGAAAAACGTATTCCCACGTACGTCTCAATCAAGCACTGATTTGACAAAGCAGTGTTTACACTGCTCGTACCTTAGTTGTTAGTGTACCTTAAGCAAAAGAAGAACACTGCTCCTGTCTTCTGAGCACCGTCTCCGCGCATCCTCTTAGCGACAGCCGGGTTATGTGATACATCCTGATGTACTCAATTAAAAATTTATGGTTGATTTTGTATCTCAAATGCTGCGATAAATTCTATTAGATTGATGCGTTTAAGGAGCTCTGATGGTCACCATTATTATTTCCAAACGAAGACTGGCAGGTAATGCCGACAAGCATGATAGAAGGGTTCTAACTGCTCTGCACAGAGCAGTCATAGCTTTATTATGGACTATGGTTAGCTCTGTTAAGGACTACATTCAACTCTGTGCAGAGCAACATATACCATTTACCGATTGATCACTACCTCTCTCTTTGACCTTCTCTGAGGGTTTTTCCATGCTTAGTTGTGACTTGGCAATGTTGCAGAACGAACGGAAACATCGCCACAAGTTCCCCCCTTTTCTAAGGGCGGGTTATTTGTTCATTGTTCTAGCCACATTATTGATTTCAAAGATGTTCCTGAAGATTCAGACACATGTGTAACAGCCGAGTATCTTCA
>NC_069446.1:6372062-6382062 GCF_026875155.1 Cherax quadricarinatus
TGAATAAATAAAATGCAATGAACACTTGCCGGTGCTCATTAATAACCCACATGGAGAAAGAAACTCAGGAGATTGATTGATCTGTATATTTCGATCTTCCTTGTGGGGGTCGAAATATACTGATCAATCAACTCTGGTGAGTGCATGTTTTTAAATTTTTTCATTTAAAAAGAATAATAGGAATTAGATATCAAATACTACCTTTCTGGTCCCCATCTTAATTTACAACAAGGGCTTCTATAGGAAAATAATCTATCTCCAGAGTTTCTGTCTCCATGTGAGCTATTATTGACCAAGACTAATTCATTTATTGTGTTGACGCCCTCCTCTAACTGCCTTATCTTCCTGACGTGGCCTCAGTCGGCCTCTGGAACAGGCCTGGCCTTCATCGTCTTCACTGAGGCCATCAACCAGTTTCCCTGGGCGCCTTTCTGGTCGGTGCTGTTCTTCCTCATGCTCTTCACACTGGGCATAGACTCTGAGTTCGGCACCCTGGAGGGCGTTATTACCTCCATCGTTGACCTCAAGGTGTTCCCCAGCATCAGGAAGGAAATCCTCACAGGTGAGACAGTTGTTGGGAAGATCCTTACATGTAAGGCAAGTGTTAGGAAGTTGTTGGTGGGAGGCTGTGACAGTACATATATCACTGTTAAGTTATCTGGAGACTAAGTTATAAATACGATTATTTCCAACAGGAATTATTATCATGTAATAAGTACGTAATATGCTTTTATCTGGTGACAAAACTATTATAGTGAATTTTAACTTTAGCATGTGTTAGAATCCTAGTTAGTTGAAGAACTAACATTCTAATCCTATGATAGATTTTCTTCGATAGGCTAAGATACATGCACAACACTTGGGTATTATATTGGTGAAAAGTTTCCTGCGCAGCAGGCTTCTTCAGTCGAATGCAAGCGCATATAACACTGAAGACAGTAGATCAGTCACCTCTTACCACAGAGGAGGGACTGATCACTAAGTTTGCTTCTGCTGTCTCAAGTGTTATATTCAGCTGTAACCAACCGAAGCGTGTTATGCGAGTGAATCGTTTCTTCAATAAAGTTACTCAGTTGTTGTACGTGTCTCTTATTCTTCAAGGATTTATATTAGTCTATAAATCCTTTCATTAAAGACGAAACCTACCGAATGACTGAAACCATATTATGTTCTGTATTGCCAGCTTTCATACAGTACAAATAACTTTGTGCTGCACTAAACAAGTGCAGGTCTTGTAGCATTAGAGTAGTGAAGGTTTGGTCATCTGTTCGTTAATCACTACCTCAAATACATTGTTTCTTCGTATCTATAGTTATATTTGACACTTGCTTGTCGACAGCGATCATCTGTTGTATATGCTGCGCCATCAGTATGGTGTTCGCTCACGGCGCTGGCAACTATGTTTTCATCCTCTTTGACGACTTCTCCGGCAACATCCCACTGCTCATTGTCGCCTTCTTTGAGTGCGTCTCCGTCTCCTACGTCTACGGTCTGAAGAAGTGAGTGTTTCTTCTCGAGATTAAGAGCATGAACATAGATCACTACAGTAGGCCTACTGGCTCTTAATATGTATTAATATGTAGGTCCTTTTCACTAATACATTTGTTTAACTTAAGACGGAATTGCTTCGTGTATAAACGATCTCCTCGACTATAAATGAGTTTTGTTCGCAATATATCAACTTACAACCCGTGTGGGTCATTCTCCGCAGGAATTCGTGGAGGTTTGATCCTCCGTAGGTTAGTCATGCCTCTCTCTCTCTCTCTCTCTCTCTCTCTCTCTCTCTCTCTCTCTCTCTCTCTCTCTCTCTCTCTCTCTCTCTCTCTCTCTCTCTCTCTCTCTCTCTCTCCCTCTCTCTCTCTCTCGTGTCTAAAGAAGCTGTCGGTGATCTCCAGCTCATTCCTTCGCGTCACTACCACAATACCCTGATTCTGTTCCATGGCCTCTAGGTTCAGCGACGACATTGAGCTGATGATAGGCAGCAGACCGAGCAGCTTCTTCCTCCTGTGCTGGAAATACATCTCCCCGGCCGTCATGCTCACCATTCTCGCCTCTTCCATCATCAAGCAGGTTAGCAGAGATCAGACGTGTGCCAGAGAGGTACTTGTTGCACCTCAGATAAGATGACAATCGATATTAACAAGATAAATGAATACAGTACTTGGTATCTTTCATGCTGAAACTTTCCGCCTGCATAACAGGCTTCTTCAGTCGAATATAGGCGAATATAACACTGAAGATAGTAGAAAAAAATAGCTGTGAGGTGATCAGTCCATCTGCCCTAAGGAGACCCAAGTGTTTCACGTGTGTCTTATTTATCGGATTCTCGGTATTGTTTGTTGTCAATAATATGATATTGCCCAGGTGAGTAAAGGTCAAACACTGTACGTCACAGAGGTCACCACTGGCACCTTAGATAAGGGAACATCTAACATGAAACAGACCAAGCTATATCACGAGAGGGCATGTTAAATTACATATGGCACAGAGAAGACTGTGATAAAATTGGTCAGAATAGGCACAGAACAAGTCAACACAGACACAACACTCGTAATACAGACACACGTCAACACACATACAACACACGTCAACACACACACAGCACACGTCAACATACACACAAAACACATCAACACACATACAACACACGTCAACACACACACACAGCACACTTCAAAACACACACACAACACACATACAACACACGTCAACACACAACACACGTCAACACACACACAACACACATCAACACACATACAACACACGTCAACACGCAGCACACGTCAACACACACACACACACACAATACACATCAACACAGGCTCAAAAGTGATTCCAAATGCAGTGGTAAACATTCACACGAAGCAACCCAAGGTAATGACATCAGAAGTCAAAATAGGTCACACAAGATGCAGCTTTAATACATTACAACCAGGACAGGGCTCGAGCCCCCGTTCAGGAGAACGTACACATCCTTTTACTAACCAGGCCTTTCGTTCGGCAGGTGCTGAACGGCTCTAGGTACATGGCGTGGGATGCGAACGAGGCCGTGGTGAAGTTCGAACAGTGGCCGCCGTGGGCGTGGGGACTGGTAGCTGTACTGGTACTGATCTCCGCACTCTGGATACCTGGCATTGCTCTCACCAGGTCGGAGCTGTGAGGGAAATGACCTCCAAAAATTTAATTGTTTATTATTATTATTATTATTATTATTATTATTATTATTATTATTATTATTTATATTATTACTACTATTATTATTACTATTATTATTACTATTGTTATTTACACTATTACACTATATCAGTTTTTTTAAGATTCGCCGGTATTCAGTTCTTAATTATTAATTACTCTTAATTTTAATAAAAAAATTATTATTGCTACTAATGATTGTATATAATTATTATTTTATTATTACATAAATTCTTAATTACTATTAATTACTCCTTTTTTAATACAAATAATTATCATTAATGATTAAATATTGTTAATTACATTATTAATTATTTGTATTTATGGTAAATCACTAAACCAGTAGGGGCCACACGGCGCCTGGTGGGAGGAGAAGTGATCAAGTACGACCCAGGGAAGAGCAGGACAAGCTCATTTCCCTGGATCAAGAGCCCCTCCTAGCCTCCAGAGGGACAGAGTACAGGGAAGGGAGGTGGGAAGTAGGGAGAGAGGAATAGAAGTAGTAAAGAAGGGAGGGAGGGAGGAAAGGGTAAGAAACAAGGGAGGAAGAAGAGGGAGGGAGGGAGGAAAGGGTAGAAAACAAGGGAGGAAGAAGAGGGAGGGAGGGAGGGTAGGAAACAAGGAGGAAGAAGAGGGAGGGAGGGAGGAAGGGTAGGAAACAAGGGAGGAAGAAGAGGGAGGGAGAGAGGAAAGGGTAAGAAACAAAGGAAGAATAAGAAAAATAAGGGAGGAAAAAGAGACAGGATGTAATTAGGACAAAGAGGAAACGGGGAAGTAGAAGAGAAGGAGAATATGAGAGGAGTAGAGGCACAGGATGAAGAGGATGGACAAAAAGGGAACAAAAAAAAGGATCTGAAAATTATGTGAGTGCAGGAGAAATGGAAAGAAAAGAGGGAATGAAAACAATGAAGAGAGGAAGGGAGAGAAGAAGGGAAGGAGGAAGAGATCAGCTGGAAACAAAGAAGGAAAGAGAGATACCTGACGAAGTACATATTACTTATTTATTTTAACCAAAAAGCACTAAACTCGTAAGAGTCACACAACCCCTTGGGGAAAGGCACACAAGATTAGTTCACTTCCTTGCATCAAAATGTCAAGGGGCAGGAAGGGGCTCGTGTCTAGCGAGAAGGGAGGTCATGGCTGAGCAGAAGATGGATGGGTAATGGGTTGACAGGTGTCTTGAAAAGATGCTGATCTCTCTTTCTGTCTCTGTCTCTCTCTGTCTCTCTCTGTCTCTCTCTGTCTGTCTGTCTGTCTGTCTCTCTCTCTCTCTCTCTCTCTCTCTCTCTCTCTCTCTCTCTCTCTCTCTCTCTCTCTCTCTCTCTCTCTCTCTCTCTCTCTCTCTCTTAATAAAGGTTGCTGTTGCAGGTTGTGTGGTATCCACGTTATACAAGACGATGAACCTGCATGGTTTCCGGTCGAGGAGTTGAAAGAATACCACACCGTTGTGCCTCACAAGGTGAGTCGCCCTTTATACCCATCACTCACCAGGTCACTGTACCTATCACACATCGTGTCGCTATTCCCATCACACTCTGTGTTATTCTTCCCAGCACTCACGATGTCACTCCGTTCTAAACACATACAGTGCCACTCTGTTTAAAGCGCACACAGTGTCACTCTATTCCCAATACAGTGTCGCTCTGTTCTCAATACACACCGTGTCACTCAGTTTATTCTACACTTAAAAAAAAATCCCCAGTTCTCCCTCCACACACACAATCTGTGTTCCACCTACTTACACGCAGAATAAATTGATTTCTCACTACATACACTGAGAAACAATCTGTGTTCCACCTACTTACACGCAGAATAAATTGATTTCTCACTACATACACTGAGAAACAATCTGCTTTCCCTACTTATATGCATAATCAACCTCTTTTGCCTTACATAGACGCAAAGTCAATTTGTTTTCCTTATGCAAGTAGAGTTAATTTGCTTTTCCTATATACACAGAATTAATATGTTCTCCTACACAGAATCATTCTGTTATCGCAGTATACACACAAAATAAATCTTTTATTGCAACATACACACAGAATCACTGTTATTGCAAATCCATCAGTTTGCAACATACACACAGATCACTGTTATTGCAACATACACATAGAATCAGTTATTGCAACATACACACAGAATCACGGTTATTGCAACATACACACAGAATCACTGTTATTGCAACATACACACAGAATCACTGTTATTGCAACATACACACAGAATCACTGTTATTGCAACATACACACAGAATCACTGTTATTGCAACATACACACAGAATCACTGTTATTGCAATATACACACAGAATCACTGTTATTGCAACATACACACAGAATCACTGTTATTGCAACATACACACAGAATCACTGTTATTGCAACATACACACAGAATCACTGTTATTGCAACATACACACAGAATCACTATTATTGCAACATACACACAGAATCACTGTTATTGCAACATACACACAGAATCACTGTTATTGCAACATACACACATAATCACTGTTATTGCAACATACACACAGAATCACTGTTATTGCAACACACACAGAATCACTGTTATTGCAACATACACACAGAATCACTGTTATTGCAACATACACACAGTGAAATAGAAAATTTTTGTTAATTTCGGGACACTTTAAACAGACCTGCACACAAAGGCCTTTTCCACTGTTTGTCAGCATCACAATACCATTTACAACCATCATACACACATTCTGTTTTCCCAAAAATACAACCAGAATCGCTTATTTTTGCCTAAATATCCACACGCCTACTTAACTGTTCGTTAAACATATTCACTCACAACGCCCGTAATACGCAACACTGTTCACCGGACAAAATATTGTTCAATGTTTAGAAAACGCAGGAACACGGTAAGTGTTCCTGCTTTTCTAAACACATCGAGAAAATGTGATAAATTATTTAGAAAACTGACAGGTTGAAAATGAGATATTTGTGGAACATTTGGGAATGTTTATTGAGGAAACGTTTGGTCATGTAGTGGCTTCATGAGTCCAATGCAAGGAAGAACGGTGAAAGAGGAGGATTTTGAGGTAGACAATCTCTCAGCCTGGAATCGATGTGATGGATTGAGCACATCGTTTCCAGGATGAGGGGCTGATTACTTTCAACTCCTCCTCTTTTGTTTTCGCCGTTCTTCTTTGTATTGGACTGATGAAGCCAATGTGTGGCGAAGCGTTTCCTAAATAAAGACTCCCAAATGTTGCACAAGCGTCTCATTCTTCCACATCGAGAGGATAGATACAGTTTGCAGAGAGGAGCATTACAGAGACATTTCGCCCGCGGAAGAATCTTCTTCAGTCAGTATTACAACCCAGGATTCCAAAGGCCTGTTATCCTGGGTGTAAAGGGAGCAAAATAAACACAGCAGAAAAACTTTTGACTTATATTATCCTTTCACCAAGTAAGAACAGAAGTATGTACACTATATACACTATGTACAACAATAGGTATTAGTGCAAGCCACGGCAAGCAAGGCAGAATAGATGGCAGTAGAGAGCAGACCGTGCTTCAACCAGCTCTAGAATGGGAATGACAAGGGCAGACAGGCGGGTGGTGCCCACAACACCTCAGCGATTGCAAAATCATCTTCTCATTGGCTGAACCTGGGTACTGATCGAACGACGGGGCCCCATCGTCCGACCCTTAGTACTGGTTCGCTGGCTGGGGAGATAGCCTTTCATTGAGGGTGTGTGCATGCACCGAATAAAGGTTACGTACCCTTTGCATGCCACAGTCAGTTTAGCAATTTTCAGTAAAGTTCCTCTAAGTCGACTGTTTCTATCATCTCCACTGGTAAGTCATGAGCCATTTGACTCACAATATGAGAAACTAGGAGTTTCTTGGGCTTCGGTTGGTTTTATTAGTTTTAAAGCTTATTAACTGCGCGAGGGACTCTAAGCTTGTCTCTCACCTGTCCACCAGACATCAAAAATACTTGAATACCTATTTTAGGGATTAAATAATTTCTCCGTGTATGTACATCTAGAGATACATACCACTCAGTGTATGTCGATAATGTATATATACTGAGACGTGTATATCTGTCTGTTGTGCACTTAATGTAATTAATGCAACATATACTGTTTCTTTCATGTCAAAACATTGCTGACAGTATAAATTTTTCCTGCTTAAAAAATATAATCCTTTTTCAAAAAGTTGTCATAATTACGTTAGTTTAAATTAAATTTTGCTTTAAATATTTTCTCCACAGACGATAGTTTTGCTTTCATGTTATTGAGAGTTTCAACTGAAGAAATTCTGTAGAGTAAAGAGAAGAATACAAGTAACAATACTGTGGTTGGAACAAGTTGCAACCAACCCACTGGGTTAGTTATGAGTTGTTTCAGCAAGCAACTGCTGCATTATTATTAATTATTATTATTATTATTATTATTATTATTATTATTATTATTATTATTATTATTATTATTATTATAATGAGGTGCTATTTACACAGTTCTGATGACATAAAAATGAGGGTAGCTCCAATTTTTCGAATTAAGAACCCTTCATGTTTTTCAAAGCACTCTTCCCTTCCCTGTTTGCAAACGAGGTAAACGAGGTATTGCCATTTCAGTATTTGCTAAACCTTTCAGGTCACCTACGTGGAGAGGAAAGTGTTCTGTATCCACGAGGACGGTAGCGAGGGCCTCTGCTGTCCTATTGGTGTCCCTCAGACGGAGAGTGTCTAGAAGAGAGGACAAATGAAGGGAAGGTAGCCGAGTGTAGACAAGGTGGTGTCGGGAAGCTGCTGACAGGTGGTGTCGGGACGCTACTGACAGGTGGTGACCAACAGCAGCAGATGTGGTGTTACAAGCTAGTACAGGAACAAGGATGACTCGAGATGCACTCAAGTTTTAACCTGAAGGAGAACTTCATCATCTCGTTAATAAGCCTCATTTTCGTTGTCTGTTATAACGAAAGAAATATATATATATATATATATATATATATATATATATATATATATATATAAAATATATATATATATATATATAATATATATAATATATATATTTGCATAATATTACAATCGGGGCTCGTTGCTTCGTATCATATATTTGTTCAGCTTGAAATATTAAATTTATTACGTTATCAGTTGCTAATATGGTTAAGATTGAGGTGACTGGTTATTATGTACACATTTATAACCCTCATCCCCCCACTCATCCTCGAAGGGAAAAATAAACAGAAAATATAACTTATATAAATTGATCCAAGCTCGTAGATTCATGGGTGTGCCGAATTATCACGGAATTCTTTGAATTTCATGTTTTTTTTTTTACCCATGGTATTAAATAATCGATCAGTGGAAAAGGCGGAGTGGTAAGACATGTGTTTTAAAGGGAGAAAATGGTTAATATAATAGGCATAATAATATACCTGTCTGTAAAAAATTAAATGGTCAGTAAGAGATAACAATAACATAGCTGTGAAAACAAAAGAAGGAAGAGATGTTATGGAAATCCTTTTACGATCTTTTCTAACTATACGAAACAGCAGCGGTAACCAAACTGCCTTTCGTAAGTTGGTAACTAATGAAGTTGTTAAGTTTTAATGGTGATTATTATGAATTAGTCTTCTCTCGCCAATAGAAAGTAGTGTGGCTAAAATATTTTTGTGAAAAAATGTGAGTAAACATTTTCTTGACTAAATGTGAGAGGGAAGACAGGTGAGGGAGGACTAGTTTACAGGTGAGGGAGGACTGGTTTACAGATGAGGGAGGACTGGTTTACAGGTGAGGGAGGACTGGTTTACAGGTGAGGGAAAGACTGGTTTACAGGGGAGGGAGGGCTGGTTTACAGGTGAGGGAGGACTGGTTTACAGGTGAGGGAGGACTAGTTTACAGGTGAGGGAGGACTGGTTTACAGGTGAGGGAGGACTGGTTTACAGGTGAGGGAAGACTGGTTTACAGGTGAGGGAGGACTGGTTTACAGGTGAGGGAAGACTGGTTTACAGGTGAGGGAGGATGGTTTAAAGGTGAGGGAGGACTGGTTTTTCAGGTGAGGGAGGACTGGTTTACAGGTGAGGAGGGCTAGTTTACAGGTGAGGGAGGACTGGTTTACAGGTGAGGGAGGACTGGTTTACAGGTGAAGGAGGACTGGTTTACAGGTGAGGGAGGACTGGTTTACAGGTGAGGGAGGACTGGTTTACAGGTGAGGGAGGACTGGTTTACAGGTGAGGGAGGACTGGTTTACAGGTGAGGGAGGACTGGTTTACAGGTGAAGGAGGACTGGTTTACAGGTGAGGGAGGACTGGTTTACAGGTGAGGGAGGACTGGTTGACTTGACGGAGGACTGATTTGCAGGTGTGGGAGGACTGGTTTACAGGTGAGGGAGGACTGGTTTACAGGTGAGGGAGGACTGGTTTACAGGTGAGGGAGGACTGGTTTACAGGTGAGGGAGGACTGGTTTACAGATGAGGGAGGACTGGTTTACAGGTGAGGGAGGACTGGTTTACAGGTGAGGGAAGACTGGTTTACAGGTGAGGGAGGACTGGTTTACAGGTGAGGGAGGACTGGTTTACAGGTGAGGGAGGACTGGTTTACATAGTATTAATACTACTGCTATTTCTGATATTTTCCATGACTATTGAGACAAGAGAGAAACTACACACACACACACACACAATATTTAATGCATTTAATTTTCGGTTAATCAAAATACGTCAAAGTACACAATTAGAATATATATATATATATAATATATATATATATATATATATAATATATATATATATATATATAATATATAATATATTATATATATATCTA
>NC_069446.1:6387062-6394562 GCF_026875155.1 Cherax quadricarinatus
TATTTATTTTCCTTACAACTTAAATCATTGCAAGTGCAAAAATTATTTTGTTTTAGAATATATATATATATATATATATATATATATATATATATATATATATATATATATATATATATTTGTGTGTGTGTGTATGTGTGTGTGTATGTGTGTGTGTGTGTGTGTGTGTGTGTGTGTGTGTGTGTGTGTGTGTGTGTGTGTGTGTGTGTGTGTGTGTGTGTGTGTGTGTGTGCAAGTGTGTAATTATTGCCAATTTTTCTTTCGCCGTAGTTATGAGATATGTTAACCCTTCGCAATACATTATTTTATCTCATTGTTTTAAAGACACATACATGACGTGTACATGACATATGTACAGGACGTGCACAGGACATGTTTAAGACATGTACAGGGCATGTTTAAGACATGTACAGGACATGTTTAAGACATGTACAGGACATGTTTAAGACATGTGCAGGACATGTTTAAGACAAGTACAGGACATGTTTAAGACATGTACAGGACATACGGGACGGTCCGGTTAGATCTGTGATTACTTAGGAAAACATCAATAAAAACTTTCAAACTTATAATCCTTTATTTATTCTCCTTCTTTGTATGCGTCTTTACTACTTTATTTCAATAATTTGTCTTTACTTGTTTATGTGTTTCTTGGTGTTTTTATACAAGTAATATTTTTATCACCTTCATAAAATTTTTACTTACAGTCTTTAAATATATATATATATATATATATATATATATATATATATATATATATATATATATATATATATATATATATATATATATATATATATCGTGCCGAACAGGTAAAACTTGCGATTTGGGATTAAATAGTAACGCTCTTCTTGCCGAATAAAGCAAGCTAAAATTTGTGTATGCAGTAATTTCTTAACCTGATGAAAAAAATTATATTTCATTATGTGTGTTTATTATTAAATTATTGTAAACTTATCTAAAATATATTTAGCTGGATCAGATTAAATTAAATTGCGCTTGTTATAATAAGATTAGGTAAGTTTTCTAAGGTTCTTTTGGAACAAAGTTATTAATGTTTACATTAACATAAATGAAAAAAATATATCTTTAATTTTAAATGAGTTCTTGCTAATTGACCAGTTTTACCTATTCGGCACGACATACATATATCTTATACTGTTCCTATCTTATCTTAATTTTCTTATCTTCAGTATTTTTCCATCATCATTACTCGAAGGATCTTATCGAAACAAAAGCCATTTCGACACCCATAATGAGATTTTTTTCCTATACACATTCCAGACACCAAAAATGATACAGCTGTTGACGCCGATCAACTCTCTTGCAACATTGTAAGTGTTGCGAACGTTTCAGTTGGTATAAAAGATGCTCGTAAATGCTAAGGAATTATTTCACTAAACATTAACTTTTTTATTTTTATTATTGACACATCGGCCGTCTCCCACCAAGGCAGGGTGGCCCGAGAAAGAAAAACTTTCATCATCATTCACTCCATCACTGTCTTGCCATAGGTGCGCTTACACTACAGTTATAAAACTGCAACATTAACACCCCTCCTTCAGAGTGCAGGCACTGTACTTCCCATCTCCAGGACTTAAGTCCGGCCTGCCAATTTCCCTGAATCCCTTCATAAATGTTACTTTGTTCACACTCCAACAGCATGCCAAATTCTAAAAACCATTTGTCTCCATTCGCTCCTATCTAACACGCTCACGCATGCTTGCTGGAAGTCCAAACCTCTCGCACACAAAACCTCCTTTACCGCCTCCCTCCAACCTTTCCTAGGCCGACCCCTACCCCGCCTTCCCTCCACTACAGATTTATACACCCTCGAAGTCATTCTATTTCCTTCCCTCCTCTTCTCAGCCCTCTGGATAATAATTTTGGTAATCCTGCACCTCCTCCTAATTTCCATACTACCAATTCTCTGTATTATATTCACACCACACATTGCCCTCAGACACGACGTCTCCACTGCCTCCAGCCTTCTTGTTGCAACATTCACCACCGATGCTTCGCACCCATATAAGATCGTTGGTATAACTGTACTTTCATACATTCCCCTCTTTCCTTCAATGGACAAAGTTCTTTGTCTCCACAAACTCCTAATTGCATCACTCACCTTTTTCCCCTCATCAGTTCTATAATTCACCTCATCTTTCATAGACCCATCCGCTGACACATCCACTCCCAGATATCTGAATACATTCACCTCCTCCACACTCTCTCCCTCCAATCTGATATCCAATCTTTCGTTACCTATTTTTTTTATTCTCATAACCTTACTCTTTCCTATATTCACTTTTAATTTTCTTCTTTTACATACCCTACCAAACTCATTCACTAACCTCTGCAACTTCTCTTCAGAATCTCCCAAAAGCACAGTGTCATCAGCAAAGAGCAACTGTGACAACTCCTACCCTGTGTTAGATTCTTTATCTTTTAACCCCACACCTCTTTCCAACACCCAAGTATTCACTTCTCTTACAGCCCCCCCATCTATAAATATACTGAACAACTATGATGACATCACACATCCTTGTCTAGGCCTACTTTTACTGGGAAATAATCTCTCTTTCTCTTATATACTCTAACCTGAGCCTCACTATTCTCGTAAAGACTTTTCACAGCTTTCAATAACCTACCTCCTATTCCAAACATTTGCAACATCTGCCACATTGCATCCCCCTATCCACCCTGTCATACGCCTTTCCCAAATCCATTAATGCCACAAAAACCTTTTTACTCTCATCTAAATACTGTTCATCTATATGTTTCACAGTAAATACTTGGTCCACACACCCCCTACTCTTCCTAAAACCTCCTTGTTCATCTGCTATCATACTCTCCGTCTTACTCTTAATTCTTTCAATAATAACTCTACCTTACACTTTACCAGTTATACTCAACAGACTTACTTTGTCCCTTTGCCTTTATACAAAGGAACTATGCATGCTCTCTGCCAATCCCTAGGTACCTCACCTTCTTCCATACATTTATTAAATAAAAGCACCAACCTCTCCAGAACTATATCCCCACCTGCTTTTAACATTTCTGTCTTTATCCCATCAGTCCCAACTGCCTTACCTCCTTTCATTCTACCCACTGCCCCAAGCACTTCCCCCACACTCACAACTCGCTCCTCTTCACTCCTACAAGATGTTATTTCTCCTTGCCCTATACACGAAATCACAGCTTCCCTATCATCAACATATAACAATTTCCTCAATATATTCCCTCCATCTTCCTGATACCTCTAAATCTCCATTTAATAACTCTCCTCTCCTCCTATTAACTGTCAAATCAATTCGTTCCCTAGGTTTCCTCAACTTTTTAATCTCACTCCAAAACTTTTTCTTATTTTCAACAAAATTTGTTGATAACATCTCACCCACTCTCTCATTTGCTCTCTGTTTACATTGCTTCACCACTCTCTTAACCTCTCTTTTCCTCTCCATATACTCCTCCCTCCTTGCATCACTTTTGCTTTGTAAAAATCTCTCATATGCTAACTTTTTCTCTCTTACTAATCTCTTTACATCATCATTCCACCAATCGTTCTTCTTCCCTCCAGCACTCTAAAACTACATTCTTAAACCTACCTACCCCATACCTCTTCAATCCCATTGCCTATACTCTCACTAGCCCATCTATCCTCCAATAGTTGCTTATATCTTACCCTAACTGCCTCCTCCATTAACTTATAAACCTTCACCTCTCTCTTACCAACTGATTCCATTTTCCTTGTATCCCATCCCATTTTACTCTCAGTGTAGCTACAACTAAAAAGTGATCTGATATATCTGTGGCCTCTCAATAAACATGTATATCTTGAAGTCTGCCCAACAGTCTTTTATCTACCTATACGTAGTCTAACAAACTACTGTCATTACGCCCTACATCTTGTGTACTTATTTATCCTCTTTTTCTTAAATATGTATTACCTATAACCAAACTCATTTCTATACAAAGTTCAATCAAAGGGCTCCCATTATCGTTTACACCTGGCACCCCAAACTTACCTACCACACCCTCTTTAAATGTTTCTCCTACTTCAGAGTTTAGGTCCCCCACCATAATTGCTCTCTCACTTGATTTAAAAGTTGCTACACACTCGCTTAATTAACATCTCCCAAAATTCTCTCTCTCTCCTCTACACCCCTCTCTTTTCCAAGTGCATACACACTAATTATGACCCACTCTTCGCATCCGACCCTTATTTTAATCCACATAAGCCTTGAATTTATACATTTATATTCCCTCTTCTCCTTCCATAACCGATTCTTCAAAATTATTGCTACCCCTTACTTAGCTCTAACTCTCTCAGCAGCTCCTGCTTAATCCCATTTATTTCTCCCCACTGAAACTCGCCTACCCCCTTCAGCTCTGCTTCCCTCAGAGCCAGGACATCCAACTTCTTTTCATTCATAACATCAGCAATCATCTCTTTCTTATCAACCGCACTACATCCACGCACATTCAAGCATCCCAGTTTTATAAAGCTTTTCTTCATCCCTTTATTATTTTCTACAGGAGAAGGGGTTACTAGCCCATTGCTCCCGGCATTTTAGTCACCTCATACGACACGCATGGCTTACGGAGGAAAGATTCTTTTCCACTTCCCCATGGAGAATAGATGAAATAAAGAACAAGAATGATTAAGAAAAAAGAAGAAAAACCTAGATGTGTGTATGTATATACATGCTTGTGCATGCCTGTGTAGTGTGACCTAAGTGTAATTAGAAGTAGCAAGATATACCTGTTATCCAGCGTGTTTATGAAACAGACAAAAGAACACCACCAATTCTATTATGTAAAACAGTTACAGGTTTCTGTTTCACACTTGGCAGGACGGTAGTACCTACCTGGTGGTGGTTGTCTACCTACCTACTACCTAAATATTAAATTAACGCAGAAATTTGTTAAAAATTCTTCATAGACCTATGAAAAATTTTTGCAGCCGAAAATATACGAGTTTACCTAAAAAATATCTGCACACACACACACACACAAATAATTTCAGAAATCTTTTATAAATTCGTTCCAAAAATCCTTCCCAATATAAATCCTAAAACTGTGCCAAAAAAAAAATTGTTTCTTAATTAAATCGCTCAGTTTAAAAAAAATCGGTTTTAAAGTCACTTTTAAAATCGTTACCAAGGGGAGTTCAAAGTATCGCCCCTAAAAATCGTTTCAAAAATCGCCCCTAAAGTCGTTCCTAAAATCCCTAAAGTCGTTTTTTAAAATCGTCCTTAAAGTCGTTCCAAAAATCGTCCCTAAAGTTCCTAAAATCGTCCCTAAAGACGTATCTAAAATAAACCTTAGAATCGTTCAGAAAAGTCATAAAGTTGATGGAATTTTTAAATGAGAAACTTCCAGTAGACGAGGAAGTTCCAGTAAATGAGAAACTTCCAGTAGACGAGGAAGTTCCAGTAAATGAGAAACTTCCAGTAGACGAGGAAGTTCCAGTAAATGAGAAACTTCCAGTAGACGAGGAAGTTCCAGTAAATGAGAAACTTCCAGTAGACGAGGAAGTTCCAGTAAATGAGAAACTTCCAGTAGACGAGGAAGTTCCAGTAAATGAGAAACTTCCAGCAGACGAGGAAGTTCCAGTAAATGAGAAACTTCCAGTAGACGAGGAAGTTCCAGTAAATGAGAAACTTCCAGTAGACGAGGAAGTTCCAGTAAATGAGAACCGGTGAAGGAGAAGTGTTCCAGAAGATGAGAAACGTTCCAAGATGTAAGAAGCGCTCCAGAAGAGAAACGTTGCGTGACGTGAAAAAAAAAAATTCCAGTATTATGACCACGATTAAATATCACAGTCATGGGGGAAGGGCTAAACCCGTAGGGATTATACGACTCCCAGGGCACGGAAGAAAATCAGGTTTGATCCAAGGGGAAAGAAAGGGGGTAGCTCCAATTCCTTGGATCAAGAGCCCATCGCCAGTGATCCCTTCAAGGGACTTACTCTCGTAACACAGAATTCACAGACCATTTTCTTCGTTATTCATTCCGTGTCTATCCCTGTCAACTGTCTCTCTGCTTGTTTATTAACTTATCTATCTGGCTATCTATCTTAAAATGTTGTTTTATATTTGCTTATTTGATTATCATATTCCTTTCTACGCGCGTTGTGTGTGTGTGTGTGTGTGTGTGTGTGTGTGTGTGTGTGTGTGTGTGTGTGTGTGTCTGTGTGTGTGTCCGAACTCACCTATATGGTTGCAGGGGTCGATTCGTAGCTCCTGATTCCTGTGTGTGCGTGTATTTATGTGTGTGTGTCTGTATGTGAGTGTATGTCTGTGCGTGCATATTTAATATTACCAGTGCACACGTGGCTTTGTGTGTACAAGCGCACGATCATGAGGATTGTGTACAAGTGTGCATGGAGTGAATGCGCCTTCTAGACGCAAGTCAATCTAGGTAATGACATGTCCCTAGTTTTTGCCAGCTCTCTAGGTCGTTGGTTCACGCTTGCTAGAAGCGACATTGTGCGCGGTTCACCTCTCAGCCAGGCTTAGAAGCGACGTTATGCGCGGTTCACCTCTCAGCCAGGCTTAGAAACGACGTTATGCGCGGATCACCTCTCAGCCAGGCTTAGAAGCGACGTTATGCGCGGTTCACCTCTCAGCCAGGCTTAGAAGCGACGTTATGCGCGGTTCACCTCTCAGCCAGGCTTAGAAGCGACGTTGTGCGCGGTTTACCTCTCAGCCAGGCTTAGAAACGACGTTATGCGCGGATCACCTCTCAGCCAGGCTTAGAAGCGACGTTGTGCGCGGTTTACCTCTCAGCCAGGCTTAGAAGCGACGTTATGCGCTGTTCACCTCTCAGCCAGGCTTAGAAGCGACGTTATGTGCAGTTCACCTCTCAGCCATGCTTAGAAGCGACGTTGTGCGCGGTTTACCTCTCAGCCAGGCTTAGAAGCGACGTTATGCGCGGATCACCTCTCAGCCAGGCTTAGAAGCGACGTTATGCGCGGATCACCTCTCAGCCAGGCTTAGAAGCGACGTTATGCGCAGATCACCTCTCAGCCAGGCTTAGAAGCGACGTTATGCGCGGATTACATCTCAGCCAGGTTTAGAAGCGACGTTATGCGCGGATCACCTCTCAGCCAGGCTTAGACATCCCAGGTGTCTTTTGTGATGTGATAACGCTCTCTAGATTTTTATTCCATCAATACAAAATGTATAAAAAAAATTACAAATGTAGGAATTGTATCACTGAATAAATAAAGTATATTGGATGAAAGTGACCTTTTATTCAAGAGCTTTTTTCAAGGAATATCATTTTTTTATTATTGTTTATAAGTACACTAGTGTATGTAAATGTAGATTCCAAAGTGATGAGCGGGCAAAATCTGGATTACAAAAGATGACAGTCGGGTAAAAAGTGTCATTCACTGCATAATTGATGGTGTCAGAAAAAAACTACCAGATTTCAAACAGGTATATCATGTAACTTTATTGTAATAATCTTTCACAGTTAGTAGCTTCAGATGCA
>NC_069446.1:6404562-6417062 GCF_026875155.1 Cherax quadricarinatus
GTGAGTTTGTCCATGTATTTATATTCATGCCATTTTTCACTATAGATTAAAGACACGTATATCAAAGTTGTTTTGAGAACATTGAGAAAAAAAAGTTGGAAGGAAAGGTGCAGTTTTACGCACACACGCACACACACGCACACACACGCACACACACACACACACACACACACACGCACACACACACACACACACACACACACACACACACACACACACACACACACACACACACACACACACACACACACACACACACACACACACACGTCTTTTCAAATCAAACCAGTAACTAAGTGTTAAGAATAACAGGCATGCGTTTTGTGCGTTGAGAAAGAGCCCAAGAGAGAGCTTTTAATAGGATAAACAGCGAATGAGGCGTTAACTACCTCCTCAGACTCCTTCAGGCTTCCCCGAATATTCAAAACAAACCCCCCCCCCCTGCGTAAGGGCTAATCTGTGTGAGTAACGATACCTCTTTGACCTTTCAAATCACACTGGTCATTAATATCACATTTTCCAAAGTTAAATGCGCTGGTGAATCTAACCATTGCTAAGGTTGTGGTAATGTACCTCTGTCCTAACTACCCCATAAAACGTTATGATTGATTTTTGTTAGTATTTTGTATGTTGTAATCATGTCGCCCTCGGGTTCTTCTCTCCTCTATCAGGTTTAATTCCTTTAGCTTCTCCTCATAGCACATACTCTAACTCTGGGACTAGTTTCGTTGAAAATCTTTGCTACTAATTCTAATACTGAGGAACATTTTAAGAAATATAAAACGTAGACTTATTCAAAGAGACATGAGCAAAAAAATATATGTATATATATATAAATGATGTATGAAGGAAGAGTTAATACTAGTAGAATGATATTCTAACAGGAAAACTGTGACGTAGGTGAAGGATCATTAACAGTTATGACACATTTTACAGGGAGTGAATTTAAGGATGTTACAGTTAATAACAGGACTGAGGGCAAGTATGTTAATAGGACAATAAGTGCGGACAAAAACCTTTAATCTAAAGACAGGGTTTCGCCCATACCAAGGTTTATTAATTAAGTCATTATAGGGCACATGCGGCCCGGCAATATTAATAAAAGGAGGTGAGGTGAAGGACAACGCAGTCAAGTAAAGACTGACTACTTAATAAAGTCTCACTCATCTTCTACGTCAGGTTCTGGTAGGTTTGCCAGGACGGGTCCAGAAACTGTCGCATGTGCCATGTGTTAATTGATAAGGCCCCTGTGTGGGTGAAAGTTTGTCTTTAAAAGAAAAGTTTTAGTTTACAAATAGCGTCTCATTACCATAGCTAAGAGCACTTGAAATAACAAAATAACACAATTGTGTATCAGTGGCGAGCCTTACGTGGCGGAGGGGAAAGAAACAAGACAATGTTAATATGGCAGTATACGAGGCTGTAGAATTAGTACTGGCTCGTGTTAAACACGTTATTCCGTAGCCCAACCATTCTCACATATTATTAAAACTTAGCCACCGGATTTGCCGCGACGGAGCTGCGTGTCATCTTGCTAGGCTCATCTATAGTTCTTCAGTTACCTTACGTTTGTACATCTCAGTCATATCTTCCCTCACCACTCTGCGCCTTTAACAGATGCACCTTCCATGATTTCATTCTATCGCTGTAGGAAAGTTTCCTTACGTGGCCCTGGTGAGAGGAGGGTGTGTCTGAAGGGGGTGTCAGAAGGGGTCGTTAGGAGGTGTTAGAAGGGGCATTCGAAGGAGTCATCAAAAGGAGAGGTTAGAGATAGAAAAGAAAGGTTGTCGCGTGCTCTTAGAAAAATGGAGGAGGTTGATCGGTGGGAAGATAAGCAGTTATGAATGGCAAAAACGAAAGCACTGAGATACACAGGTGAACAGTAGAAAAGAAAACAAGATTCATGGTGAAACATTCTTCAAAATGTGACAAAAGGATGGTAAAGAAAAGGGAATGACAAAGAATATGATAACTAGGTAAAGAAACAGTGGAAAACACTGCAAGGTAGGGGTGTAACATTTATGTAAAATAAAAAGAGGGCATAGCAAGAAACCACGAGAATCTGCAATAAGAAATGGAGAAGGAGGAGGAGGTAGACTAAAAGAAGAAAGAAGAGGAGAAGGAAAAGGATAAAGGAAGATGAGAAGTCTTACAGAGGAACAAAACTCTGTCTTAAGGTATAACCTTAGTACATAAAAATAAAAAATACATCTCATCAACACTTTTTGTTATTAAGTATTACAGAGGAGCTTGTGTATGAGGGAAGGGAAAGATGGAGAGGGTGAAGGGAAGAATGTAAAGGGGAAGGGGAGGTAGTTACGAGGCGCTCTCTAACCACCTCATTAACCAAGCACCTCTTCTTCCACCTGCCCATTACACCTGTGACACCAAGGAAGTTCAGGCGTTACTCCTCGCCTTAAGGACATCAAACACCTGGCTAGAACTATCCACTCAACACATTATAAGGAATAGTTTTAAATTCTGGAAATGATAATTAATAACAGGTAAAATAAGAGCATTTTTTATCACTGACAATCATCATATTTTGTTGTTTTTTATTCAAAGTAATTTCCACTTTCACTCGACTTTTTTTTCTTTGACGCTCGTTTTAGACGATATATTTCGACGATCTATCTCTTAGACACTCTCCTTTCACAAACAATATAGTTAGAAACAATATTGTTAGAAACAATATAGTTAGAAACATCATCCACCGACAAAAGCTTTAACTTAAATGTTATCCTATAACAATCATCATTTTTTGACAATCACTGCATTCTCGCTTCCCCTCCTCCCCCCCCCCTCCAAAAAAAAAAAAAAATCAAAATATTTTCTGACAAGCATCTATACAGCTGAAGGAAATAAAAATTAGGGTAACTGTAATATTTTCACGAGGAAGAAAAATACTGCTTATACATATT
Organism: Cherax quadricarinatus; assembly: GCF_026875155.1. Taxonomy (NCBI): domain Eukaryota; kingdom Metazoa; phylum Arthropoda; class Malacostraca; order Decapoda; family Parastacidae; genus Cherax; species Cherax quadricarinatus. The sequence continues at coordinate 6,407,484 of NC_069446.1, forward strand.
TCAAACCAAGAGACTGTTTTACCCTATCAGCGGGTCGTTTCGAACATTCAGAACACAGTAACCTCCTGGACCTGACCTGACAGCTGTCAACACAGCTGTCAGACACACCCACACCTCTCCTACGGCCCTCACCCTCACCTATACATTCCAATGTTTCCTTTACACTCTACAGATTGAAAAATCTTGATCTCCAAGCGAAACGTTGGCAGAAAAAAGTGTTCCAACTGCTCACGTGTCTTTGTTCAATACTGAATGGGAATTCCCGATTCTGAGTTGGATAACCGGAGTGAACGGCATTTTAACCTTCTGCAGAATTAACACCTTAGAATTTTTGGGGTTTTGTCAGCATTTTAACATATTTAGCTAAGAATACGATGGGATATACACTTAGAACAGAGCAAGGCTTTACAGAGATAATGTTTCGCTCAAGGAGAGCTTCATTAAGACAAAGTTAGCTGAAGGATAGCTCTTTTAAATCAATGTTTCGCCCGAAAATACCTATATTAAGACAGATTTGCTCAATCAGACCTTCATTGAGATAACTTATCACTCAAGTTGAGTTATATCAAAGCAACGTTTTGTCCAAGGATTAGCTCTTGCTTTGCTCAAAGTCTCTTTGAATCAGCCGTCCTCCAACAAGTAAATCCCATTTATGCATTTTATATATATATATATATATATATATATATAATATATATATATATATATATATATATATATATATATATATATATGTATATATATGCATATATGCATATATATATATGTATGTATATATATATATATATATATATATATATATATATATATATATATATATATATATATATATATATATATATATATATATATATATATATAATATATATATATATATATATATGTTACCCAGGTGACATAATCAATGATGTACAGAGGCTTATATTAGGAGACATCAGTGATTTTACTGTAATTTTTCACAGATTTAATTCTGGTGCACATTTACTCGGTCACATCATGCTGAATACTTCTCAGTGACATCTTTTGCAGACACAAGCACAGACATCTCTATGTGATACCACTGTGACACCCTTCTATACTGATATCATTCTATGCCACTAGGCTATGACAGTTTTTTTAAGATGTATTCCTGGACATAAATATATGATTTCCTGTCTAATGGACAACATTCTTGTAGAAAATACTGTATATTTTCCAAAAATACAGTGCATTTTGTATGTAAATTGATGGCATATATTATAGGTAATAAAAATTAATTTGTAAATAAATAAAGAACCAGCGATGGGTGAGCGTCGCTGGGGAAGAGACGCCATTGTTTTGAATGTGGTAAAGGCACGTTAGCGAAATGTGCATGAATTTTTGTCGCTCTAGGGGTTATATTGGGCTTAAAACCTCTCAAATAGGAGCCGATATTGTTGGAATTGCAGTCCTGCATAACGTGAGCATTAAGCTGATGGACAGGACAGCTTCGGAACCCCAGCTAAGTTATGTCTATTTTGTGTTGAAATTCTGGCCAGTATTTTCGTCATAAATTTAGGCAGGGTTTTTTAATATGACACACCGTAATCTCCAGACTAATTGGTGAGTCTTATTATTATAAAGTCTCCTTCAATGTATATGTATTCACATTTTAAATTTAATATACAGTCCACATATTTATATTAATGTTTTTTTCCAGAATCCCTGGTGATGTATATTTCATTTGAAATTAATATAGGTCCAGAGTGACTTGTGGAGAGATAGATTATAGTAGGTATCGTAGGGGGACATTTTTTGCGACCTAGATGTCCTAAAATTCCTACTTGTGTCTGTAACCTTGTTAAAGAATAATTATCTTTGTTACCATTTACTGGTATGTACCTTATGAGTTACATCCAGGTAAATTTAATTTTCCACAATTCCATTATTTTTATTAAAAATATTGTTTTCATTATTATTATTATACTAACATGAGACCTATAAATAATTCTCCAGTGAAGAATCTTATCAGCGTGCTGCTAAAATTTCAGTGACTGAATCTTTAACTTTTAATTTGGATATGTGGATGACATTCTGTATAGGCTACTTCATACATTTAAATCTCTAGGATTCCTGTTGGTACAGTTTTTTTTCTTTCCAATCTCTCTTCTGATATCGTTCCTACGTTTCCCAGATCTCAGTTATTTTTCTTAGAGGCTTTCTTTCCGTTGCACATCATTTGTATCGTAACCATAACCAGGACAGATAATTTACAGTGTTATCATTACCAGGGCTCATCATTTACAGTGTTATCATTACCAGGGCTCATCATTTACAGTGTTATCATTACCAGGACTTATCATTTACAGTGTTATTATTACCAGGACTCATGGTTTACAGTGTTATCATTACCAGGGCTCATCGTTTACGGTGTTATCATTACCAGGACTTATCATTTACAGTATTATCATTACCAGGTCTCATCGTTTACAGGGCGTATCATTTTGTGTTATCATTGCCATGGCAGATAATTTACAGTGATATCATTACCAGGGCGCAAAAATTACAGTGATATTACCAGGGCAGATAATTTACAGTGATATCATTACCAGGGCACATCATTTACAGTGATATAATTACCAGGGCACATCATTTACAGTGATATCATTACCAGGGCACATCATTTACAGTGACATCATTACCAGGGCACATCATTTACAGTGATATCATTACCAGGGCACATCACTTTTTTAATTTTTCCTCTCAGGGCACATCATTCTCAGTAAGATCATTCTTAGTTACGCCATTCATAAACTGAATCATTATGTGACATCTTTACGAGCTAACTAAACAATGTGAAAAGCTTGTGTCCTTACATCTCATTATACACAAAGAATCGTGATTGTCGTACACAAGTGTTTGGCAACCAGAAAACACACAAATATTGGTTATCAACAAACATCTAAGCTATGACTTTAGGAGATTTAGGAAAAAAAAGATCTTAAATTTTTTTTCTAAATCTACAAGGCAGAAAGAATAGTTTCAGCGTCTGGTCTGTAGAGTGAAAATAAAATATTTTCTAATATACGTAAGGAGTTTTTTGTAAGAAATTCTGCGAAGAAATATTTATCTAAACAGATATCTACTTCTAACGGCAAGAGTCAAAACAAACTTGTTTTCCGTCCCCACTTGAAAAAATGGCAAAACAGCAATGTATCTGCAATGAGCATATTTGCTCAATCCATATGGCAAGTTGCAATAGACATGCATTTGGGCAATTTTTTTCTTGTTGGGAGCCCGGTTCTTCAAAAAAATATCACTATATACCATAGCTAAGCAATATCCTGAAAATGCATTGAATCGACACTGTAGAAAAGAAGGCAATGTTAGTAGGTCACTATGTGAGAAAACACGTTACTTTCCTCTCTCTCTAAACACAGAGAATGAAAACAGACACCATCCTAGTGATCTCTACACATACACACACACAGCACACGTGTTGAAAGGTAAACAATGAGAGACGTTACCGAAGTCTCCTTGCTCGAGGTCCAAGTTCTTGTAGACTGGGGCTCAGCGCGTCTCTCGATACGCTGTGTACAATCAAAGGTTTCGTATCTCTAGGGTTTTTTATCCAGGAGGAAATCAGGTCCTGATTGATGGGCTTCCCAAAGTGTGTTTGTAAGTCACAGGCATCGCCTCACGTTTCTTCGGGAGGCAAGCAGGTCCTGTGATTGACGGGCTACACCGAATGTGTGTTTGCGAGACAGTTGTATGATAGGATCCGTGTTTCTTGGTGTGTAGTGAGGGCGAATCCGTAGCTTCTGCGACTCACCAAGATCTGGCGACTCACCAAAGCAATGACGACTTTCCAAAGATTCTGCGACTCCCCAAAGCCCTGGTGATTTTCCAAAGCCATGGAAACATACCAAAGCTTTCGCGACTCACCAAAGTCCTGGTGACTGACCAAACCCTTAATGGTTTACCAAGACAACCTGAGTCAGAAAGTAAGTAATCGGTACAACTACTTTGCTCACACAAGACCTTGCAATAATATTATATATATATATATATATATATATATATATATATATATATATATATATATATATATATATATATATATATATATATATATATATATATATATATATTAGCCGGGTTATACTTAATTCTTGTTTGATTCATTTCTTTATCATCCGAGAACATAAAGGCTTGAGTTCTATTCTTGTTGACACTGAGCACACTTCGAGGTCTCGGATATTATTTATGAGATTCTCACTGAAGTTCACTTCATCTGCAGTGAACAGCACCTCAATAAATTACATACTCTGAAAGGTGTATATCACTCAGTGTATATAAAAGTTTACCTTTATACTGCACTGTTTTATATATTTTTTTCTGATAGGTGGCGAACATGTGAAATACAGCGTTTGTAATGAATAGTGTTATCAAGAGACTTAAAAACCCTAACAGATAAACGAATATCCTGTAATCTGGATATGTATCGCCCTGTTACAGCTGCTGCAAATATCAGAGAGCAGATGTGGCAGTCTTTGTGATAATTATGTCATCTTCGTATGTGTTTAGTGCTGGTGGTTTATCATGCTGATTCGGCATATTTTTTTTCCAAGTAGGCCTGGTATGTGCACCTGTTTCATTAGTATACATAAATGGAAGAATCCTCGGTTGGAGCCTCCAAGCTGCTCCAGTTAAGGTAATCAATTGTTTTATCTTATAAATTGTAGCGTAATAGATGTATTTAAACCTCTTGTGACCTTCAAGAAGTGTCATCTTAGGTGATTAAGAATACCAAGATAACCGAGATGGCCTCCCTCCCTTCCTTCCCCACACTTGCCCCTAGCATTCTCGCCCAGGGCACGCTTGTCCCTAGCACTGTCGCCCAAGGCACCCTTGCCCCTAGCACTCTTTGCCCAGGGATTAGCCGAACTAGACGCGGCTGAGACCTCCGTAGGCCTGACCTAAGTGAGCAATGGAATGAGAGATGACGCAGTGGGGGGCAGAAGTGATCGTACGTTCCTTACAACCTAGCGTACACTTTCCCCGGAGTCTGAGTCGACCCTGACGACGCTACTAACAGGAAGGAGCCTGTACCAGCCAGCTAGGACCGGCTCGCCGTGTTCCAGCTTACTGAGGCTGATCTCCGCTACTCCTATGCCGATATTGTGCTCGAAGCCTCTCTGGCGCTCCCACACCATCGCCAAGAGGGTGCGCCCGAGCGCATCGTGGGCGGCGTAGCGCAGCGTCTGGTGGTACTCGGGCGCTCGCGAGTGTCGCGTCACCCGCGTCTTGCGCTTCTGAAGGCGGCGATCACCGTCTTTCAAGTAGGTCTTCACGTATGTGTCTGAGGGAGAGAAAATGAAGGTGAGTAATATATACAATCACCTAAAACTGTACATTATTTTAGTTACCCATTAAAGCTATCCATCTCCGTATAAAAGTATATGAGCATATGTTAAACTGGTATATATATATATATATTTCAATCTTCATCTCCACAAGAATATGACCATTTTCTTTGGTGCATTATTTACGTTTTCTGTGGTTCGTTTTAAGGGTAAACAAATGAAAAATGAGAAAGATTACTGCTGCATTTGTGTATCAGTTTAGGTATTTTTTAGAGTTTAAATGATATAATGGAATCAGAAGCGTACTGCCGCTGGCAATGAAGAACAGACACAGGTCCGGAACAAGCTTTGAATGCGAAGTTTCGCTCTGTGTTGAGCTTTTCCAAGTTGATTTGATTAAGCTCTACACGTGAATAAAACGCAAAATGCCATAACCCTCGTTTTGGGTTATGGCATTTTGCATTCATTGTATTACCCAAGATAATCTGACCTTTGACCTTCTTAGCTCATGAAATGACCTGGTCTTTGATCTGACTCGAGACCCGAACTTTAATCTGACTCCTGTCCTGATCTTTGACTTTCCGGCATCTTAGGGGTGACTTTTGAGTTACGTGGTTCCTGAGGTGACCTTTGCCCTACCTGGCTCCTGACCCGACGCGGCTGTGGGGAGTCCCCGGGCGCAACTGACCTCGACCTCCAGTTGACCCTTGGTCAGTGTAAGCGCCAGCTGGATCTCCCCTAGCGTGAAGTCATCTGTGGAGGATGTGGAGTTAATGGAGGGAATGGAGGAAGGGGATGGAGTGAAAGAAGGAAGGATATGTTGGAGGGACGGAGGGAGGGAGGCAAGGATATATCGGAGGGAAGCAAGGAGGTTATGGCAATAAGTAAATGGTGGAGCAAGGGAAGAAAGGAGGGAATTTTATGGATTAAAGAAGGAAGGAGAAGAGATACAATAAACGGTGCTGATTCTTAGAAACGGCACCAAAGAGTACAGCCAGAACAGGGATAAACAAAAAGTATATATTGCTCAAACATGCTGGGTATACCCAGATAAGTTATGTAGCCTGTAGGAAGCACCATAGAGTGCCCAGCATTGTAATAGACACGAAGAGGAGTAGCAGGTCATACCCAATAAGTCAGAAAATACCCAGAGAGGAAGCAGGACGTGCCCAGTAAAGAAAACATAAAATATCCTAAAGGCAGCAGAAAGTAGCCAGAGAATCAGGGGATTGAATGAGAGGCAGTAGAGAGGGTTCCAAGAGTGTCTGAAAGTGCCCAGAAAGAGGAAACGAAAATAAAGTGTCCAGATAGCCAATGAGAGGTAAATATGTGCCAAGGGTGTCAAAAAAGTGCCCAGATAGTCACTGGAAGGTAAATATGTAACAAGGGTGTAAAAACAGTGCCCAGATAGTCACTGGGAGGTAAATATTTACCAAGAGTGTCAAAAAAGGGTTCCCAATGAGGCAACGGAAGGTCCCCAGAGAATTAGGGAAACATCCCACCAGAGTGTTAGGCAGACGGACACAGATGCAACCTAATGCGATATTTTATTGTGGCAATGTTTCTATCTCCAGGAGCTTTGTCATGCGTTACTGCAATAAAAGCTCACATTAGTTGCATCTGTGTTCCTTTACCTAACATTTTGTGGGTAATTCTCCCATTCCACGGGGATCACCTGCGATGTAGGCGTGTAGAGTATAGTAAGCTTATAGAACATAGCGATAAGTGTCAGTAGCACACAATATGCTGTAATGTACTGGGAAAAAAAACATTTCGACCTCCAGGGGTTGAATCAATTAATAAAGTACCTGGTGGACGAAACGTCGGCTCAATAAAATGCCAAAAACCACATACTGAGGTGAAAATGTTGCTAACACCGCTATTCAGGCCGATGTTTACAACACAGAAAAGACAAAACCCCGCAATATGTTGACTGAGAGAAAAAAACAGCTGAGGTGAGGAGAATTTCAACTGGAAGAAGAAACTCCAGGAACCTGAAAGATAGTGGACGTGAAATGAATTGTATTAATATTGGCAGAAAGATGAAATAAAACTGTTTTTAAAGGGTTTGCTACTAATTTAAGACCATTTAATTATGGCTTAATTAGCAGGCAAACATATCTAAGATTTTTTTGTCCTTTCGAAGTGAGTGGATATTTTAAATAGAATAATATATTTCGAGAAAATAAAGTTTATGGAGACTCGTAGCTCAGTCCGGCTAACAACCGAAGGACGTGGGTTCAACCCTGTGCGAGTAGAGATGAATAAGGAAGGCATCTTACACCCACTGAGCCTATTCACCCATTAGTAAATAGGTACCTGAGTGTTAACTGTTAAACAGGTTAAGTACAAATTCAGATAACGAAAAACAGAGGTCAGGAGTAAAACGTAATGAGTGAAAGGAATGTATTTACATAAGTTGACTTCATTAGGAGTGAATGCATCGGCAGATGAGTTCGTGGAAATGAGGTGAATCATAGAATGAATGAGACAAAGAAAGTAGCTTCAGTGCTGAGGAATCTCAGAAAAGAAAGTGGCTGCAGTGCTGAGGAATCTCAGAAAAGAAAGTGGCTGCAGTGCTGAGGAATCTCAGAAAAGAAAGTGGCTGCAGTGCTGAGGAATCTCAGAAAAAAAACACCTGAAGTGCTGAGGAAACAAGGAAGTTCTTCAATGACTTCAATAAAGGAGAACATATGAGAGAATACAGTAGTTGTGCTGTGAGTTTTACAGCGTCCTTCGGCATGTCTTAAAATATTCTAGCCAGAAGCAGGCTGCAGGAGATAGAAATGTTAAAAGTCTGAGACCGTTAATGTGTGGCGCGAATGTTATACAGAAAATGTGGAAAAAAATAGAAAACGGTATAGTGGCGAGAAAGACAAATATAGTAAGAATAGGATTTAAAATGAATATTTGAGGAAGAGATGTAAGGAGAATGTGAAGAATGTTTTGAGAGGTAAAACAGTTACGAATGTGTGTTTGCTAAAATAAAACGAGAGATGGCAAGTTTTTTTAATATATCTGAAGTATTGTTGGGGCGTGAGTGTATTGCTATCTCTATAGTGCTTCATGTTTTAGCGCTTACTTTTGATTATAATAATAATATAGTGTTTCAGACACCGATTAGTTGAGCTTGACTTCTGGAAGTAGAAAGTACATTGTCTGTACTCTCAAAGGTGTGGATGTTGAGCGTCACTGAGTTATTACATGGCAATGTTTGTTCTTTACTGGAAAGATAACTAGAATGTCAATCATGGTGAGTGTTAGTATTTATGTTCTATTGTGATTCTGGTATTGAAACATTGAATATTATCTTGAACTTTTAAATATTCTGTAATGAATTAAGTTTCAATGAGGAACTAGAATCTAGAGGAAAGAATCCATAATGTTAAGAGTTTGGAAGAAGAGGAACAGTCAAGGCACTTAAAAATTCATTGAAACAATTTCACAACACACGTCATGCCAGTTTGATTCCTTCTTCCATTAACTGATTCAGAAAACAAGAAATCAGACACAAATATATCAGTCAATATATCCCACTGTGATCTAGCATACTATTTCTAAGAAATTCTACCTATATTTGCAAAACAAATATATAAATATATATATACATATCAGAAAGACCACGATTTTGCCCCGTTTCTAAAAACATAAATGACACATAAGTGGCAGACACTACAAAAAAAATGTCCTTAAATAGCATATGTCAAGACAACAGTGCAAGACGAGAGAGCTTGGGAAGGGAAGGGTGAGGAGCCTAGGTAAAACAAATTGCCTAATGTGGGTTGGATGCTTGGATAAGGTCACACGGTAAGAGAGAGACAGACAGAGACGAAGCAACACGATATATTCAGCTGAAATACAACTTTACCTTTCATTTCATTTGGGAGCTGTTTTTGAAGACGGGACAATGTGACAATTTATCAATCTAATTGCAAGAATGAGGTGGTTAGCTAAATGCATATAAATATATACATATATATATATTCATATATAATTATTCTAGGTTTATCTTACAGTGCAGTGCAAACTTGTAGTGAGTAAGAAAATAAAATGGCAGTGAAGGTGCATAGGAACAAAAAGCCATTTATATCAAAATACTTTACTTGTGCTAGTTTAATGTAAATGAAAGTGCTTTAAAAAGCCAAATAGAACAAAATATATCAAAATATTAAAGGGATATTTGCTTAAGTGCGTAGCAAACCAGATATCTACATTAACTATGTCATAAGCAGCTAAGAGCTGTGTGTATCAGCCT
>NC_069446.1:6422062-6439562 GCF_026875155.1 Cherax quadricarinatus
ATTAGTGGATGTAATAATGGATTGTTTGAACAATTAATTATGTGTTAGGGTGTGTGTTTTTTTTTTTTTTTTGGTTTAAGGGTTGAGGACGTCACAAGGATCCAGCGTCGAGACACGAACGAGCCGCCATGAAGCAGTGTAAACAAAGTCACTACCTGCTAACACCACACTGTCAGCAATACCACAATGTCAGCAACACCATACTGTCAGCAACATCACATTGTCAGCAACATGGAGCTACACATAATTTTACTGACATTTTCAGGACAGAATAATAGATAATAAAAAAGATGACACATTTCAGATTAACGAGAAATATATGCTTCGATTTTGTGAATGTACACACACACACACACACACACACACACACACATGTATATATATATATATATATATATATATATATATATATATATATATATATATATATATATATATATATATATATATATATATATATATATATATAATGTGCCGATTAGGTAAAATTGGTCAATTAGCAAGAACTCATTTAAAATTAAGTCGTTTCTAAAATTTTCTCATATAAGTTGAAATATATATTTTTTCATTTATGTTAAAGTAAAAATTAATAATTTTGTACCTAAGGAACCTTAGAAAATTTACCTAACTTTATTATAACAAGCTCAATTTAATTTAGACTAACCCAACTAAATATATTTTAGATAAGTTTATAATAATAAAACAAACACAATGAAATATATTTTTCGTTAGGTTCAGAATGATTTTTGCGAAATTATTGTATACACAAACTTTCGTTTGCTTCATTCGGCAAGAAGAGCGTTGCTATTTAAGCCAAAATCGCCAGTTTTACCTATTCGGCAATATATATATATATATATATATATATATATATATATATATATATATATATAATATATATATATATATATATATATATATATATATATATATTATATAAAGAGAGAGATAGAAAGGAGTTAACATTACTAGGAATGGTAGGTTAGGTTACATGGCTAGACTTTCTTAAGACATTAGCCCATTTGCAAGCAAAGGAAAGTGGATAGTTTAAGAGGTGTTTGGAGCAAGCAGTCAGAAGAAGTTAGAGGATGGCATCATGTCATGTGTATGTGTGTATAAAGTCAGTATATCTTTTTCATAATCAAATGACTGTTACTTTGAAAGTGGAAGAGAAAGTCTTTTCTTATGTCCAGATTTGTCACGAAACTGTAACAGTCAAAATATCGTTCCCTACAATATGTCCATGAAGAAGCAGCAGTCTCTTCACTCTAACACCAAGATCTAGTGATTTAGAACACTTCAGCTCAGTGTAAAATGCATGGGGCACCAGTTGCCCGCTTGATACAGTGTTTTGAAAACAGCAGCTGTCGTTAACTTGTTACGTAACCATAGTTACGCCTCTTTTATTAAGTAATATGCCAGCGATTAACAACAGCTTGAATTACGAGAGAGTCGTAATTAGCAGACGGAGGCTCGATCCTCCACCACTCCTTGTGATGAATGAACCATACGGGTTTTGAAATTCATAACGCTTCAATACAATGTGAATTAAGTATGTAGTTTCCAGGAGTTTTACTGCGGAGTGTATTAAATACTTCTGTGATCAACGTCATCTCTCACCGAGTGAACATTTTCTTTTAACAAAATAATTTAGCCTAAATCAATTAGGAATAAAGTTCCTAAGTCACTGGATAAACTGTTTGATCCGGGAAGAATTCCAGTGTGATTCAGTCAACGTATAATCAACCAGAGACAGCTCCCTGGCAAGACCCAGTTGAAGTTTTAATGACACCATTATCAACAACTCTCTGAACGAAATAGTGTTCTAACCCATGGCAAGACAGTCCTAAAACTAGCAAGTCAGTGTGTTAGCCACTTGACCATGCCGGCCTAATACGAATCAGTTAGGTAAATTTCTATATATGTAACAGGGGCCAACTCTGTGTACATAAACGAGTCTCGCACCGGTATAGTTGTGTCAAGCCCCAGCTCAGGTCCCTTCAGTGAACAGGCTCATTAGCTCTTCTTATTGTTCTTATTGTTCTTAGTGTTCTTAGTGCTCTTAGTGTTCTTATTGTTCTTATTGTTCTGTTTCATTATAGCTCCCCAGGATTCACTTGTATATTCTATGTACATGGCTGTACATAGTCTGTATCGATGAGCCTAACATTATACTAAGTATATGTTGAGAAGACAATGTTATCAGCATTTTCCTTCTATCTATATAATCATAGTTTACATATTAATCCTGCCAACCTGGTGTTCAATGTTGTTCGTCTAATCTGCTTGTGCTCACAAATATGTGGCTGCAGAGTTCGAGTCATAGGGCCTGGCCACGTCCCTTAATTTACCACTTGCCCTGAAGCACCTACTCTTAAACGAGTACATATGATGCCTTCCTCCAAAAACTCGCGAGTGACGTGCACACGCTAATGACGTGCACTCGCGTGTTGCGTGCAGTGTACAGTGTCTATAACTGAAATTTCGATGATGTCCTAAGATAGTAACCATCCTTAACTCTGTAAATAGAAACCATCCTCAACTCTGTACACAGAAACCATCCTTAACTTGAAACACAGAAACCATCCTTAACACTGTACACAGAAACCATCCTTAACTTGAAACACAGAAACCATCCTTAACACTGTACACAGAAACCATCCTTAACTTGGAACACAGAAACCATCCTTAACTCTGTACACAGAAACCATCCTCAACTCTGTAAACAGAAACCATCCTTAACTCTGTACACAGAAACCATCCTCAACTCTGTAAATAGAAACCATAATTAACTCTGTACACAGAAACTATCCTTAACTCTGTAAATAGAAACCATCCTTAACTCTGTACACAGAAACCATCCTTAACTCTGTAAATAGACACCATTCTTAACTCTGTACACAGAAACCATCCTCAACTCTGTAAATAGAAACCATCCTCAACTCTGTAAATAGAAACCATCCTTAACTCTGTACACAGAAACTATCCTTAACTCTGTAAATAGAAACCATCCTTAACTCTGTACACAGAAACCATCCTTAACTCTGTAAATAGAAACCATTCTTAACTCTGTACACAGAAACCATCCTTAACTCTGTAAATAGAAACCATTCTTAACTCTGTAAATAGAAACCATTCTTAACTCTGTACACAGAAACCATCCTCAACTCTGTAAATAGAAACCATCCTCAACTCTGTAAATAGAAACCATCCTTAACTCTGTACACAGAAACTATCCTTAACTCTGTAAATAGAAACCATCCTTAACTCTGTACACAGAAACCATCCTTAACTCTGTAAATAGAAACCATTCTTAACTCTGTACACAGAAACCATCCTCAACTCTGTAAATAGAAACCATTCTTAACTCTGTACACAGAAACCATCCTCAACTCTGTAAACAGAAACCATCCTTAACTCTGTAAATAGAAACCATCCTTAACTCTGTAAATAGAAACCATTCTTAACTCTGTACACAGAAACCATCCTCAACTCTGTAAATAGAAACCATTCTTAACTCTGTACACAGAAACCATCCTCAACTCTGTAAATAGAAACCATTCTTAACTCTGTACACAGAAACCATCCTCAACTCTGTAAATAGAAACCATCCTCAACTCTGTAAATAGAAACCATCCTTAACTCTGTACACAGAAACTATCCTTAACTCTGTAAATAGAAACCATCCTTAACTCTGTACACAGAAACCATCCTTAACTCTGTAAATAGAAATCATTCTTAACTCTGTACACAGAAACCATCCTCAACTCTGTAAATAGAAACCATCCTTAACTCTGTACACAGAAACTATCCTTAACTCTGTAAATAGAAACCATTCTTAACTCTGTACACAGAAACCATCCTCAACTCTGTAAATAGAAACCATCCTTAACTCTGTACGCAGAAACCATCCTCAACTCTGTAAATAGAAACCATCCTTAACTCTGTACACAGAAACCATCCTCAACTCTGTAAATAGAAACCATCCTTAACTCTGTACACAGAAACCATCCTCAACTCTGTAAATAGAAACCATCCTTAACTCTGTACACAGAAACCATCCTCAACTCTGTAAATAGAAACCATCCTTAACTCTGTACGCAGAAACCATCCTCAACTCTGTAAATAGAAAACATCCTCAACTCTGTACACAGAAATCATCCTTAACTCTGTAAATAGAAACCATCCTTAACTCTGTACACAGAAACCATCCTCAACTCTGTAAATAGAAACCATCCTTAACTCTGTACACAGAAACCATCCTTAACTCTGTAAATAGAAACCATCCTTAACTCTGTACACAGAAACCATCCTCAACTCTGTAAATAGAAACCATCCTTAACTCTGTACACAGAAACCATCCTCAACTCTGTAAATATAAACCATCCTTAACTCTGTACACAGAAACCATCCTTAACTCTGTAAATAGAAACCATCCTTAACTCTGTACACAGAAACCATCCTCAACTCTGTAAATAGAAACCATCCTTAACTCTGTACGCAGAAACCATCCTCAACTCTGTAAATAGAAAACATCCTTAACTCTGTACACAGAAACCATCCTTAACTCTGTACACAGAAACTATCCTTAACTCTGTAAATAGAAACCATCCTTAACTCTGTACACAGAAACCATCCTTAACTCTGTAAATAGAAACCATCCTTAACTCTGTACACAGAAACCATCCTCAACTCTGTAAATAGAAACCATCCTTAACTCTGTACGCAGAAACCATCCTCAACTCTGTAAATAGAAAACATCCTCAACTCTGTACACAGAAACCATCCTTAACTCTGTAAATAGAAACCATCCTTAACTCTGTACACAGAAACCATCCTCAACTCTGTAAATAGAAACCATCCTTAACTCTGTACACAGAAACCATCCTTAACTCTGTAAATAGAAACCATCCTTAACTCTGTACACAGAAACCATCCTCAACTCTGTAAATAGAAACCATCCTTAACTCTGTACACAGAAACCATCCTCAACTCTGTAAATAGAAACCATCCTTAACTCTGTACACAGAAACCATCCTTAACTCTGTAAATAGAAACCATCCTTAACTCTGTACACAGAAACCATCCTCAACTCTGTAAATAGAAACCATCCTTAACTCTGTACGCAGAAACCATCCTCAACTCTGTAAATAGAAAACATCCTTAACTCTGTACACAGAAACCATCCTTAACTCTGTACACAGAAACTATCCTTAACTCTGTAAATAGAAACCATCCTTAACTCTGTACACAGAAACCATCCTTAACTCTGTAAATAGAAACCATCCTTAACTCTGTACACAGAAACCATCCTCAACTCTGTAAATAGAAACCATCCTTAACTCTGTACGCAGAAACCATCCTCAACTCTGTAAATAGAAAACATCCTTAACTCTGTACACAGAAACCATCCTCAACTCTGTAAATAGAAACCATCCTTAACTCTGTACGCAGAAACCATCCTCAACTCTGTAAATAGAAAACATCCTTAACTCTGTACACAGACTACCACTTACCTGCTGTGATCAGAAGCTCGTGTCCTCGACACGCTAAACAATGCACGGAAATACCACACGAAAGATTTCCCCCACTGGCTAGGTCTCGGACCATCTGATAGACAGTGTACAGAGAACCAGCTTCGCTGAAGAGTAAGCTCAGTGATGAGCTTTATAAAGCTGAGCGCCAAGAAGCTGTTAAGCTTTGACACTTTGCCATTCTCGTCGGCACTATTGCTAAGTCGAAACATTATCTATCCATGCATTTATCTACTGATTTCTCCCTCTAATTCGTTCTCTACTTCTAATTCGCCCTCTTCAAATTCACCCTCTTCAAATTCGCCCTCTTCTAATTGGCCCTCTTTAAATTCAACATCTTCAAATTCGCCCTCTTCTGATTCGCCCTTTTCTAATTCGCCCTCTTCTAATTCGCCCTCTTCTAATTCGCCCTCTTTTAATTCGCCCTCTTCAAATTCGCCCTCTTCAAATTCGCCCTCTTCTAATTCGCCCTCTTCTAATTCGCCTTCTAATTCGCCCTCTTCTAATTCGCCCTCTTCTAATTCGTCCTCTTCAAATTCGCCCTCTTCTAATTCGTCCTCTTCAAATTCGTCCTCTTCTAATTTGCCCTCTTCTAATTTGCCCTCTTCTAATTCGCCCTCTTCTCATTTGCCCTCTTCTAATTTGCCCTCTTCTAATTCGCTCTTTTCTAATTCGCCCTCTTCTAATTCGCCCTCTTCAAATTCGCCCTCTTCAAATTCGCCCTCTTCTAATTCGCCCTCTTCTAATTCGCCCTCTTCTATTTCGCCCTCTTCTAATTCGCCCTCTTCAAATTCGCCCTCTTCTAATTCGCCTTCTTCTAATTCTCCCTCTTCTAATTCGCCCTCTTCTAATTCGCCCTCTTCTAATTCGCCCTCTTCTAATTCGCCCTCTTCTAATTCGTCCTCTTCTAATTCGTCCTCTTCTAATTCGCCCTCTTCAAATTCGTCCTCTTCTAATTCGCCCTCTTCTAATTCGCCCTCTTCTAATTCGCCCTCTTCTAATTCGCCCTCTTCTAATTCGCCCTCTTCTAATTCCTCCTCTTCAAAATTCGCCCTCTTCTAATTCGTCCTCTTCAAATTCATCCTCTTCTAATTCGCCCTCTTCTAATTCGCCCTCTTCTAATTCGTCCTCTTCAAATTCGTCCTCTTCTAATTCGCCCTCTTCTAATTCGCCCTATTCTAATTCGCCCTCTTCTGATTCGCCCTCTTCTAATTCGCCCTCTTCTGATTCGCCCTCTTCTAATTCGCCCTCTTCTGATTCGCCCTCTTCTAATTCGCCCTATTCTAATTCGCCCTCTTCTAATTCGCCCTCTTCTAATTCGCCCTCTTCTAATTCGCCCTCTTCTAATTCGCCCTCTTCTAATTCGCCCTCTTCTAATTCGCCCTCTTCTAATTCGCCCTCTTCTAATTCGCCGTCTTCTAATTCGCCCTCTTCTAATTCGCCCTCTTCTAATTCGCCCTCTTCTAATTCGCCCTCTTCTAATTCGCCCTCTTCTAATTCGCCCTCTTCTAATTCGCCCTCTTCTGATTCGCCCTCTTCTAATTCGCCCTCTTCTAATTCGCCCTCTTCTAATTCGCCCTCTTCTAATTCGCCCCTTCTAATTCGCCTCTTCTAATTCGCCCTCTTCTAATTCGCCCTCTTCTAATTCGCCCTCTTCTAATTCGCCCTCTTCTAATTCGCCGTCTTCTAATTCGCCGTCTTCTAATTCGCCCTCTTCTAATTCGCCCTCTTCTAATTCGCCCTCTTCTAATTCGCCCTCTTCTAATTCGCCCTCTTCTAATTCGCCCTCTTCTGATTCGCCCTCTTCTAATTCGCCCTCTTCTAATTCGCCCTCTTCTAATTCGCCCTCTTCTAATTCGCCCTCTTCTAATTCGCCCTCTTCTAATTCGCCCTCTTCTAATTCGCCCTCTTCTAATTCGCCCTCTTCTGATTCGCCCTCTTCTAATTCGCCCTCTTCTGATTCGCCCTCTTCTAATTCGCCCTCTTCTAATTCGCCCTCTTCTGATTCGCCCTCTTCTAATTCGCCCTCTTCTAATTCGCCCTCTTCTGATTCGCCCTCTTCTAATTCGCCCTCTTCTGATTCGCCCTCTTCTAATTCGCCCTCTTCTAATTCGCCCTCTTCTAATTCGCCCTCTTCTAATTCGCCCTCTTCTAATTCGCCCTCTTCTAATTCGCCCTCTTCTAATTCGCCCTCTTCTAATTCGCCCTCTTCTAATTCGCCCTCTTCTAATTCGCCCTCTTCTAATTCGCCCTCTTCTAATTCACTCAGTTGTTTCCAGATAATATTAAGGTGAGTTTTACTACCCATTCATGATGACTTTCTTTCCATTTAATTCCGAATAAAACGTGATCCTTTTCAGCAGATAACCTCGATGTGGACTCTAAAGTACTCTGCTATCTATCTATCCCATGTACTCCTGTGTACTCCCATTCATTACTACCTCTTTCAAGAAAGTGCGTCTTGATGTTATCAAGGGCTCTTGATGCTGGGAATGAGAGCCACCCTCACCTTCCTCGAATCAAGATTGATTATCCTCCATTCCCACAGCCGCTGTTTAGCCTTCACGGGTTTAGCGCTTCCTCTTACATACATTATACTATTTCTGCTGAAAAGGCCCTTAACATTTTCTCTGAACCCTTTTCTTCTAACCCTTTCCCCCCCTAGGGGCTGTGATCTGGACCTGAGCCTCACCTCCAAGTCCTACCGTCGTCATCAGGTCGAGAGCTGCTGGGAGTACCTGAAAATAAACATCCAGGTCAGGAGAGAGAGATGAGAATCTTGGATAAAGGAGAGTAGTGTGTGTGTGTGTGTGTCTGTCTGTATGCATGAGTGTGTTTGTCTGTACTCTTCAGTCTTTGTCTGCGATTACAACTGTACACGTCTCTGCGTGTGTGTGATTATGTCTGTATCTGTGCTTTTGATTGAGTTTATGTCTGTCTGTGATTATGTCTTCACTTGCACGCTATCTGGTGATTGTCTGTGCGACTGTCTCTTACCCTTCCACCTCTTCCTGTGTAACCAGTCTGATTCCATCAGTCTGTGTCTCCTATACTGTCTGTACCCACCTGTTACCACTACAGCCCAACAGTGTATTTGGGTGTAGTTAAATACCATCTGACACGGGTAAAAATAACTGGTTAGTCAGATTCAAATCCTATCGACTGCGCTAGACTCATCGAGGCTACGTAACATTAATCACAAATCAAGGGATTTAAAGGAACTCTCAGCATATATACGTTGAGAGCAATATGTCTGCCGATGCAAAACAAGCAAGTGGGGAGCTGAATGATTGCTCTAGGCCTTTCGTGTTGCGATCAACATATCATCAGGAGCTTGCAATATTGCAGAAAAGAGGAGGAGGTCCAAGAAAATGCGCTCACAGAGCGCACCTTCGCTGGGATATCATTTAGTCACAGGGTATATACACCTCTCTGTGTATATACCCTGTATATACACTTCTCTGTGTATATACCCCGTGACTAAAACAAAGCTGGTATTAAATTACATTAATAATTGCGTAATGAGAAGAGGAA
The DNA here is from genome assembly GCF_026875155.1 of Cherax quadricarinatus. Classification (NCBI taxonomy): domain Eukaryota; kingdom Metazoa; phylum Arthropoda; class Malacostraca; order Decapoda; family Parastacidae; genus Cherax; species Cherax quadricarinatus. Next base: position 6,431,131 of record NC_069446.1, read on the forward strand.
TAACAGGTAAGAAATCAAATTTATTTATTGAATAATAAATATGGAAACGACAAATGATAAATTATAATATATTGAATCCAAGATCAAAATTATAATTAATAATGCAGACTCATATTAAATGTTCAAATCTCGGGTGTCAAAAAATATGATTAATAAATTGTGAATATTGAAGTTATGGAAGAGTAAATCAGTTTTGAAAAAATAATTCCTCCTGTCAAAATTATCTTCTTTAATAATTAGAAACAGAAACACAGACAGAGATGTGATAAATGGTTTAAAAAACCGACATATTGAAGATTGAGACACTTGTGCAATATATGGGAATCTTTATTGAGGAAACGTTTCGCCACACAGTGGCTTCATCAGTCAACACAAAGGTGAAGAACAGGAGGAGTTTGAGGTAATCAGTCCCTCAACCTTCAGTCGATGTAATCAGTCCATCAGTCTTGAAAAGAACACGGTGTTCCTTTCAAGACTGATGGACTGATTACATCGACTCAGGGTTGAGGGACTGAATACCTCAAACTCCTCTTGTTCTTCACCATTCTCCTTTGTATGGACTGATGAAGCCACTGTGTGGCAAAGCGTTTCCTCAGTAAAGATATTCAAATATTACACATATATCTAATTTATCATAATATGTGACGCATCAATTCTGAAAAGTTAAAGAGTGGTTAAAGCGTCCTTGTTAAAGTGCGTCAGTAACTAAAGATATTTAACACCAGCCTAAGACATTACGAAATTATTTTACAATTGCTATGAAAATAAATGTCACAGTACCGTGGCTGAAATAACTAACTGCCAAATTGGAAATGTGATAATCGCGCAACGTTTGAGTCCATCCCTGGACTGGGTGGACGGGGTAACGGAGACACAGCTACGCAAAACAAGCCATTATTTGGAGGACATCTCGCTTATCAAGTCGCGGATCATTTCCAATTTGTGGTTTAGTTGTGACTCAGTATACTGTGATGAACTAGACGAATACGTTCATGTCAAAGAACACGGCAGACTAATACATATGTATAACATCCAAGTACCGTGCCAAAAAAAAAAATAGTCAAAGATCCTATACACTAGTTTCTCTGACGTATAAATAAGAGATCATGCCTTAAATTATGGACATCAGAGGAGTCCCCATCCCCCCCAACCTGTTTTTCCATCATTTATGTAACTACATACCCTGCGTGAACTGGTAAGAGAGGCTGCCCAAGACGGGCATCTGACCTGGCTTGACCCGCTGCTCGACCTGGTTGTTGGTCTTGAGGGAGTGTGACCTGATGAGTGCTGCACTGTGGGAGGCGCGGCGCTGCCTCGGGTACTCCTCGCCGCTGCTCAGGAACTCACTTCTCGTCGAAGACCTAAAACTGGTACTTCGACGACGCTCGAGAGGACTCATCGATACACACAGCCTCGCCTCCAAGTCCTCAGCTGACGTACACAGTAGCAGCACACATTAGCACATGCTTACACGGCCAGTGAATGTGTACAGGGAGGAGGGAGGGAGGTGTAGAAGTGTAGATGAGTTGCGGGGAAGTGTGTGTGTGTGTGTGTGTGTGTGTGTGTGTGTGTGTGTGTGTGTGTGTGTGTGTGTGTGTGTGTGTGTGTGTGTGTGTGTGTGTGTATGTGTGTGTGTGTGTGCATTTAGATACTGTAAGGACTTAGAACATAGCTACAGAGAAAGGAATAGGGAGAGACATACAGATAGGGGACGGAGACAGAGGCAGACAGACAGCTAGAGACGGAGACAGACAGACTCAGACAAGCAGAGACTGTCATCTCAGAGAGAGCCAAAGATTGGTAGAGCACAAGAGGCAGACAGGATGAAGATAACATGTGACTTGCTCTGTTTACATACAGTGACACTGAAGGTATCGCCATACTAAAGCTCCGACACGGACATTTATAGACATAATTAGGACATAATTAGGACGTAATGACATAATCAAGACTTAGGTACAATGAGGCCTTATGCTGAAGCCCCATTAGGGACATTTAGCACAGTTTTAGTGGAAGACGTGAATTAGACATGAGTACTTTAATTCATACACACGAAACAACATGACAATCTATCACAGTTCAACATTAATTGCCTTTATGTAACACTAGAAGAAAAAATCGTCAGTAATGGCAGCCAAAAAAATGATTGTCCTTCCTTAACTCTATTGACAATCAGATCACACAAGAAACAAACAAGCATCTTAGTTAAAGTTCACCAGGTTTTTGAAGTGATTATATCAGATTTACGACAAGTAAAGCCTTTTAGGCCACAAAAAGCAACACAAGACTTACCTGTGAAACTGTAAATTACAAGGTGGTACCTGAGGTAATTGTAACTGGAGCTAAGTGCACTTTATAGCTTCCAGACTTGACACTTAAGACTTGAGACTTGGTAGTAGGTTTCTAAGATTTATCTCCTAATACTTGACACTCAAGTTTTCAGCTCTGGCATCTAAAACTTGACACAGCATTTCTCACCTAGAACTTGAGATTTGGGATTTGAGACTTAGGATTTGAAACTTGACTACCGAAAGTATTGCGGCTCAGACAGAAAGCTTTTGAAATTGTTATTACGTTGAACTGCAGCATTAAATTAAAAGCTGATGACCCGTAAGACTCAAAGATGTTAATGGAATGTAAAGAAGCATCGCTTTGTGGGATGTAAACAACACGCAAAAGTTTGGATCAAAATGGCGTACTGCCACCATTAGTATAGAAAAACACAGGTTCACTACAGTCATACTTTGTTTAATGTTTTAATTGATGTTAAGTGCTAAACCAATGTGGGTCATTCAGCGCAAAACGTGTTGGAGGCTTGATCCTCCGTCTATTGAGCCCCAGATAGACGCGCTTCCTATTTGTACTCACCTATTTTTTTGTAATACCTTATAAAATGCGGTTTTGAATAGCGCGGGTTTTGCTATAGCACGGTTTATAATTTTGAAGTTTTTAACAATTATTTTTTTTAACAGAAGTGCGGTAGTGAATTGCACTTTTTTTTATTACATATGAGTACTTTTACTGTACTTATGTAATGCTTATGTAATTAACATATTACAATGTTTTAAACAGCGCGGTTTTGCATAGCACTGAACTTTTTCGGCAACTGTTAACCGCTCTATGAAACGTATTCCTGTACAAGCTTTTAATGAGATAACCTTACGCTCTGTGTAGAGCCAGATGAAGCTCTACAGAGAGCGAAATGCTGTTGTCCTCTTTCTTCACTCATACCTCAGCTTATGTTCAAAGGAAAAATAATTTCCAGTAAGAGCGAAATAAAAATATTTAGCCAGATTTTGCACAAGAAATCTTCTTCCCTCTGAAGAGGATACTTTATAAATGCGCTAAATACGCACAGGTAATATGATTAAGAATGACTTGAGTTCTAGAGGCTGGAGAGGTAAAATTCCCGTAACTTCAGAGACAGGAGCGATGTTGTTGTCCGGTGGGTTATTACTAACACTAGCCAAAGAGGGAACTTCGGAGGTCTTAAATTTAGAAAGTGAAATCAGGTAGTTAAACTCACCCTTGACTTCAGCTATTGAGCAGGAATTCCCTGAGGTTAACCTTGAATGGTGATACAAAAACAGAGGACGAATCGTTCACCTTTTAGGGCAGGAGTATGACTTGAAAACAAGAGACCATATACTCAGCCTCCTGGTCTCCCTTGAAAGTAACAGAGATGAAGATACTCACCCTTGAACTCTGGACTGGAGGACGACTGGTACGCTACTGAGGAACGCCTCGACTGGGGCAGCGAGTGGGGATAGGAGCGGGAGAGTTGGTACACCTCGTTCTCGGCCTGCTCGCTCAAGGAAGACCCCCGTCTGGAGGGTGACCTACCCCGAGAAGAGTACAGTGAGTATGAGCGGGTGGAGTGGAAGCAGCTGAAGTGGGACAAGTAGAAGGGAAAGAGGACAACTGAAAAAGGATGAATGTAATATATATATATATATATATATATATATATATATATATATATATATATATATATATATATATATATATATATATATATATATATATATATAATGTTAGATGATACGTTGAGAATGAAAATAACATATATGACATTGTAAAACCTATATTTCGTTCACGTCATCCGGTTCCCCGGAGGTCGGGTGTCCTGGATGTTGCATTTGCACTCTGGATCACAACACTGAGTCTGAAAAAGAAAACTGTTTTCTTTTCAGGCCTTAGTTGTTCCTGACAAGTTCATCATTTAACTCGTTTAGGTATTTGATTTTGCACTTAAACCATAATCCAGGGTTTACAATCCTATTGGAATGTAGTTGTAGCATACTGCCATGTTCCTGTAAACGTATATTTTCTGTGTCTTCCTAAAACTTGCGGCACTGTCCCTTTCTCTGGCGTACTGGAAGTAGGTGTCGGCCACTGAAGACCCACAAGTTCAGTGCCATGCTATCAGCTTACTGTCTTCCCAGGAAGTTGAGACAGCCAATAGGAAATTCCCAGCATGTGGTGTCATCACCGCTAGGTGACTAGCGTTGTCTTTTATTAAGGCATTATCGAGCATCGTTTCGTAGATTTTCGTCACAATGGAAATGCCCCAATGAAACTGCTGGGGCCTTCAGAAGAAGCTGGTCTGTTGGAAGTGTCTACAAGAATATCCCACTGCGCTGCTCCTGTGATAAACTTTGGGTCGTGAATTCCTACAGAACCTTTAGTACATTTTGGAACTACTCTATGTTCCTCACCAGTTCGCTGAATGCAATTCACGGATATAGAAATGTGTGTAATGGTATGTGTTGCCTTGTGAACTCTTGTACACCCAACCTCACACCTCGGTCCAATTAGAAGTGATGCTCGATCCCACTGGTGGTCTTCCAACGACAGATTTGGTGATTTTCTGAATATAAATTTCAAAAATGCAAGTTATTCTGGGCAGGCCTAAATAATTTGTGAGTAGATTCAGGTCATCGCTTCCATATCACCTATTCTCTGCTTTATCCTCTTCAAGTCATTCAGTTTCGCCGAGTCACCATCTGGAAAAGACCCGGGCCTGGACAAGACCGGCGAACCTACTACATTTAGTTTTTCCTCGAGGACTGTGTAAATAACCTGAGGACCCAGAGGTGCTCCCCGTTGAATGTTGTCAATTAAGAAAATAACTGAGGCTTCTGGTAAGGTGAATCTAACAGCAGTAAGGACTGGCTTGTTTGGCAGAGATGATTTCACATTCGGAAGGATTAAGAAGGAGTCCTAAGGATTTCTTCCCCGTGACTTCATATCTCGAAGCTCTGAAATCAGGGTTTCTTCTGTATATGCCAGAGTGTCATCCTCCTGGTACCACATGTTGAGTTCCATGCTCAGTGTGGAGAGAGGAATGGGGCGAGTCGGTTTTCCTGCTGAACGCCTTCTTACGATCTGATCTCACGCTCGCCGAACCACTTAGATTAATTTTTTCTGAAACTATGGGAAATGAAGTTAAAGATTAGGAAAATGCTTTCAGACGGCTCCCAAAGCGAACATCTCTTTTAAACCAGATCAAATGCTTTTTTGAGACTAATTTAACTACAGTCATATCTATGGGCAAGTTCCTTGCTGCAGCAACCGCTGCTTCACTGCTTTGAGAGATCCCATAGCCAAGTTGGTTTGGCTGAAGCAAGTTAGCAGCTTTTGTGCGAATGCTTCTAACTGCCAGTTTAGCAATGCAACAGCGGAGGATGTTATGAACGGGAATGGGTTGATTTTTCTCGTCCCTTTTCAAGGCACTTGATACACCGAAGAAGAACGGGTTAATTTACTCAGGTATCATCCCAGCAAGACAGCTTTTAGCGAACGTTGTTATTTCAGATAAGAGGATCTTTGCAGCTGCCAAGCACTGGATTAACCATCTCTTTGATGTATAATTGTAACGTAATTGCATTCCATTATAACCCGCAGCAGCCCCTAACAGCAATAGCACAGTCGTTTTATGTAGCATTTGAGTCTTTGCCCAGATAATGGTTTTCCGATGAAATTATTGGTAGAATTGTTGGTGACACTGACCGCCATCAGTGTACGAACTATTGTAATATCTCTGGGGAGCGATTTTGTCGTCTAGTTGACCCATTAGCGCTGCTTCCTTCAGTGTTTTTAGTTAACATGTACGCAAACTTTCTTGCTATTATGGACATTTTTCTTAAGTCAATCTCAACCATTCATACGCTGCTGGGAAAGATGAATCAAATTATCCACTCTATGAAAGTTACGTACGATTTCGATAATTGATGAGACTGACGATTTTTTTCTCTTGATACATAAACGCTGCCAAACAGAAGCAAGTTGCATCATGCACCAACTGTGCCTCAGGCTTCTAGGTTTCTGGATACTCCATTTACCTACCTGAGTAGGTCTGAGAATTAACCTGCAGCATGTACACGACCTGCTTTTGGGATCTGAGATAAAGACCTTCTTGCAGAATATTTCATTGCCACCAGGACGTCATTGTAACAGAATTAAATGCTAGTGGAGTAACCAGCTATTTTAGGCGTTTCATTGCTCTCTACTGAGGCCATATGTGACTCAGTACACCTGTTGTGTGGCCTAGCAGCGCCGTTATTATTGAGGCCACGATTCTCTCCACACACACCTGACATGTGTCCCGTTGTTGGAGAGTATTTCCTCGGCTTTGTGACTAACTGCCACATCTGCCGTCTCGCAAGCTTGTACTGGTGGTGGAGGGAGGATACATGTGTTGCTCACCAAATTGTGGTTGCAGGGGTGAAGTTATAGCCCCTGTGTATATGTGTGTGTGGAGGTGGACTGCACAGATGCCTCAAGATGATAGAGGTGGTGGTGGGTGGGGGGGTAAGGGGGACAGTGTTCAGGAAACATGTATGTTTCGGTGCTGTACATACATTTATTGTATGTATAAACACATTGATTCAGAACAAATAAACATCGGTTGTCATGTATATAGAATTAACTGAAAGTAAACATTTTGTGGAGCACTGGTCCAAATAAAAGGCTGAAAACATGACACAAGTGTCACACTTGTGTCACTCTTGTGAGACAAGTGTGACAGAAGAGTGACACAAGGGTGACACATGAGTGACACAAGTGTGACTCAAGAGTGACACAAGTGTAACAAAAGAGTGACACAAAAGTGACAGAAGTGTGGCACAAGAGTGACACAAGAGTGACACACGAGTGACACACGAGTGACACACGAGTGACACAAGAGTGACAGGTGTGAAAAAGTGTGACACATGACATGAATATGATACAGATATGACACAAGTGTGACACAATAGTAACACATGTGTGACACAAGTGTGACAAAAGAGTGACAATAAAACAAGGGTGACACATATCACACAAATTGTGACACAAATGTGTGACACACTTCTATATACTTTCCGTAAAGCTTCCACTGAAATACATTTATGTCAGTTTTGAGTTGAATTAAAAGTGAATAATGAAAAAATGAGTCAGTAATGGCTGTTAATGACTCAAGAAACACGTAATAAACATTAATAGTGGCGACATAAACATTCAACCATCGGCTGGACACACTAACATTCACCCTAACTTTAAACATTAACATTTAACTTGAAACATTTTAAGCCACTTAACAAAATTTATTATTTTTTTAAAGACCTTTTTAAATTATCTTGCGAAGTTATTAGCCTTAAAAAAAAGTCAGACTATCATATGTACATTATTTTAACACAACATTATCCCGAGGCACAAAAAATACACAAAAAATCTACCATATGTACACTAAAAAAATACATATTTATTGCATTCTTCTAAGCAAAATCTAACACAAAATCAAGCGCTTAGTTAGACCACAAAAACTTCGAAAAGGCGTCAAGATCTAAGACTACAGGAAAGACGTCAAATATTGTGAAGCTGTCAAAATGCACAAAATATCAATAATTTTACTAACCTGCGTCCCACCACACTAATGATAAATCTGTTGACATGTGCTGGGAGATGCTGGTGTAGCTACGAATCTTAATGTGTGTTTATAAACATGTATACACGAACGGGGGGAAAGTATTCACGAACGGGGATGAAAAACTGGTAGAGTAGAAATACCTGAGCGTTTTCGTGCGTCCACAAATGTATTTGAGTGTGTGTGTGTGTGTGTGTGTGTGTGTGTGTGTGTGTGTGTGTGTGTGTGTGTGTGTGTGTGTGTGTGTGTGTTCGTGAATGCATAAAAATGCTAAGGTATTTTCGTTCTTTTAACTTTTTAATAAGGAATTTTTTTTCGGTATTTGTAGTTAAGCGCTTCATTACATATTTTTATTTCATGTATACATTAATGCATATATGTATTTTAACATTTTTTTCTACGTTTAGAGTCAATGTGAATGACTGCAGTTAAGTTTACTGCCGTACCTGATGCTCTCGCTCCTACAACATGTATACAGATTTATCATCAGTATGGAGGTGTGAGAGGAGAAACTTACACACACACA
>NC_069446.1:6444562-6457062 GCF_026875155.1 Cherax quadricarinatus
ATATATATATATGGAATGGAGCGAAACAGAATGACTTCAAGAGTGTATCAGTCTGTAGTGGAAGGAAGGCGGGGTAGGGGTCGGCCTAGGAAGGGTTGGAGGGAGGGGGTAAAGGAGGTTTTGTGTGCGAGGGGCTTGGACTTCCAGCAGGCATGCGTGAGCGTGTTTGATAGGAGTGAATGGAGACAAATGGTTTTTAATACTTGACGTGCTGTTGGAGTGTGAGCAAAGTAACATTTATGAAGGGATTCAGGGAAACCGGCAGGCCGGACTTGAGTCCTGGAGATGGGAAGTACAGTGCCTGCACTCTGAAGGAGGGGTGTTAATGTTGCAGTTTAAAAACTGTAGTGTAAAGCACCCTTCTGGCAAGACAGTGATGGAGTGAATGATGGTGAAAGTTTTTCTTTTTCGGGCCACCCTGCCTTGGTGGGAATCGGCCGGTGTGATAATAATAAAAAAATATATATATTATATATATATATATATATATATATATATATATATATATATATATATATATATATATATGCAAGGAATTCGCGAGAGCATGCGAAATATACACAAACACTGATCTCTGGCTGAAGGAGACTCGAACCTACGAACCTTAGGACAAGGTACGCAGTGCTTTACCAATCTACCCACAGTGGACCAATACCTTGGCGTGTAGCATGAGCTACACGTTTGATCCAAGGCAGCCAGCTTTCAGGGAGAAGGCTTACAGCTTTTCATAGTAAGGCTGATGCATGCAGGGGATGAGATGAAAAGCTGTAAGCCTTCTCCCTGAAAGCTGGCTGCCTTGGATCAAACGTGTAGCTCATGCTACACGCCAAGGTATTGGTCCAGTGTGGGTAAAGCACTGCGTACCTTGTCATAAGGTTCGTAGGTTCGAGTCTCCTTCAGCCAGAGATCAGTGTTTATATATATATATATATATATATATATATATATATATATATATATATATATATATATATATATATATATATATATATATATATATATATATATATATATATGTCGTGCCGAATATGTAAAACTGGTCATTTAGCAAGAACTCATTTAAAATCAAATCCTTTCTGAAATTTTCTCTTAAACGTTTAAAGATATATTTTTTTCATTAATATTAATGTAAAAATTTTTAATATTACACCAAAAGAATCTTAGAAAACTTACCTAACCTTATTATAACAAGAGCAATTTATTTTAGCCTAACCCAACTAAATATATTTTAGATTTGTTTACAGTAATTTAATACTAAACAAACACAGTGAAGTATATTTTTTTCGTTAGGTTCAGAATGATTTTGGCGAAATTATTGCATACATAAATTTTCACTTGTCAAATATGGCAAGATGAGCGTTGCTATTTAAGCCAAGATGGCAGGTTCTGCCTATTCGGCACGACATATATATATATATATATATATATATATATATATATATATATATATATATATATATATATATATATATATATATATATATATATATATATATATATATATATATATATATATATATATATATATTGAAAACAGTATGGTATATACTCAGACAGGTTTATGTCTCTAAGTGTTTGTAGGCTGTTAGGTTACTTGAACTGCTGTTTCATCAACCAACCTACCAACAAGAAGCAAGAACAACAACTATTTTCCTCTCTAACAAACCACAAGTTAATTACTGCACAAAAGGGAATGTGTGTGTGTGTGTGTGTGTGTGTGTGTGTGTGGTGTGTGTGTGTCGTTTTTCCTTGACACACACCAGCCTTGGAAACATTAAAGTGAGCAGTGCAGCACTGGCCACAGCAGCCAACTCTCTTACTGCTTGTATTGCTGCTGCAGCTGTTAGTGTCGATGTTGTTTTGCTGTTGCTGCTACTGTTACTGTTTTCTTCTGTTGCTGCTGCTATTGTTAGTGTTGCTGTTGCTAGTATTACTGCTACTGTGGCTGTTACTGCTGCTGCAGCTAGTATCATGGCTTCACCCGTCAGCGCTGTTATTGCTGTTAATGCTGTTACTACTACTGTCGCTGTTACGTTTGTTGCTGCTGCAACTGTACTTGTTACGTTTGCTGTTGCTTCTGTTGCTGCTGTTGTTTGTACTCATGCTGCCGCTGTTATTCTTGATTCTGCTGCTATTTTCTGTTGCTGTTGGTACTACTTCGTCTGTTGCTATTTTTTGCTGCTGCTTATGATTTTGCTATTGTTGTTGATGTTGACGGTGTTGTTGGTGCTGATGGTGCTGTTGGTGCTGTTATTGTTGGTGCTGATGGTGTTGTTGGTGCTGCTGCTGTTGGAGCAGATGGTACTGTTGCTGCTCCTTTTCCTTTTTCCTGATGTTGTTGCTTCTGCTGTTGCTGCTGTTGCTGTTGTTGTTGTTGCTGCTGCTGATGTTGTTGCTACTGCTGTCGCTGCTGCTGTTGTTCTTGCTTTTGCTGCTGATGTTTAACAACAGTTGTTGCTGAAGATGCTGTTGTTGCTGCTGCTGCTTTTGTTACTGCTGCTGTTGTTGCTACTGCTGGTATTTCTATTACTGCTGTTGCTGCTGATGATGTTGTTGTTTCTGCTTCTGTTGTTGCTGCTTTTGTAACTATTTGTGTTGTTGCTGCTGATGCTGTTGTTGTTGCTGTTGATGCTGTTGTTGTTGCTGTTGATGCTATTGTTATTGCTGTTGATGCTGTTGTTGTTGCTGCTGATGCTGTTGTTGTTGCTGCTGATGCTGTTGTTTTTGCTGCTGATGCTGTTGTTGTTGCTGCTGATGCTGTTGTTGTTGCTGCTGATACTGTTGTTGTTGCTGTTGATGCTGTTGTTGTTGCTGCTGATGCTGTTGTTGTTGCTGCTGATGCTGTTGTTGTTGCTGCTGATGCTGTTGTTGTTGCTGGTGATGCTGTTGTTGTTGTTGCTGATGCTGTTGTTGTTACTGCTGATGCTGTTGTTGTTGCTGCTGATGCTGTTGTTGTTGCTGCTGATGCTGTTGTTGCTGCTGATGCTGCTGTTGTTGCTGCTGATGCTGTCGTTGTTGCTGCTGATGCTGTTGTTGTTGTTGCTGATGCTGCTGTTGTTGCTGCTGATGCTGTTGTTGTTGCTGCTGATGCTGTTGTTGTTGTTGCTGATGCTGTTGTTGTTGGTGCTGATGCTGCTGTTGTTGCTGCTGATGCTGTTGTTGTTGTTGCTGCTGATGCTGTTGTTGTTGTTGCTGCTGATGCTGTTGTTGTTGTTGCTGCTGATGCTGTTGTTGTTGCTGCTGATGCTGTTGTTGTTGCTGCTGATGCTGTTGTTGTTGCTGCTGATGCTGTTGTTGTTGTTGCTGCTGATGCTGTTGTTGTTGTTGCTGCTGATGCTGTTGTTGTTGTTGCTGCTGATGTTGTTGTTGTTGCTGCTGATGCTGTTGTTGTTGTTGTTGCTGCTGATGCTGTTGTTGTTGTTGCTGCTGATGCTGTTGTTGTTGTTGCTGCTGTCATCCCCAACATAACACACATATATTTTTAATTAAAACCATCACACAACACAGTCATGGTTCTGACAGCACTGCGCATCCAGTATTTTTTTTCAGTATTTTAGTTACATTTATTTCTTGGCTAATTAATTAAGTTGTGTATTGCTTTTCAGCTTAATGCTGAAATAGTGATTGAAAGTCAATATCTTTATTCTTAATTCAATTATGTGTGTGTGTGTGTGTGTGTGTGTGTGTGTGTGTGTGTGTGTGTTGTGTGTGTGTGTGTTGTGTGTGTGTGTGTGTGTATGTGTGTGTTGTGTGTGTGTGTGTGTGTGTGTGTGTGTGTGTGTGTGTGTGTGTGTGTGTGTGTGTATGTGTGTGTGTGTGTGTGTTGTGTGTGTGTGTGTGTGTGTGTGTGTGTGTGTGTGTGTGTGTGTGTGTGTGTGTGTTGTATGTGTTTTGTGTGTGTGTGTGTGTGTGTGTGTGTGTGGGGTTGTGTGTGTGTGTGTGTGTTGTGTGTGTGTGTGTGTGTGTGTGTGTGTGTGTGTGTGTGTGTGGTGTGTGTGTGTGTGTGTGTGTGTAATTGCCTCATATATTTCATTCATTTTTTCACCATTCTTTGGGTCTCAAAAAAAAAAAAATATCCATCTGGCGGCTTTAATTCCTGTATTACAATTGTTTTCTTCTTATCCCAGTTGAAGGCGTCAAAAAATCCTCCTTATCTATTGTGTTACTTTATATTTTCTTCCTCTCAGCCAGTGTTGATATCTTAAGTATTATTTTCTCAAAAATAAACAGTAAGTATTTTTTTTCCATTCATTTTTCCTATTTTTACAATATGCTATATATTTGGTTAATTCCTGTATTACAATTGTCAAAATTCTTTTTTGCTCTAAAATTTATCTATTTTACTTAACTTTCCACCTTTCTTGAAAATTTCACTTTTTATTGAATATCTAATAGATTTAGCGTCAGGAATTTTTTCAGACAAAAGCCAATTGTTTGCTGATTTTAATATCTTGATTTTTCTTGTTTTAATACTTTGCAATATTTTTAATTTCTAACGAAACTGACCTTAGTTTAAAGACTTCCACTTCCACATTTGTTTTAAAATTTATGCACAATTAAAGCACATATCCATTTGTCTTTAAAGGGTGATAAATTTTTTTAAGTGAATTTAGTTATTCTCATACTTTTTTTAAAAACTCTGGATTATTTTATTAGTTCTATCTTATCTTTCTTGGCTAAATCAAATCTTTCTTACCCTCTTTTTTTAGATATCCAATAACCGCTTCTGTGTTAATTTCTAAGTTTTTGCTTACTTATTTCCATTTTTTCTTTATTTTTTTATATGTTTATGATAACACAACGGATAATCGGTTTATGATAACACAGACGTAGATTACGTTTATGATAACAGACTTATACTCGCTTTTTGTAACACAGATAGATAACTACTTTTTATTGATAATACAACTAGTATTATTTATAACATATGCTATTATCTAGTTTATGATAACACAGACGTAGATAACTACGTTTATGATAACACAGACGTAGATAACTACGTTTATGATAACACAGACGTAGATAACTACGTTTATGACAACACAGATGTAGATTACGTTCATGATAACAGGGACGTAGATAACTACGTTTATGGAGTAACTTTCAATGCGAACATATTGACTGATGTTGCAGCAGCCAGGTTTAGGCTTGACTACAACTGCTTCTGGAAGTTTGGCAGACACACAGATGATCACACTAACTGTAAAGTATGTGGCCAGTCTTATGGTTACTTTCTTGAACAATCTGTACTTAACTGTCCATTCATTGAGGATCACAAAGATAGTGCAATGACTTATGTGATATTTCAGGGTATCTTACTAATGAAAATAAGATACCAGACATATTAAGCAAATATCCCAAAATTAGCTTGTAACAGAGAAGTCAGTTGTATATATTAATCCAGAAGTGCTCCTGTGAACCCTTTTGGGGCTAAATTCCTAGAACTTTTGTGTATCCATGAGTTCTTCCGCTACCATCCATAGGATGGATATATGCTACATGATAAACTAGCCTTCCACGGTTTATATACTTTTAATTGGTGTAATCTTCTTAGGCACTTTGTCGTATCATTGATGTATTTTTCTTCCTCTTTGTCGCCTTTTGCTTATGATTTGATTGTTTTTTTTTTCTGTACAGCCAAAAACAATAATAGCCTTTTCCCTATCAACAGTTTCCCCTTTAATAACATAAGAGATATTCGAAGTCTCCTATTTTATTCCAGTATTAATGTCAGTCTTAGGTGTAATTTCAATAGCCAATGGTATCTGCTTTTCTGCTAGTTTTCTAGTCGTAAATAGCAAGCAGATACCGACAAAATGTTGAAAGGGACAATTGCGTACAATTCAGGACGTTTCATCACGAGTGGCTTTGTAAGAATTCACTAGGGGCGAAACGTTTCATTTAACAAATGTCCTGAAGTGAATGCACGTCTCCTCCACACTATTAATTTTCTTAAGTTATTTTTTACCTATCTAACTTATCTCTTAGCTTTATGCGTTTCTAGGTCTTTCATCTCCTACTCAGAGTTTTTGTCTGCATTACTGTTGATATAAGAATGCAACGCTTGTTTCCCTGGTTATGTCTTTTGTTTTGCCTCGTTGAATACGCTTCCAAGCCTTGTATCTTCTGTATTTCAGACTCATTCTTTATCAGTTACTAGTGTGTGTGTGTGTGTGTGTGTGTGTGTGTGTGGTGTGTGTGTGTGTGTGTGTGTTGTGTGTGTGTGTGTGTGTGTGTGCGCAAAGGCTAGAAATCTTCGTACAAATATGTTCCGCTGGGCCAGAGGCGGATTCTGGTAATCCTCTCTCCACTAAGCCTGGCCAATATCCTGTATAAATCATTGCAGAATCCTGGCAAGCATATGCAATCTCTTGCCATCTGTTTCGCTTTCAGTTTCCTCTCTCATTCCCGTCTCTCTTTTCCCCCACCCTAAATCTCTTTCTTCCCCTCTCTCTCTCTTTCTCTCTTTCACTCTGCGGTTCCCTCTTCCTCTTGCACAGATTGAGGGAGTTTCATACTCACTCATTTATGTTCTCTCTCTCTCTCTCTCTCTCTCTCTCTCTCTCTCTTCCCTCTGGCTGTAGCAACAAACAAGCTCAGGTTAACTTTACCTAGCACCCCACTACACATGTTTAAGATAAATTGATGGATAAGAAGAATACGCTGTCCAGGGATTGTGTGTTCGCAAACTTCTGCAGGAAGGGAGTGGCTACCATTCAGTATTATCCTGGGGTTCACTGGAACATTTTTGATCATCCGGGAGTTTACTGGTATCATCGGAGCATTTCGAAGTAAATATTTTTAGATATTCCAGAGTTTTCACGCATCTTTGGCGTTATCATACCTAGTCTTGAAATATCGTACGAAGTTTTCGTACACTACTTTTTCAGCTGACTCCTTCCACTTTTGCCTTACAGTGCCACAAAATCTCGAGAGGTTATCTGCGTGTGTGTGTGTGTGTGTGTGTGTGTGTGTGTGTGTGTGTGTGTGTGGTGTGTGTGTGTGTGTGTGTGTGTGTGTGTGTGTGTTGTGTGTGTGTTGTGTGTGTGTGTGTTGTGTTTGTGTGTTTTTTGGGATCTATTTATGCCTCCTTATTCTTGTCTCTGTCTATTTATCTATTTCTCTTACGTGACAGTTATAATTAAAAATATCTTCTTATTAAGCAAAAAGAGTAGAAAATCGCCGTTATTCGTCAAGCTTATGTGCTTGTCTAGCGGCGGGCCTCACAGAGGTGCTGGATATGCGAGGACTGGCTTGACATGTGTAGTGTACAGGATCTTCAACAACTTGTCTTTAGGTTACTAAAGACAGTTCTTGTATTTGCCAGCTTTGCAACGCAGCTAATGTCTCTCTCTCTCTCTCTCTCTCTCTCTCTCTCTCTCTCTCTCTCTCTCCCTAAATATGTATCTGATTCCTTCCATTTCTCCTTCTTACTCTAAGCTGTACCTAATATCCCATCTTCCACTGCTCCCTTCACCCCTCCAACCTTCCCTCCAACCTTCCCTCCACGCCTCCACCCTCCACTCACCGGAGCCAGAGCGCACGGAGGAGGGTCGCCGGATGGGAGGAACAGCAAAGTCGTAGGAAACAATGGATCCTCTAGGAGTGGCGTTGGCGCTACGCGATCTCCGCTCCTGAAGGCGGTACCAGGTAGGACGCTCGTCCAAGTAGGCGTGTCGCAGGTCGATCAGCGTCTCACCTGTAGAGAGAGGAGGTCGATCAGTGCGTCAACTGTAGGGCAAGAGGTCGACCAGTACGTCAGCTGAGGCAAGAGGTCAACCAGTGCATCACAGGGGCTGGGTGAGAGGGCAGCTGAATGGATGGTGGTCTCTTGTGTACACTAGGACAGGTCAATCATATCCTATCCATCAATTCAAGAGAATTCATCTGCCATCAGTCTGTTGGTTCCACATCTGCCGAGACATTGGTAGCGTATACCTTAGATAACGTCTGCCTATAATAACTTACACTGACCCGTTTGGGAAATAAGACTCATGTCCATGTTACTGATACTGTAGGTACGAACACTGAAGACAGGACACCACGGACATAACTCTGCTCCTTTATATATGACCACTGAAGACTGGACACCACGGGCATAACTCTGCTCCTGTAATTACGAACACTGAAAACAGAACACCACGGACATAGCTCTGCACCTGCAGAGGCGACACCACTACTATAGCCCTGTTCCCCTAACTACTAAGCACTGGCGACGGGGACTACAAATAAGTATCCACTACTTTTCACAGGTACTCACCCAGAAATCCATTCTCCGTGTCAGAGACGTAATCCCAGACGGACATTTCCATAGTAAGACCCATGAGTGCGTCTGCCGTGAGGCCCTCCCAGATGAAGGAAGAGTTCCACATAGGCTTGCAGGAAGATTCTGCCACTCCCGTGCTGTAGATCTTGCAGTCACTGTAAAAGACACGTGTGTTTATGTATTGCAAAATAATCACAGGAAACAATTGGTGCATTCAAGCCAGGCAAAGAAAAATTGTTTTGATATAACTCTTTGGTATATATATATATATATATATAATATATATATATATATAAATATATATATATATATATATAATATAAATATATATAAAATATATATAAATATAAAAATATATATTTTTTTTTTTTTTTTTTTTTTTTTTTTCTCAACAAGTCGGCCGTCTCCCACCGAGGCAGGGTGACCCAAAAAAAAAAGAAAGAAAATCCCCAAAAAGAAAATACTTTCATCATCATTCAACCACTTTCAACCACACTCACACATTATCACTGCTTTTGCAGAGGTTGCTCAGAATACAACATTTTTAGAAGCTATACGTATAAAGATACACAACATATCCCTCCAAACTGCCAATATCCCAAACCCCTCCTTTAAAGTGCAGGCATTGTACTTCCCATTTCCAGGACTCAAGCCCGACTAAAATGAAAATAACCGGTTTCCCTGAATCCCTTCACTAAATATTACCCTGCTCACACTCCAACACATCGTCCAGGTCCCAAGTATAAATTCGTCCTCCATTCACTCCTATCTAACACACCCACGCACGCCCGCTGGAAGTCCAAGCCCCTCGCCCACAAAACCTCCTTTACCCCTCTTTCCAACCCTTTCGAGGACGACCCCCCAAACCCCCCTTTTCCTTCCCCCATAGATTTATATGCTTTCCCATGTCATTCTACTTTGATCCATTCTCTCTAAATGACCAAACCACCTCAACAACCCCTCTTCTGCCCTCTGACTAATGCTTTTATTAACTCCACACCTTCTATATATATATATATATATATATATATATATATATATATATATATATATATATATATATATATATATATATATATATATATATATATGCCTAACAATTCGCAAATGAGCAAACTTTTAACAAACATTATCTCAGTCCACAGCAAGATTCGAACCTACACACTCTGTAACAAAGTACGTAGTACTTACGCCACTTGACCAGATTCCAGATAGTGGCGTGGGTGTACGTGAGTCGAGAATGATACCCTATTTCATAAGCATTAAAGGAATTCAAACTTAAAACCCTAATTGAATTCAAAGAACCGAGATTCTTCACACTAATGGAGAAATACATACACGACGTGTTTTCTTCAGAGTGAGAGTCGTATATACACTGGTGATTGCACTAATTGGATAAGTGATATCTATTGGGAGTTGCCGAGGCGCGCGTATGTTGAGAGAGGCCAGGTGTGTGGATGATAGCAAGGGTGAGGCTCATTAAGTCAGGTGTGAGTCAATTAAGGTTAGGTGCATCACTATGACCACCACCACCACCACCACCACCACCATTACCATTCACTCTGTCTCTCTCTGTCTCTGTCTTGTCTCTGTCTCTCTCTCTCTCTCTCTCTCTCTCTCTCTCTCTCTCTCTCTCTCTCTCCTCTCTCTCTCTCTCTCTCTCTCTCTCTCTCTCTCTCTCTCTCTCTCTCTCTCTCTCTCTCTCTCTCTGCTTCTCACACACACACAAACTCCCACGAAACTCAAGTTAAAATAAGATTAAACTGCAACAAACTCCTAAAACTTTGAAAGGAAAACACTTAGACAGCAAATCTTCTCCCGGCTGCTCCTCGAGGGGTAGACGTCAACTGGAGGGATAACTAAGCCAACTGGAAGGACAGATAGGTCACCTTCGGGAATAGAGGAGGATGTACAACATCATGTTAAAGGACAGATAGCGTAGGACTTACAGGAAAACGATTCTAACTACAGATATTCGCTGCAGGACCCACCTGAAGGAGAACTACTCCCTACGGGACCCACCTGAAGGGAAAGAGCCGCAAGCAGACGAAGGCTTCAGGAGGGCCATAGGTTGAACTGTCCCTAAAGCGCAGGTCGTGGGCTGACACCACTGTCACTATGAGGTGAGACTTGTCCTGGTCGTACCACATCTGAACCTGAAGCTTTCCACTCACCGGGTCGCGAGCAACGTCGCTCTGAGGAGGAGAGTGGCAGAGAGGCAGAGTGAAAGCGAGAGTGAAAATAAGTGCATGAGAGTACATGGGAGTGCATGAGGAAAAGACTGACAAGGAGGGAACTTGGGAGTCCACACCGAAGCTCTCTGCTAAGATGAATTATCAACCAATATCTAGATTAAGGACCATCTTGTAGTAGTACCACATTTGGCAGAGGTTTTGAAGAGATTAAGAAGTGGTTTGGAAGAGTCAAGAATGGTGATCATCACATTACTGTTGCACAATCCAGTTTTGGTCTGGTATGTGTTGTAAACAATTTACTTTTAATTTTATCCATCCATATATTTGAAAGATATTCAGTAATTTGTCTGGGTAAGATGTAAGCTTCTCGCAATTTCATGTATGATTTATATGAGAGGGAGTATAAGAGAAAGCGAGAGAGGCAGTAAGAGGTAAGAGAGGGAGAGAGGGAGGGAGGGAGGGAGGGAGAGAGAGAGAGAGAGAGAGAGAGAGAGAGAGAGAGAGAGAGAGAGAGAGAGAGAGAGAGAGAGAGAGAGAGAGAGAGAGAGAGATAGAGAGAGAGAGAATGAAAAAAGGGACACTTACCGGAATTCTGGGCAACTTTCTTCTAGAGCTGGAAGATTGCGATTTGTCGTTTTCACCTTCTGAAAGATCAACAAATGAGAATAAAATTAGTTAAGCAGACCATACTTTTAAAAGAGATAGAGAGAGAGAGTGAGAGAGAGAGAGAGAGAGAGAGAGAGAGAGAGAGAGAGAGAGAGAGAGAGAGAGAGAGAGAGAGAGAGAGAGAGAGAGAGAGCACCTACCTGACGGAGACCTGCCCTCTAAAGATCCTCTCTTCTGCTGCAGTAAGGCACTCGTCTCGTCACCATAGTCCAAGGAGCGTCTGAAAAAAACAGTGGGAAAAAATTCATGGAGGGTGAGTGGATTGAAAATATTTGTTTTTTCTTATCTATTTTTATTTAACAAAATTGTGTACAACAGCAATGTGCTGGTACCACCTTCTTCTATATAAGAGTTACATAGTGGGAACCCCCCATACTGTGTTGCTACACTATTGTGCATGATAGTTACATAGTAAGAACACCCGCAGTGTGTTGCTACACTATTCTGCATGATAGTTACATAGTAAGAACACCCGCAGTGTGTTGCTACACTATTCTATATGGTAGTTACACACTGGGAGCACTCACAGTGTGTTGCTACACTATTCTATATGATAGTTACACACTGGGAGCACTCACAGTGTGTTGCTACACTATTCTATATGATAGTTACATAGTGGGAGCACTCATACTGTGTTACTACACTATTCTATATGATAGTTACATAGTGGGAGCACTCATACTGTGTTACTACACTATTCTATATGATAGTTACATAATGGGAGCACTCATACTGTGTTACTACACTATTCTATATGGTAGTTACATAGTGGGAGCATTCATAGTGTGTTACTACACTATTCTATATGATAGTTACATAGTGGGAACACTCATAGTGTGTTACTACACTATTCTATATGATAGTTACAGTGGGAGCATTCATAGTGTGTTACTACACTATTCTATATGATAGTTACATAGTGGGAGCACTCATATGGTGTTACTATACTATTCTATATGGTAGTTACATAGTGGGAACACTCATAGTGTGTTACTACACTATTCTATATGATAGTTACATAGTGGGAGCACTCACTGTGTTACTACACTATTCAACATGATAGTTACATAGTTAGAAGAAAAACTAGCTGTGCTACCCCGTCACATTCAGTCAGGCGGGGATCTCCTACACAGCTCTAAAATCCATCAGCCTGAGCTGTGAGACCTCAGTAGGATAATGAGAATATCGTCAAGTATTCCACTCAGGCCGCAGGGATGGTAGCATGGAAACAGAAGGGTACAGCTTGGAATGATGGGAGGAAAAGATGGGATAGACTAGGTAGAAGGAACAAGGAGGAAGGGGAAAAAGAGATGGGATACACTAGCCCGAGGATAGGATAGGGATGATGAAATTCATAGTCTTGAAGAATGACC
>NC_069446.1:6462062-6464562 GCF_026875155.1 Cherax quadricarinatus
CAGTAGCGCCAACCAACACACTGGTAGTAACGTCAACCAACACACTGATAGTAACGTCAACCAACACACTGGTAGTAACGTCAACCAACACACTGGTAGTAACGTCAACCAACACACTGGTAGTAACGTCAACCAATACACTGGTAGTAACGTCAACCAATACACTGGTAGTAACGCCAACCAACACACTGGTAGTAACGTCAACCAACACACTGGTAGTAACGTCAACCAACACACTGATAGTAACGTCAACCAATACACTGATAGTAACGTCAACCAATAAACTGGCAGTAACGCCAACCAACACACTGGTAGTAACGTCAACCAACACACTGATAGTAACGTCAACCAACACACTGGTAGTAACGTCAACCAACACACTGGTAGTAACGTCAACCAACACACTGATACTAACGTCAACCAATACACTGGTAGTAACGTCAACCAACACACTGGTAGTAACGTCAACCAACACACTGGTAGTAACGTCAACCAACACACTGATAGTAACGTCAACCAATACACTGATAGTAACGTCAACCAATAAACTGGCAGTAACGCCAACCAACACACTGGTAGTAACGTCAACCAACACACTGATAGTAACGTCAACATACACACTGGTAGTAACGTCAACCAACACACTGGTAGTAACGTCAACCAACACACTGGTAGTAACGTCAACATACACACTGGTAGTAACGTCAACCAACACACTGGTAGTAACGTCAACCAACACACTGATAGTAACTTCAACCAACACACTGGTAGTAACGTCAACATACACACTGGTAGTAACGCCAACCAACACACTGGTAGTAACGTCAACCAACACACTGATAGTAACTTCAACCAACACACTGGTAGTAACGTCAACATACACACTGGTAGTAACGTCAACCAACACACTGACAGTAACGCCAACCAACACACTGGTAGTAACGTCAACCAACACACTGGTAGTAACGTCAACCAACACACTGGTAGTAACGACAACCAACACACTGGTAGTAACGTCAACCAACACACTGGTAGTAACGTCAACCAACACACTGGTGGTAACGTCAACCAACACACTGATAGTAACGTCAACCAACACACTGATAGTAAGGTCAACCAATACACTGGTAGTAACGCCAACCAACACACTGGTAGTAACGTCAACCAACACACTGGTAGTAACGTCAACCAACACACTGGTAGTAACGTCAACCAACACACTGATAGTAAGGTCAACCAACACACTGGTAGTAACGCCAACCAATACACTGGTAGTAACGTCAACCAACACACTGGTAGTAACGTCAACCAACCCACTGGTGGTAACGTCAACCAACACACTGATAGTAACGTCAACCAACACACTGATAGTAAGGTCAACCAATACACTGGTAGTAACGCCAACCAACACACTGATAGTTAGTAACGTCAACCAACACACTGGTAGTTAGTAACGTCAACCAACACACTGGTAGTTAGTAACGTCAACCAACACACTGGTAGTTAGTAACGTCAACCAACACACTGGTAGTTAGTAACGTCAACAGAAGAGCTGCTAAATAACTACAAGAGTTACAGACTGAGATGTGATGAAGGCTGAGGACACTAAGTACTCCCACGTTAACTAATAAGAGGAAAAGAGAAGATATGACAAGTACATATGACGTAATAAAAGGATGTGTACAAGAAAATAATGAAGATTTTTCCAGCAGGAATAACAAGAAGCCTCAGTTATAAGCTGAAAAAGTGGAAAATATTGGAACAGATGGAAATCAGAAAAATTATGTAAAGTAAAAGGACACAAGTGCAACTAATGTGACATTTTATTGCGGCAACGTTTCGCTCTCCAGAAGAGTGAAACGTTGCCACAATAAAATGTCACATTAGTTGCACTTGTGTCCTTTTACTTTACATATTGTCGGTAATTCTACCAACTTTATTACAGAAAAATTATCTTGGTAGAATAGACGGCAGAACGACGGACTTTCAGTTTGCGAACTATGGTTCGATCCCAGCTCCTCTCCTTTCTCCACACACATACACACACACATGAGCTGGGAGTCGACCCCTGCAACCTCAACTAGGTGAGTGCACACACACACACACACACACACACACACACACACACACACACACACACACACACACACACACACACACACACACACACACACTCGTAAATATTCCAGATGTTAACTGCATACTCATCTCTTTGAGTTGAAAAATTAGCACGGACTCCAAGAACCTCAGAAAGGTGACGAAAAACGAGTAAAAAAATATATATGTAACATTCCTGCGATCCTTGACGCGTGACTGAGCATAAGTGTCTGATGGTGTGTGAGTATGATAGTGTGTATGATAGTGTGTATGTTGGTGTGTGAGTATGATAGTGAGTATAATAGTGTTTGTTGGTGTGTGAGTATGATAGTGTGTATGTTGGTGTGTGAGTATGATGGTGTGTATGTTGGTGTGTGAGTATGATAGTGTGTTAGTATGATAG
>NC_069446.1:6469562-6474562 GCF_026875155.1 Cherax quadricarinatus
CGTTTTCACTTTTTTATTTTTGTGTGAATATCAGGTGGTTCGTAAAGTAATCTGCGTGACGAAGGTCACACAAATAACCAGTACAGAGGAGAGAGATGATTATGACGACACTAACACATGAAGATGAAGGAGCAAGTATATAATAGAAGGAAGGAGGAAAAGGACGGGACAAATAGAGGAAAAGGGAAAGAATTGAAGATGATTGGTGAGGTCTGGCTACACTGCTCGCCTCATACACACATTAAAACACCGTATATTCTATGAACTATATTCTATGAACTATATTCTATGAATTATGTGCTCCATAGTCTCTAGGCTTTTCAATAGATGACTAAGCCTTTCCATCCCCAATAGGGCAAAAACGAACATATCTGTCTATTCCCACTTTGTTAAAAACGACCACTTTAACTTATCCTTTCTTGGCTCAGGACTACTAAATTTACCTGTTGTTGGAGACAAAAAAAAGGTGAAATTTAAAAGAACACTGAGAACACTGCGGCCGAAGATGAAAATTCCGAAAACTTCTTAAAATTTCGCTGACACTAAAGAATGAAAATAAATACTGGTTAGATAACAAAAAAATATTGAACTAAAACTGTCAGCTCTATATATTACACGGGGAGAGAGAGAGAGAGAGAGAGAGAGAGAGAGAGAGAGAGAGAGAGAGAGAGAGAGAGAGAGAGCAAAATACGGTCACTAAGACTGAACATTATTTCTCACATGCAAAATCCAAATACAGTAACACCTGACATAGGCCTAAGCTCATTTAACATCCTCTGATAAAGCCAATGAAAAGTTGAAGCAGCAAAGAGAAACATCACTGAGACTTTCTACCTGTGTAAAAACGTCGTTGGTTCACAGGCGAAACGTCTCGATAAAGTTCATCTTTGCCACTGTGTCTCTTTATTTCCACTTGCCAGTTTTTCCGTGATTTGTCTCCATCTCAAAAAGTCATTGATAACATGCTCATGTATTCTCCCCAACTTCCCACTCCTCCCACTCCTCCCACTCACTAGATCAGATTTCAGAATTTGCCACTGAAGTGGCTAGTTTATTGTGCACCCCATATCTATCCTGTAGAAGGGGTCCTCCCCAGTCATGAACTCCATATTCAACAATTTAAATGCATCATCACAGGACTTAAATATTCCGTGAAGACAGTTTAGACACAGGAATTATCGTATATTGTACACACTACTGATGTAGATCCTACATGGAATTGATGGCAGCAAAGTACACGAGAAGAATTATGGACCTGTAGCACCCACGTCACACGTAGTCAAAATCAAAATCTTTAGAAGACTCTTATGGCGCAGGACTGACTAATTTAGAACGGTACGCTCCCTGCCTCTGGCGACTGCTGCACCAGTTCGAAATGGTTCTGTACGCACTGCAAGACAAGTAATTAACACAGTCCTTGCGAAGCAATTAAGAAGTTTGATCACTGTGTAGCAGCACACAAACTATGTTCAAAAGGAAAAGCTGTAAAAAAAAAAAAGTAGGCAGACAGATTTTAAACTTTTTAAGAACACAGACCCGATGACTTGTAGTCAATGAAGGTAAATCTGCGGTCTCTTCATTGAAAAATTATGTTCTTCAGGGTGTTCAGTGTTCTCAGAGGTAGGAAAGTGCTCGATAATTAAGCTAAAAGGTAACTCAGCGAGGAAAAGGCGTTCAAGGCTTGCATTTCTGTCACTTCTTTTATAAGGAGAATTATCAGCATATCCCTAAATGTTTTCAGTAATAAATTAATAATAATAATAATAACAATAATAATATAAAAACATTATTATTATTATTATTGTAATTATAATAATAATAATAATAATAATAATAATAATAATAATAATAATAATAATAATAATAATTATTATTATTATTATTATTATTATTATTATTATTATTATTATTATTATTATTATTATTATTATTATTATTATAATCATCATTTTTACAAGTGAGGCAGTCCTAAATGACATTAATGGCAGACTATATAGAAAGCCCATGGTTATACAGAGCCTAGCTTAATCCTGTCCCCCCCCCAGGATACGACCTACAACAATCGACTAACATCCAGGTACCTACTTACTGCTAGGTGAACAGGAGCCCGCGTATCCCCCGTGCAGGGGATCGATCTTGGCCCCCCAGTAAGTGGGCTAGGGACGTTACCAACCAAGTAACATCATCATCAACAACAAAAGTAATAACAACAACAACAACAATAGTTAAATATATATACGAACACAATAGCAATAAAAAACGAACAACAGTCCAAAATTCCAGGAAAAAACAAAAGAAAAAAAGAGTGAACATTGCCCCAATTGCATGGCATGGTCCGAAAATTTAAATGAAAAGATGGGAAATCATGGGGGGAATGGAGAATTAGAAATGGGAACAGTGCAAATAATAGAACATGGGGAATAGCAACACCAGGAAATAGGGAGGAGGAGAACAGGGAATGGGAAAGGGTAAACTGGGAGAAGACCGAGTGGAAATAGGATATAGGGAAGCAAGAGGAGAGGGGAGGCAATAAGAGTGAGGAATTGGAAGGGAATAACTGAGAGATAAACGAGGGGAAAGAATGATAAATGAGGAAGATATATGGAAGGGAATTTGAGAGATATAACGGTGAAGGAAAACCTGGAACGACCGCCTCATATTTCCATAAAGGAAACCTTAGGTGAGATAAATTACTATAAACAAGTGAGCTAATTAGTGAATTAGTTTTAATAAGCGAGTTACGTTCATTATAGATGAGTGAGTTAGGTTAAATTTGTATACACTGATTACATTTAATTTTAGTTATGCTAGATATGTTAAGTAGCTTTAAATAAGGGAATTAAGTTTCTTTAGGAAAGTGAGTTGTTTAATTTACTTATATAAGTGAGTTAAGTAACGAAAGTTGATCAGTTAACTGTTAATTATTCAGTTAAGAAATCATTCATACCAGTGTCTCTATTTGGTAATATATTCACAAACTGACTGGTTGACTGACCCAGTCAATCAGCCAGTCAGTCAACCAGTTTGTTAGCCAGTCAGTCAACCAGTTTGTTAGCCAGTCAGTCAACCAGTTTGTTAGGCAGTTAGTCAGCCCGTCAGTCAACCAGTGAGTCATTCATTTGGTCAGCCAGTCAGTCAGCCAATCAGTTATCCGCTTAGTCAGCCAGTCAATCAACCAGTTTGTCAGCCAATCAGTTATCCGTTTAGTAAGCCAGTGCAGGAGGAGGCACTGTACGACGATCACTTGACGTGTGGAGTGGAGGAGGCACTGTACGACGATCACTTGGCGTGTGGAGTGGAGGAGGCACTGTACGACGATCACTTGACGTGTGGAGTGGAGGAGGCACTGTACGACGATCACTTGACGTGTGGAGTAGAGGAGGCACTGTACGACGATCACTTGACGTGTGGAGTGGAGGAGGCACTATACGACGATCACTTGACGTGTGGAGTGGAGGAGGCACTGTACGACGATCACTTGACGTGTGGAGTGGAGGAGGCACTGTACGACGATCACTTGACGTTGGAGTGGAGGAGGCACTGTACGACGATCACTTGACGTGTGGAGTGGAGGAGGCACTGTACGACGATCACTTGACGTGTGGAGTGGAGGAGGCACTGTACGACGATCACTTGACGTGTGGAGTGGAGGAGGCACTGTACGACGATCACTTGACGTGTGGAGTGGAGGAGGCACTGTACGACGATCATTTCTTCAACTTCATCTTCTTCGTCTTCTCCTTTTTCCTCTGTTATCTTCCTGCTCTCCCCCCTCGTCCTAACATCTCTCAACATGACAGTGTCAAACTGACAGAGAAACAGATAACAAGTCTCAGTGTAGCATTCACCCAGCGCAGCTCCTTGTTGATGCTGGCGTAGCTGCGTCAGTCCTGGCGTAGCAGCGTCAGACCTGGTGTAGATGCCTCAGTCCTGGCGTAGCTGCGTCAGTCCTGGCGTAGCTGCGTCAGTCCTGGCGTAGCAGTGTCAGACCTGGCGTAGCTGCGTCAGTCCTGGCGTAGCAGCGTCAGACCTGGTGTAGCTGCGTCAGACCTGGTGTAGCTGCGTCAGTCCTGGCGTAGCAGCGTCAGACCTGGTGTAGCTGCGTCAGACCTGGTGTAGCTGCGTCGGATCTGGTGTAGATGCGTCGGATCTGGCGTAGCCGCCTCATAGCTGGCGTTATTGCGTCAAGACAATACCTGAGGGATTCCATTTTCACTCACCAGTAAATCTTCGGTGGATTTTTTTTCTTAATGACTCACAAACAAATTTCTTTAATATAAAAAAAACCTTCCTAATAGATAATATTTTTACTAGATAATAGACAGCATTTTTACTAGTTAACAGACAGCATTTTTACTAGTAAATAGACAGCATTTTTGCAAGTTAGTAGACAGCATTTTTACTAGTTAATAGACAGTATTTTTACTAGTTAATAGACAACATTTTAACTAGTAAATAGACAGCATTTTTACTAGTTAACAGACAGCATTTTTACTAGTAAAGAGACAGCATTTTTGCAAGTTAGTAGACAGCATTTTTACTAGTTAACAGACAGCATTTTTACTAGTAAATAGACAGCATTTTTGCAAGTTAGTAGACAGCATTTTTACTAGTTAACAGACAGCATTTTTACTGGTTAATAGACAGCATTTTTGCTAGTTAATAGACATAATTTTTACTAGATAATAGACAGCATTTTTACTGGTTAATAGACGGCATTTTTGCTAGTTAGTAGACAGCATTTCTACTGGTTAATAGACAGTGACTTTTACTAGTTAACAGACCTTATATTGACTAGCTAATAGACAGCATGTTCACTAGACAGCATGTTCACTAGACAGCATGTTCACTAGACGACATGTTCACTAGACAGCATGTTCGCTAGACAGCATGTTCACTAGACAGCATGTTCACTAGACAGCATGTTCACTAGACAGCATGTTCACTAGACGACATGTTCACTAGACAGCATGTTCGCTAGACAGCATGTTCACTAGACA
>NC_069446.1:6477062-6484562 GCF_026875155.1 Cherax quadricarinatus
AAGAGAGAGAGAGAGAGAGAGAGGGGAAGAGAGAGAGAGAGAGAGAGAAGAGAGAGAGAGGAGAGAGAGAGCAAAAACAAGGCCCTAATTAGAGAGATAAACACTTAACACCAAAAGCAATTGGGGAGAAGAGGGAGGGGGGTGAGGGAGGGGGTAAGGGAGAAAGGGGTGTTGGAGGGGGAAGGGGAGGGGTGAGGGGTGCCACAGGTAGGCACTGAGGGGAGAAGTGGTGCCTTGAGGCCCAGCTCCCCCAGCACAGGTTAAAGGTGCCTAGCTCACCTGAAAGCTCCACCTTCCCCTTCCCCTTATCTCTCCCCTCTTTCCACTAACAGGCCGCGGGGGAGGGGAGGAGAGGGAGGGGGAGAGGGTGGGGGCAGAAGAGGGAAGAGTATGGGGTTTAAAGGGGTGAGGAGGGAAGGAAATTGAAGTAGAGGGGAGGAAATAGACGAGGGGAAAGGAAGGGAAGAGTGAAGAAAGGGGAGAGATGAGAGGGAGGGATGAGAGAAAGAGAGAGAGAGAGAGAGAGAAGAGGAGAGAGAGAGAGAGAGAGAAGAGAGAGAGAGAGAATAAAAAGCAGAGAGGTAAACAGAGGATAGATATAACAAATGAAGAAAAAGAATGAGAAAGGAAGAACCGATAAAGATAAAGAATGAGAAAAAGGATCTAAGAATGATAAATAAAGAATGAGCAAAAGAACAACTGAGAAAGATAAAAAAAAAAAACAGAATGTCAAAAGAATCAATAAAAAGAAAAATTTTCAAGATTATAAAGAAAAAATATATTAAGAATTCCCCATCACCTCCCCCATCTTTCTTCCCTTCCCCCTTCTTCCCCTTCACCTTCTTCCCCTTTCCCTCCTTCATTCCCTCTTCCCTCCCTTCCCTTCTCCCTTCCTCCCTTCCCACTCCCTTCCCTTCTCCTTTTCTTCTCCCCTCCCGTCCCTCCCCTGCCTCCCTTCCCCCTTCCTTCCAAAACCCCTTCCTCCCTTCCCCCTCCCTTAGCTTCTCCCTTCCTTCCTTCCTTCTCTCCTCTTCCTCCCTTCCCCTTCCTTCCCTCCCCCTTCCTCCCTTCCCTTTCCTTCCCTCCCCTTCTCTCCCCCTTCCCCCTTCCTTCCCTCTCCCCTTCCTCCCTTCCCTTCCCTTTCTATATAAGAATAAATCTATAACAGTCTTCTGTTTCTAACTTTCTAGCATAATACTGTACAATAGTTTGCTATATTCTGTCTCTTTCGAAACCAACTCCTAAAATTACGATAAAATTTAGGAAATGAAAAATAGTGCTCACTTGAGAGAGAGAGAGAGAGAGAGAGAGAGAGGAGAGAGAGAGAGAGAGAGAGAGAGAGAGAGAGATAGCAAACTGTATCATTTCCGCCTCTATTTCTGTTACTCCTCAGCTCCACCAACAGCGGCTTGGTTTCAAGAATGTCAGCTCCCTTACTATGCTGCTCCTGTCAGTCGCGTGCTGGTGTGGTGGTCCTCCTGGTGATAGTCTTGCGGTGTAGGGTCTTGTAGTCTTTCGTTATGGTAGCGTAGTCTTGAGATTGTGTTATCTTGTAATGTATTAGTGTGGTGTTGAGGTTGTGTTATCTTGTAGTGTGTTAGTGTGGTATTGACGGTTGTGTTATCTCGTAGTGTATTATGTGGTGTTGAGGTTGTCTTATCTTGTCACACTGTCGTGCATCTAGCCAGCGTGATTACAAAGTGCTTCTCCCTGTATAATACAGGCGCCAAGGCGAACAAAATACTGCAAAGGTGCTACTCTTTGTGTTACACAGGCACGAAGGTGAGCAAGCTACGAGTAGAGTTGTCCTTGAAAACAGTTTCCGTGGTGAAGAAAAGCAACTCCTCTGTGTTACGTCTGTGCCAGGGCAGACACAAGGAGGCGGAGGAGGATGCTCTGGCCTCTCCTCCCATCCTAAACCAATAATCGTGTCATTACGACATTATCCTAGGTGGCAAAAGTGGCATAACCTGTGATTCTGGACGGGATATTGCTTTCTGGAACGGGAATGAGGGGAAGCGCCAGACGTTCCCTAGATTCCTGAAAACAGGGGTGGGAATTAGGGGAAAGGAGAGGGAGGAAAGAGAGAGAGAAAGAGAGAATAAAGAAGAGAATGAATATAGGGGGCTGGGGATAACGCCAGTTCCAAGAGGGGAAGGTATGTGTTATTTTGGGATTCAATGAGGAGGGGAAAAAATGGGAAAGGTACATTTTTTTCTCTCACCTATTCTATTTTCTCTCTTTCCCTCCCACTTTCCTCGCTCCCCCCCCCCTTCCTTTCTTCTCCAGCTCTCCTTCTTTTGCTTACACCATCTTTTTCCTTCTTCTCTCTCCCTAACATCTCCTTCCTTCCTGTGACATTCTTCAAGACTACGGTGATCATCACCTGCTCCTAGGCTGACGGACTGCCTGCCTCATCTTCCGTATTTGCTGTATATATTTCTATTATGTCCTTCTACTGTATTGATAAAGCCACTGGTTGGCGAAACGTCTACAAGTAAAGACTCCCAGATGTTGCATATGTGTCTGATTCATTTTCTTGTATCAATGTTTATAAGACAATGAATGCGTGTGGTTTTGATCTTTGTTACCTTACTCTTGTAGGAGAGGGCATATCAGCGCCACCTGTGAGCCAGGTTCCTAACCAACAGGATCATTTCAGTGATGACGTACAGGTATTCCTTCCTTTTCCTTTACATTTTGTATTTCCTGATAACCTTGCAATGAGTCACTCCTCACTTCACTATCCACCGCATTTCTGCAAACTTGTACAATTACATTGCTACCTAGTCTCGTTCTACTACTCCGGGCACCGCCCCTCTCTCTTTCATATAATGGTTCCCTTCCCTTCGCGCTTCTGTGTAACCCATTATTGGTCCAAGACGGACCATTAATGGGTGTATTCTGCAAGCGTAATCTTCACTATCCTTATTGGCTACTATATTTGTTATGGTATATATAAATACTTTATTATGGTATTTATAAATACTATTTTGACTATTGCTCTCCTTTCATTACCAATGATGATTTCACTGTCATATATGTTAGGGCTCTCAGACGTAATTCATTTCGGGAAAAAGTGTCTTTCTGGTAAGCTACTTACTCCTTCTAGCCCTTAAGTTTGAGTCAACAGATATTGAGGGTTTAAGGAGGAGGTAACCTCGTAGCTGATGACAGCTTGTGTGAAGTGATTCGTTTCTCGGCTTCCCTGGAGGACCGTCATCAGTGACCCACATAATAACCTCATCCTCAATACCGTAACCCCATTAGCACTCTAGTGTCTGTGTGGATAAGGGCACTTATGGTCGGTTTACTTTAATTAGAGGAATCGTTTCGCCGTAACTGGCTTCATCAGTCATGATGATCATTTGCCTCGTATCGACGTGGTTCGTTTATGTCCTGCATTGTATATAAGTGTCCTTGTCCACGACTTGTTGGTGTCACCAGACTATTTAGAAGTTTCCTGGGTACCTGGTTCCTCACAGGGTCTACCAGCTCCAAGCTGGTGATTTACATTAGCCACTCCGACGATACCTCTTACGAGAAGCTCAGACCACCGTCTCATAGCCTGGATGATCATGGATGAAGGCACAAATACAGTGCAATGCCATATGGTACTGACAACGTTTCGTCCACGTTGTCATTAAAGGATCTCATTAAAATTATACCCCATTACAATGATGCCATAGAGATCGTGGTATCGTTTTAACGATGGTCAGTCGTCAATTAACGATAACTGCCATTATTCTTCTGGCACATTCTGTATCTGTCTGTCAGAGTATCCCTCGCCAATATATGCTTTCTGCTTTTATTCTTTGTTTCGTACAAATAAATGGCCTTACTCTATCTCAAGCCATTTCCACCCTCCTCCTACTCATTTATCTTCAACACCCACCTCCTACCCTCCTTTTACTTTCAGCCTCCGTCACCCACTTCCCACCTCCCCATCTTTCCCACCCCATCTCCCCACGTTTACCACCCACCTCCCCACCTAGAGAGCAGGTCAGGAAGCCCAGTCAAGTCAGACTACAATCCTCCACTTCTTCAATAATCCTGGGAGCCATGTTGAGACCTCTGACCACTCTGCAATATTCACACAAGGACCAGATGGGTCAACTCAGAATGGTCTCCAACTTGGCCTCCACAGGTCTGCTGAGTAGACTCCGAATCCTACTCAGTGACCGTGGGACGGTGAGCTGTATTCAATTTAGTGACTGTTGGACGGTGAGTCGTGTTCAGTTTAGTGTCAGTGGGACAGTGAATTATGCCCGATTCACTGTGATTCCACCCAGAATCAGTGAGTCTTAAACCGTGATTATTAATAATTTTTATTGTTATTCTAAAGCTTTTGTAATTTTTGTTGTCATCATCGTTCTTATAAACATTATTATTATCATTATAATTATTGGAGGCACAATGTATGATATAACCACGAAACGTGGTACAAAATGCTGAAACTACGTCAGGAGCAATTACAACAACAACAGGAGCCACCTGACAGGTACCACCACCTTCCAGGTGACACAACCTGCAAGGTGACACCACCACCACAGGAACCACCTGTCAGGTGACACCACCACCACAGGAACCACCTGCCAGGTGACACTACCTGCCAGATGGCACCACCTACGTCCTACGCTCCAGTAATGACGTTTTCAGTGACACGGATTTGCTCTTACTTGTACCACAGTCAAAATGTCTCTCTCTCTCTCTCTCTCTCTCTCTCTCTCTCTCTCTCTCTCTCTCTCTCTCTCTCTCTCTCTCTCTCTCTCTCTCTCTGAAAGGAGATAAATATTAAGATAAATTTCCACCGTGAAGGTCGACCAAAACAAAGTATTAAGATTTGAAGATTAGAAATAATAAAGCTTGACCTTTGACCTTTTGACTCCTGAAAGAAAGCTTGCGTTACCCTCCTCCTCTTCCTCCCCCCTCCTCCTCCTCCTCCTCCTCCTCCTCCTCCTCCTCTCTCCTCCTCCTTCTTCCTCTCCCCCTCCTACTTCTCCCCCTTTTTCCCCTTCTCCCCCTCCCCCTTCAGCCCCTTCCCTACTTCTTTCT
Organism: Cherax quadricarinatus; assembly: GCF_026875155.1. Classification (NCBI taxonomy): domain Eukaryota; kingdom Metazoa; phylum Arthropoda; class Malacostraca; order Decapoda; family Parastacidae; genus Cherax; species Cherax quadricarinatus. Next base: position 6,482,118 of record NC_069446.1, read on the forward strand.
GTCCCCTTTTCTTTTTCCATCCTCCTTACTCCCTCTTTTATGAAACCCCCCTTTTTATCCCCACTTTTCCTTCCCCCTTCTCTAATTCTCCCCTTGTCCTTTCTATCTCTCTATTTTACTTCTCTATTCTCTTTTCCTCCTTCTTATCCTTTCTGTCTTTCCCCCTTCAAGGGGGACCCCTTAGCAATAAATTTGTAAAAGAAGAAAATTTAGGCATTCAATTTGGGCAGTAAAAATGTAAGAATATATGGCATTAAAACAGAAGGGAGGATATTTGGCATTAATCCATGCAAGGAGGATCATTGTGGCATTAATCCCATGCAAGGGGGAAAACATTGGGCATTAAAATCCCTGAAAGAGGATCATTGGGATTTTAATACCATGAAAGGAGATCTTGGGGCATTTAATACCATGCAAGGGGTCATTGTGGATTTAAATCCCATGCAAGGAGGATCTTTGGCATTAATCCCTGCAAGGGGATATTGTGGATTAATACCTGAAAGGGGAGGATCATTGGGGCACTTAATCCCATGCAAGGAGGATCTTTGGGGCATTTAATAATGCAAGGAGGATCATTGTGGCATTAATACATGCAAGGGGGAAATTTTTGGGGCACTTAATCCAGAAGGGGGATCATTGGGACTTAATACCTGAAGGAGGATCATTGTGGCATTTAAATCCCGAAGGAGGATAGTGGACTTAATACCTGAAAGGAAAAAGGTCTTTTGGGGCATTAAACCCTGCAGGGACCTTGTGGCACTTAATACCATGCAAGGGGGATTATTGTGGCACTTAATCCCTGCAAGGAGGATCTTTGTGGACTGAATGCCTCTCTAGAAGGTCATCATGGTACTGAATACTATTTAGGGGGATCTTATGGCACAAAAATTCTTATAAGGATCTTAAAGGGTGCTAAGTCTCGATAGGGGTATTTAGCCCCTTTAACAAAGGGAACTTTTCTGCCATAAAGGGAAAAGTCTCTCTCTCTCTTCTTTCTTTTCCTGCCTAAAAAATATGAAAGGGTGTTAGCTTTCACCGACTGGCAAAAGTGGGGGAAAGAAAAATATCGCTTCTTAACCCATGGGAGCGGCTTTTTGCCTTTAAACTTGAAGGAATTTCTTAATTTCTCCTCCCCCCCCCCTACCCCAAAAAACCCTTCCACTCCCCTCCCTAGAGTATCTCTCTCTCTGGGGGGAAGAAAAGGGTTCAGGTCTCGGTACCTGAGGTACAGGGGTACCTACTGGTACATGGGTACCTGACGGGTACATGGGTCCCGGGGATGGTCACATGGGTTGATGGTCAATGGTTCCCTAGGGTCACATGGGTACCTGCTGGTCAATGGGTCCTGACTGGTCCGGGGTACCTGAAGGTCACGTGGGTACCTGAGGGTCAATGGGTCCCTGATGGTCCAGGGTACTGACGGGTCACATGGTTCCCTGACTGGTCACAGGGCCTGATGGTACGGGGTACCTGACTGGTACTGGGTATGATGGCCATGGGTACCTGCTGGTCACAGGGGTACCTGACGGCCAGGGGTATGATGGTCACAGGGTTATGACTGGTCACGGGGGGACCTGCCTGGTAATGGGTACCTGCTGGTCACGGGGTCCCGATGGTACAGGGTTCCTGATGGTCACAGGGCCTGATGGTCACGTGGTCCCTGATGGTACAGGGTTACCGATGGTCCGGGGTACCTGATGGTCACAGGGGTACTGACGGGTAAAAGGGTCCGACTGGTCACATGGGTAAAAAATTGTAACAGGGAGGACCTTTTCTAAACCGAAGCGGCGGTTTTTTGTGACAGTTTCGGTCCGACTTGGGCATTAATTGTCAACCCTAAAAAGGGTTCGGTGTGTGACTATTAAATACTCCGATTGGCCCCGAAAAGCGGGGTTTTCTCCGGTTTTAGAGAGACACCGTGAGAAAAACACTAGGGCTTTTGGGAAACTTTTTGGGGGTCCTGGGATTGGATCATTCAAAACCCCCGGGTTAAAAAAAGACGGTGTATTTTTGTGGGAAATCTATTACCAGGTTTATACCAAAAGGTTTTTTTCCCCTTTGGAGGGGTTATTTATGATTTTTCCCAGTCACAGCATTGACCTTGTTACCCTTTCAGCCAGATTGATTAGTCCCCGCGGGCGAAACGCCCGCCACAATGAAGATCCCCCGGAGGTTTACTGTGATGTGACAGACCCCTCGTCCGCTTCGTTTTTAACCCCCAACATTACGGGCCGTAATGGGAACCGGGAATGTTGGGGGGGTTCAGTACGGCGATGTCTCTGCAGCCTATAAAACCCACAAAAAAAGCGAGGAGATTTTTGTCTTCCCTTTACTTTCTGTTTTGTCTTTTTTCCGCGTTTTGCGGAAGGATTCGAGCCTCCCCCGTTCATGAGTTTCTCCCTGTTATAGTAACCAAAGGGCTACCGTAGGTCGCTCTTTACCGTG
>NC_069446.1:6489562-6507062 GCF_026875155.1 Cherax quadricarinatus
GCGAGATTAATTCCGGGTGGACTCGGATGAGTGAAGGATTGATGGAGAACAAGATAAATGTAATTGTATGATTATTTGATGTTAAGGTATAATGTTGACAAACCTGGGAATGAAAACATGATGTGAATTACGAGCTTTTGTTGGTTTTACTAGAAGATTGTTGTGTGTATTGTGTCTTCGGTTTTAATAAAAGCTTAGTCTGTGTATTGTCTTTTTTTTTAGGCTTGCGGAATGACAGGAGACACGCGAGCACGATAAGGAAAGGGGAAAAGTGGAGGTGAAAAGAGAAATGACACAGAGAGCATATACAAACACCTGTACACAATGAAACAGACATAAATGCACATGTTCACAGACACACACAGAGACATAAACATACACACACACACCACACACTGGAGGGTTGGAGGGTTAGGGGGGACATGATAACGACATACAAAATTCTGCGAGGAATAGATAAGGTGGACAGAGACAGGATGTTCCAGAGATGGGACACAGAAACAATGGTTCACAATTGGAAGTTGAAGACTCAGATGAGTCAAAGGGATGTTAGGAAGTATTTCTTCAGTCATAGAGTTGTCACGAAGGGGAATAGTCTGGCAAGTGATGTAGTGGAGGCAGGAACCATACATAGTTTTAAGATGAGGTATGATAATGCTCATGGAGCGACCACTGAAGAGGCGGCGTCAGGAGCTGAGTCTCGACCCCTGCAACTACAATTAGGTGAGTACACACAAACGCAACGTGCACACACACAAACATATCAACGAACTGGCTCACGAAATCGTAATGACACGATTGCAAACAAACCATACCCCGGCTGGGATTGAACCCGCGGTCAGAGAGTCTCAAAACTCCAGCCCGTCGCGTTAGCCACTAAAGATAAATCAGAAGAACATTACCCGGCTATAAGAGGAAACAGCGGCTAAGCTAAGAACAATGACTAAGATAATGCACCAAGGATCACTACCATTAATAATAACTAAGAAAACGCACAAAGGATCACTTTTATTGGTTAGATTAATGTTAGTCTGGTCACTGTGGTCAATGTTTATATTAATGTTAGTCTGGTCACTGTGGTCAGTGTTAATATTAATGTTAGTCTGGTCACTGTGGTCAGTGTTAATATTAATGTTAGTCTGGTCACTGTGGTCAGTGTTTATATTAATGTTAGTCTGGTCACTTTGGTCAGTGTTTATATTAATGTTAGTCTGGTCACTGTGGTCAGTGTTTATATTAATGTTAGTCTGGTCACTGTGGTCAGTGTTTATATTAATGTTAGTCTGGTCACTTTGGTCAGTGTATATATTAATGTTAGTCTGGTCACTGTGGTCAGTGTTAATATTAATGTTAGTCTGGTCACTGTGGTCAGTGTTTATATTAATGTTAGTCTGGTCACTGTGGTCAGTGTTAATATTAATGTTAGTCTGGTCACTGTGGTCAGTGTATATATTAATGTTAGTCTGGTCACTGTGGTCAGTGTTAATATTAATGTTAGTCTGGTCACTGTGGTCAATGTTAATATTAATGTTAGTCTGGTCACTGTGGTCAGTGTATATATTAATGTTAGTCTGGTCACTGTGGTCAGTGTTAATATTAATGTTAGTCTGGTCACTGTGGTCAGTGTTAATATTAATGTTAGTCTGGTCACTGTGGTCAATGTTTATATTAATGTTAGTCTGGTCACTGTGGTCAGTGTTAATATTAATGTTAGTCTGGTCACTGTGGTCAATGTTAATATTAATGTTAGTCTGGTCACTGTGGTCAGTGTTAATATTAATGTTAGTCTGGTCACTGTGGTCAGTGTATATATTAATGTTAGTCTGGTCACTGTGGTCAGTGTTAATATTAAATGTTAGTCTGGTCACTGTGGTCAATGTTAATATTAATGTTAGTCTGGTCACTGTGGTCAGTGTATATATTAATGTTAGTCTGGTCACTGTGGTCAGTGTATATATTAATGTTAGTCTGGTCACTGTGGTCAGTGTTAATATTAATGTTAGTCTGGTCACTGTGGTCAATGTTTATATATTAATGTTAGTCTGGTCACTGTGGTCAGTGTTAATATTAATGTTAGTCTGGTCACTGTGGTCAATGTTAATATTAATGTTAGTCTGGTCACTGTGGTCAGTGTTAATATTAATGTTAGTCTGGTCACTGTGGTCAGTGTTTATATTAATGTTAGTCTGGTCACTGTGGTCAGTGTTAATATTAATGTTAGTCTGGTCACTGTGGTCAGTGTTAATATTAATGTTAGTCTGGTCACTGTGGTCAGTGTTTATATTAATGTTAGTCTGGTCACTGTGGTCAGTGTATATATTAATGTTAGTCTGGTCACTGTGGTCAGTGTATATATTAATGTTAGTCTGGTCACTGTGGTCAGTGTATATATTAATGTTAGTCTGGTCACTGTGGTCAGTGTATATATTAATATTAGTCTGGTCACTGTGGTCAGTGTATATATTAATGTTAGTCTGGTCACTGTGGTCAGTGTATATATTAATGTTAGTCTGGTCACTGTGGTCAGTGTATATATTAATGTTAGTCTGGTCACTGTGGTCAGTGTATATATTAATGTTAGTCTGGTCACTGTGGTCAGTGTATATATTAATGTTAGTCTGGTCACTGTGGTCAGTGTATATATTAATGTTAGTCTGGTCACTGTGGTCAGTGTATATATTAATATTAGTCTGGTCACTGTGGTCAATGTTAGGTTGCGTAGATTTTCCGCCGTTTGAACATATTGATCTTTCTATAACCTATGTGTAAGGTAACTTTGTGTTTGCGTCTTCAGTCAAGTATGTATGTTCTCTTGCATTTTTTCTCCCATTTTGTCTTAGATGTTTACATTTTGTTGACGAAAGAACAGAACTTACGGAAAATATCTACATCTCTCTCTCTCTCTCTCTCTCACACACACACACACACACACACACACACACACACACACACACACACACACACACACACACACACACACACACACACACACACATACACACACACGCACTTCTAGATTCTAAAACAAACCAGCGCCTCCTTCATACTGTATTCAAGAGAGCCAACTCTCATCCCAACTTTGGCTAAGGACGAAAAAACTTTTCCGGGACGCCATTGACTAAGGGAGCCGGATAGTGAGGCGGAGGATCACCCCCAGCCAGCAGTACCTCCTCTGATACCAACTATAGGATCATCTCTAGCCGGCAATACCTCTTCTGATAGCAGCTTAAGGATCACCTCCAGCTGGTAGTACCTCCTCTGATACCAGCTTTGAGATGACAGACAGCTGGCAATACCTCCTCTAACACCAGCTTTCAGATCACAACCTATGGTACCAGATTTGGGATCAGCATCATCTGGTGATCTCCTAAGTATGATTACTGACGCAGCGACGACATCACTCGCGAGAAATACTGTACTCTAAATATGCACATACAACCTCGAACTTAAGAAAACATTTCTGTTGTGTGTAGAATAAATCAAGTTATCCCTTTAACCAGCAATTAAAAGAAATTATTAGTTATTTTTACAATGAATAATGAGTTCTTATAAGTATCCCTTCCCCTTTTCTTTAATTACTCTCTCTCTCTCTCTCTATCTATCTCTCTCTCTCAAAATAGTTTCATCTCGTTCAGTGCCTCCTCCTCTACTCCACACGTCAAGTGATCGTCGTACAGTGCCTCCTCTACTCCACACGTCAAGTGATCGTCGTACAGTGCCTCCTCTACTCCATACGTCAGGTGATCGTCGTACAGTGCCTCCTCTACTCCACACGTCAAGTGATCGTCGTACAGTGCCTCCTCCACACGTCAAATGATCGTCACTCGTCAGATAAACTTTTCCCTTCTATTTGTCCTGAGTGGAAATGTTAATTATTTCTACTGAAGATAACTGCAGGATTAATTAAGAATTCTGATTGACTTTCTCTTTACCTGAATGTTATTCTGATTCACCTTCTGGGTAGTGAGAATGATGACGAGTGAGAGTAATGCATGTAGATACTGACACAACACAGACACAGACACACATACATACAAAACAGACACAATAACCGTACACACATTTTCGTTTGCAATAGCAGCAGAAACGAACTGACAGACACAAGCTTACTCAGCAGCTGAGAGATTAACAACAAGCATACTCAGCAGCTGAGAGATTAACGACAAGCTTATTTAACAGCTGAGAGATTAACAACAAGCATACTCAGCAGCTGAGAGATTAACAACAAGCTTACTTAACAGCTGGGTGATTAACGACAAGCGATTAACGAGAGAAAGAAAAAGACACTCTGGTACTCACTCCTGTGGGCAGTGTCTGTCATGTCTCGCTGAATCTTCACTCTTCTCAGTCCCTTATCCTGCAGACTCGCTGCAAAATAACACCAGAGAAATGTAAACAAAAATCTTAACAAACACACAGATAAAGACATTAACAGAATCATGACAAAGATATACCTAAATATAACGTAAAAAATATCGAATATATAAATACAAACAAAAACACGAACAAAGGCAACATTATCCCGAAGGATAAATTTCACAATACTGTTCTTGGAGAACAAATCGCAACTAAATTGTAAATATGAGAGAAAAATTTTGTTGACGACGTTTCGGTCCGTCTGATGATTTATTACTAAGAGTCACCACGTTTCGGAGTACATCCTTTCCGATGCTGGTTTCCTTCTGTTTGTCTGTCTACCAATAATATAGATGGGTATTGGTAGCTCTATTCGCTTGCAGGCTCCAATATTCTGTGTAACACAGGTAGAGGGGTTTCAAACACACTCGTAGGTTTTGTCCTGTGGAAAGGACGGTAACGTCCTGGTGGGTTTAGTCCTGGGTGAGCTATGGCTGCGCCTTCCTCTGCATCTGAACGGGCTTGTTGATTTACTGACCTACTGTCTATTTACCTACTTCCCTGCCCTCTCCCAGTCGTGCCTTGATAGAGCTCCAGAACGGGCCAACCATCTTTTAAATTAAATGTGAAAGGGGATCCTTGTTATACACGTCGTTTGACGAAGAGTTATCCCTGATTTGTGGGTTTCTCATGAAAGACGTCATCGGTACCTTGAACTAACCAGTCTCCCAAAGATACAAACAAGGACAGAATTAAGAGGTTGACGTGGGCGTGAGAAAGGGGTGAGAAGGAGTGAGAGGGAGTAAGAGGGCGTGAGTGGGCTGGAGGTAGATGAGTGTGTTGACATCCAGAATAGTCGCCCTGTAAAACTTACTGACATTTTCAAAGCCTTACTGTGTGTGCGTATGTGTGTGTGTGCGTGAGTGTGTGTGTGTGTGTGTGTGTGTGTGTGTGTGGTGTGTGTGTGTGTGTGTGTGTGTGTGTGTGTGTGGGTGTGTGTGAAAGAGAGAGAGAGAGAGAGAGAGAGAGAGTGTGTGTGTGTGTGTGTGTGTGTGTGTATTCACCTAGTTGAGGCTGCAAGGGTCGAGTCACAGCTCCTGGCCCCGCCTCTTCACTGGTCGCTACTAGGTCAATCTTCCTGTATCATACCTCTTCTTAAAGCTATGTATGGATCCTGCCACCACTACATCACTCCCCAGACTATTCCACTTCCTGACAACTCTGTGACTGAAGAAATACTTCCTAACATCCCTGTGATTCATCTGATTCTTCAACTTCCAATTGTGACCCCTTGTTGCTGTGTCCCATCTCTGGAACATCCTGTCTCTGTCCAGCTTGTCGATTCCTTTCAGTATTTTATATGTCGTTATCATATCCCCCCTATCTCTCCTGTCCTCCAGTGTCATCAGGTTGATTTCCCTTAGCCTCTCCTCGTAGGACATGCCCCTTAGCTCTGGGACTAGTCTTGTTGCAAACCTTTGCACTTTCTCTAGTTTCTTTACGTGCTTGCCTAGGTGTGGGTTCCAAACTGGTGCCGCATACTCCAATATGGGCCTAACGTACACGGTGCACAGGGTCCTGAATGATTCCTTATTGAGATGTCGGAATGCTGTTCTGAGGTTTGCTAGGCGCCCATATGCTGCAGCAGTTATTTGGCTGATGTGCGCTTCAGGAGATGTGCCTGGTGTTATACTCAACCCAGATCCTTTTTCTTGAGTGAGATTTGTAGTCTTTGGCCCACTTGACTGCACTCCGTCTGCGGTCTTCTGTGCCCTTCTCCAATCTTCATGACTTAGCACTTGGTGGGTTTGAACTCCAGGAACCAGTTGTTGGACCAGGTATGCAGCCTGTCCAGATTCCTTTGTATTTCTGCCTGGTCCTCGTCCGATTGGATTCTTCTCATCAACTTTACATCATCTGCAAACAGCTACGCTTCTGAATCTATTCCTTCCGTCATGTTCACAAATACCAGAAACAGCACCGGTCCTAGGACTGACCCCTGTGGAACCCCGCTCGTCACAGGCGCCCACTCTAACACCTCGCCAAGTACAATGACTCGCTGTTGTCTTCCTGACAGGTAATACCTGATCCATCGCAGTGCCTTCCCTTTTATCCCTGCCTGGTCCTCCAGCTTTTGCACTAATCTCTTTTGTGGAACTGTGTCAAACGCCTTCTTACAGACCAAGAAAACACAATCTACCCACCCCTCTTTCTCTTGTCTTACTGCTGTCACCCTGCCATAGAACTTCAGTAGGTTTGTGACACAAGATTTCCCGTCCCTGAAGCCGTGCTGGCTGTCGTTGATAAACTCATTTCTTTCTATGTGCTCCAGCACTCTTCTGATAATCTTCTCCGTGACTTTGCATACTATACATGTCAGTGACACTGGTCTGTAGTTTAATGCTTCATGTCTGACTCCTTTTTTAAAAATTAGGACTATGTCTGCTGTCTTCCATACATCAGGTAGTAGCCCTGTTACGATAGATGTGTTGAAGATTGTTGTTAGTGATAAACATAGCGCCTCTGCTCCCTCTCTAAGGACCCATGGAGAGATGTTATCCGGTCCAATCGCCTTGGATGTATCTAGCTCGCTTAGCAGCCTCTTCACTTCATCCTCGGTTGTATGTATTGTGTCCAACAGTCGATGGTGGAGCCCAGCTCTCCGTCTTTCTGGAGTCCCTTCTGTCTCCTATGTGAACACTTCTTTGAATCTCATGTTGATCTTGTGACCTCCCCTCCTTCCTTCCTTAGCCTGATTACCTGGTCCTTGACTGTGTGTTTTCCTCCTGATGTGGCTGTACAACAACTTCAGGTCAGATTTGGATTCCGCTGCTATGTCATTTTCGTATTGTCGTTGGGCCTCCCTTCTTACCTGTGCACATTCATTTCTGGTGTGTGTGTGTGTGTGTGTGTGTGTGTATGTGTGTGTGTGTGTGTGTGTGTGTGTGTGTGTGTGTGTGTGTGTGTGTGTGTGTGTGTGTGTATGTGTATGTGTGTGTGTGTGTGTGTGTGTGTGTGTGTGTGTGTGTGTGTGTGAGTGTGTGTACGTGTACGTGTGCGTGTATTTGTGTACACGCCTGGGAGAACACATCCTTGACTCCCCCATGAAGTCACTATATATAGCTCTCATTAGCGTTTACTGCCAGAGTGGCACCCTGTGCTGAATGTGCCTGTAAGTTGGCACTGCTTCTCGATTATAACAAATGTGCCTGTAAGTCGGCACTGCTTCTCTACTATAACGAATGTTCCTGTAAGTTGGCACTGCGTCTCTATTATAATGCTGGACATGTGGCACTGCCTCTCTATTGTAACGCTAGACATGTGGCACTGCTTGTATATTATAAAGCAATAGAAGTGCCATTACATGTGTTTTACGCCGAAAAATACCTGACATTTTTATGTGTATTATAACATATGTGGCATTATATTTTATGGCGTAAGAGAAGTGGCACTATATGTTATGACGGTTTTGAAGTATGTTATGACGTAGATGAAAGACAAGAGACATGGCACCGTCTTATGATGAAAGGGAGATGACGCTGTCTTTCATGATGTAGAAATAACAGTTCTTGTATTATAACGTAACAGACGTAGCTTTATCTTTAATGACGTAACAAAAGTGTCTCTTACTTCATTGAGGTCAAAGATGTTTGTAAAAGTTGAGGTCTAGCTAGGAGGTGTAGAAGTTGAAATCTAGCTAGGAGGTGTAGAAGCTGAAATCTAGCTAGGAGGTGTAGAAGTTGAAATCTAGCTAGGAGGTGTAGAAGTTGAAATCTAGCTAGGAGGTGTAGAAGCTGAAATCTAGCTAGGAGGTGTAGAAGTTGAAATCTAGCTAGGAGGTGTAGAAGTTGAAATCTAGCTAGGAGGTGTAGAAGTTGAAATCTAGCTAAGAGGTGTAGAAGTTGAAATCTAGATAGGAGGTGTAGAAGTTGAAATCTAGCTAGGAGGTGTAGAAGTTGAAATCTAGCTAGGAAATATAGATGTTGAAGTCTAGGATGTATGGAAATTGAAGTCTAGAATGTACAGAAGTTTATGTCTAGCATGCATAAAAGTTGAAATCTAGGCTGTAAAAAAGGTGAAGTCAAAGGCAATATTAGATTTCAGCTAGAAGGAGTTGGATTTGAGAATCTAGTTCCTAGGTAAGAATGAAAGCGAGTCTCACTCCTGCCATCCACACATAACCTCACTTACTACTGCCATACTAACATAACCTCACTTACTCCTGACATCCTAACATAACCTCACTTACTACTGCCATACTAACATAACCTTACTTACTCCTGACATCCTAACATAACCTCACTTACTCCTGCCATCCTAACATAACCTCACTTACTCCTGCAATCCTCACATAACCTCACTTACTCCTGCCATCCTCACATAACCTCACTTACTCCTGAAATCCTCACATAACCTCACTCCTGCCATCCTCACATAACCTCACTTACTCCTGCCATCCTAACATAACCTCACTTACTCCTGCAATCCTCACATAACCTCACTTACTCCTGCCATCCTCACATAACCTCACTTACTCCTGCCATCCTCACATAACCTCACTCCTGCCATCCTCACATAACCTCACTTACTCCTGCCATCCTCACATAACCTCACTTACTCCTGCCATCCTCACATAACCTCACTTACTCCTGCCATCCTCACATAATCTCACTTACTCTGCCATCCTCACATAACCTCACTTACTCCTGCCATCCTCACATAACCTCACTCCTGCCATCCTCACATAACCTCACTTATTCCTGCCATCCTCACATAACTTCACTTACTCCTGCCATCCTCACATAACCTCACTTACTCCTGCCATCCTCACATAACTTCACTTACTTCTGCCATCCTCACATAACCTCACTTACTCCTGCCATCCTCACATAACTTCACTTACTCTTGCCATCCTAACATAACCTCACTTACTCCTGCCATCCTCACATAACTTCACTTATCCTGCCATCCTCACATAACTTCACTTACTCTTGCCATCCTAACATAACCTCACTTACTCCTGCCATCCTCACATAACCTCACTTACTCCTGCCATCCTCACATAACTTCACTTACTCTTGCCATCCTAACATAACCTCACTTACTCCTGCCATCCTCACATAACTTCACTTACTCTTGCCATCCTAACATAACCTCACTTATTCCTGCCATCCTCACATAACTTCACTTACTCCTGCCATCCTCACATAACCTCACTTGCTCCTGCCATCCTAACATCACCTCACTTACTCCTGCCATCCTCACATAACTTCACTTACTCCTGCCATCCTAACATAACCTCACTTACTCCTGCCATCCTCACATAACTTCACTTACTCCTGCCATCCTAACATAACCTCACTTACTCCTGCCATCCTCACATAACTTCACTTACTCCTGCCATCCTCACATAACTTCACTTACTCCTGCCATCCTAACATAACCTCACTTACTCCTGCCATCCTCACATAACTTCACTTACTCCTGCCATCCTCACATAACCTCACTTACTCCTGCCATCCTAACATAACCTCACTTACTCCTGTCATCCTCACATAACATCACTCCTGCAATCCTCACATAACCTCACTTACTCCTGCCATCCTCACATAACCTCACTCCTGCCACCCTCCCATAACCTCACTTACTCCTGCCATCCTCACATAACCTCACTTACTCCTGCCATCCTCACATAACCTCACTTACTCCTGCCATCCTCACATAACCTCACTTACTCCTGCCATCCTCACATAACTTCACTTACTCCTGCCATCCTCACATAACCTCACTTACTCCTGCAATCCTCAAATAACCTCACTTACCCCTGCCATCCTCACATAACCTCACTTACTCCTGCCATCCTCACATAACCTCACTTACTCCTGCCATCCTAACATAACCTCACTTACTCCTGCATCCTCACATAACCTCACTTACTCCTGCCATCCTCACATAACCTCACTTACTCCTGCCATCCTCACATAACCTACTTACTCCTGCCATCCTAACATAACCTCACTTACTCCTGCCATCCTCACATAACCTCACTTACTCCTGCCATCCTCACATAACCTCACTTACTCCTGCCATCCTAACATAACCTCACTTACTCCTGCCATCCTCACATAACCTCACTTACTCCTGCCATCCTCACATAACCTCACTTACTCCTGCCATCCTCACATAACCTCACTCCTGCCATCCTCACATAACCTCACTTACTCCTGCCATCCTCACATAACCTCACTCCTGCCATCCTCACATAACCTCACTTACTCCTGCCATCCTCACATAACCTCACTTACTCCTGCCATCCTCACATAACCTCACTTACTCCTGCCATCCTCACATAACCTCACTTACTCCTGCCATCCTCACATAACCTCACTCCTGCCATCCTCACATAACCTCACTTACTCCTGCCATCCTCACATAACCTCACTCCTGCCATCCTCACATAACCTCACTTACTCCTGCCATCCTCACATAACCTCACTTACTCCTGCCATCCTCACATAACCTCACTCCTGCCATCCTCACATAACCTCACTTACTCCTGCCATCCTCACATAACCTCACTTACTCCTGCCATCCTAACATAACCTCACTTACTCCTGCCATCCTAACATAACCTCACTTACTCCTGCCATCCTCACATAACCTCACTTACTCCTGCCATCCTCACATAACCTCACTTACTCCTGCCATCCTCACATAACCTCACTTACTCCTGCCATCCTCACATAACCTCACTTACTCCTGCCATCCTCACATAACTTCACGTTCCACTTAGAAACAAGAAACTGCGTAGGTTAATAAGGAGAAGAGCCTAAGTTCTTTATTTTTCTATAGTTCTCTTTACTTTTTTATAGTTTTTCTTTTTTTTCTATATTTTTTTTTTTTAATTTTCTATAGATCTCTTTATTTTTCTGTAAATCTCTTTATTTTTTATAGTTATCTTTATTTTTCTATAGTTCTCTTCATTTTTCTATAGTTCTCTTCATTTTGCTATAGTTCTCTTTATATTCCTATAGATCTCTCTTTATTTTTCTATAATTTTCTTTATTCTTTTAAATTTTTTTTAGAATTTTTCTATATTTCTCTTAACTCTTGTATAGTTTTCTTTTATTATTCGATAGTTCTCTTTACTTCTCTGTCCTTATTTACTTTCCTATACTTCTCTTTATTTTTAGTAGCTCTCTTTACTTTTAATACTTCTCTTTATTTTTAGTAGTTCTCTTTACTTTTAATACTTCTCTTTATTTTTAGTAGCTCTCTTTACTTATAATACTTCTCTTTATTTTTAGTAGCTCTCTTTACTTTTAATACTTCTCTTTATTTTTAGTAGCTCTCTTTACTTTTAATACTTCTCTTTATTTTTAGTAGCTCTCTTTACTTTTAATACTTCTCTTTATTTTTAATAGTTTTCTTTACTTTTAATACTTCTCTTTATTTTTATTAGTTCTCTTTGCTTTTCTATTCTTCTTTACTTATCTATAGTTCTCATGATATTTTACGTTCTTTTGGTAAGGTTTTTGACTTTTTTTAGTTGAGTTCTGCAAATGATTTAATGTTTCATCTCAGGTTCTTGTGTTCTTCGTATGACTTATTAGGTTCTTAGGTTATCAAGTTTACCTTCTGTTCTTCATACGAATTATCGTTCTCTTTCTAAGTTCCCTTGTTCTTCCTTTGCTTTATTATGTCCCTAAGTTCTCAAGTCTTTATTGTTATAACTTTTGGCTCCTTATAGAGGAATTCAGAACATTGCAATTATTTCTTTTGTAAATAAATCTGAAAAAAATTCATTAAAAATCTACATAATTAGGCAATTTATACTTTAAATTAAAAAATTTTTAAAAAATCATTAAAAATCTACATAATTAGGCAATTTCTTCTTTAAATTAAATAAATCCGAAAAAGTCATTAAAAATCTACGTATTTAGGCAATATCTAGTATAAATTAATACTGTTTTTAGTCATATATGTAATTTTAATAGAAAAAAAACGAAATTTCTTAAAATTGCTTGAAAAATCTCAAGGAAAACGTGAAAAATGGTACGAAATGTTTGCGAAATATTAACCATTTTTACGATAGCTACCGCTACATTTACTATTTTTACGATATCTGCCACTATTTTTGCGAAAAAGAATAACAGTTTCTACGATAGTTACCACATTATGAAAAATCAACAATATTTACGATAGTCACCACTACTTTTTACGAAATATTAACTATTTCCAGGATAACCACGACTTACCTTTACGATGATCGATATCTACGTCGTGTATGACGATGCGTATTGTCTCTCCTTCCGTGACCGAGCTCTGTCTCTTGAGCCCGTCGTCCATGCCCAGGTCTCTCGAAGTGTTGACCTCCAGTGATTGCGTGATGCGAGGTGGCACGCCCACGCCCGCTGTGGGGGTGGGCGTGGTGGCTGGGTATCCCGTTGTCCCTCGTGGTGAGGCTGGGGGCGTGGGTAGTATTCTACCCCCCTCAGATCTGAGAGCGGGATAGATAGTATATGTGAGAGAGAGACTCCATGGTATATATGCGCTGACTGGTAACTCGGTATATATGCAATGAGATGTGTAGTTGCGTCCCGGTATACATTTACAGATTCACTCCTCTCTGTGTATACTGTATAAAGTGAGAGGTATACATCTCTCGCTGTATATACACTGAGGAAAAAAACACTTCTAGTTAGATGTACAGTGATATAATATATATATATATATATATATATATATATATATATATATAATATATATATATATATATATATATATATATATATTATATATATATATATATATATATATATATATATATACATATATATATATATATATGTATATATATATATATATATATATATATATATATATATATATATATATATATATATATATACAGTGAGTGAGAGAGAGAGAGAGACAGAGAGAGAGGGAGGGAGGGAGGGAGAGGGAGGGAGGGAGAGGGAGGAAGAGAGAGAGAGAGAGGTAAATCTGTGTTGGTTATTGAGAGAATGTAGTGGTGGAGGGTCGATCCTCCGTTTGGTCAAGCGTGTTAAAACTCACACTGCTGAGGATTTCCTCCTAGTGGGGCGGTACTCTTCTTCCGGGTGCAGCAACCACTGCTCGTCCTCCAAGCTTGAGGATAACGTCCTTCTTGGAGAGCTCTGAGCGGAAGTCACTCCACTTCCTCCTCCTCCAGAGCCTCCTACAAGAGGAGCGACCTCAGGAGAGAGAGGCGTGGAAGAAGACTCCAGACCTGAGGAAAAGAGAGAGAGAGAGAATTAGAAGTTAAATATTGAGTGTCAGTCGCTCAAAGGACGGAAGGCTCGATCCTCCATCCGTTAACTGAAATTTGGTGTCTGACCCACCAGATTACGGAAGCCTGCGGTCTACGGGCAGCAACAGCCTGGCTGATCAGCCTGTCAATCGTAATTCTTGTTTCGGGATGGATTGCAAGAGAAAAACTCGCGAATGCGGTCACAGGTATATGTCATGTAGGTCAGGATCATCGTCCCCGCCATCCAGCCCCAGAGATGGTCTCCTGTACACTGGTCGTGAATGCTTTCCTAATCTCAGCGTAGGTACCACAGCCTGGTTGATCAGAGGAAAACTCCTGCATGGACAGTATAATATATATATATATATATATATATATATATATATATATATATATATATATATATATATATATATATATATATATATATATATATATATATATATATATATATATATGTTGTGCCGAATAGGTAAAACTTGCGATTTTGGCTTAAACAGCAACGATCTTCTTGCTGAATAAGACAAGCGAAAATTTGTGTGTGCAATAATTTCGCAAAAATCATTATAACCTAACGAGAAAAATATATTTCATTGTGTTTGTTTATAATTAAATTATTGCAAAATTATCATCTAAAATATTTTAGGTTAAATTAAATTGCGCTTGTTATAATAAGGTTAGGTAAGTTTTCTAAGGTTCTTTTGGTAAAAAATTAATTTTTACATTAACATGAAAAAATATATCTCTAAATTTATAAGAGAAAATTTTAGAAAGGACTTAATTTTAAATGAGTTCTTGATAATTGATCAGTTTTACCTATTCGGCACGACGCACACACACACACACACACACACACACACACACACACACACACACACACATACACACACACACACACACCCCACACCACGCATAAAACACACACACAACACACACACACACACACACACACACACACACACACACACACACACACATATATATATATATATATATATATATATATATATATATATATATATATATAAATATAGAGAGAGAGAGAGAGAGAGAGAGAGAGAGAGAGAGGTAAATCTGTGTTGGTTATTGAGAGAATGTAGTGGTGGAGGGTCGATATATATATATATATATATATATATATATATATATATATAATATATATATATATATATATATATATATATATATTACTAGGTCCCATTTCTGCATCTGACACACGTCTCCACCCACAGACTCTTTGTATTGTGGTGACATTCCAGTTCACTGCAGTTCACTGGTTCTATTCACACCGAGTTCAAGTTTATTGCGGCAAAGTGGCAGCCGAGTAGTGTTGTCTGCATGGTGTGAACTGTACAAGTTCTAAACGACTGCTAGACATAACGAAGCCACAGCCTAGTGCCCAGCTGACAGAGAGAGAGAGAGAGAGAGAGAGAGAGAGAGAGAGAAGAGAGAGAGAGAGAGAGAGAGAGAGAGAGAGAGAGAGAGAGAAAAGAAGAGAGAGGAGAGAGAGAGAGAGAGAGAGAGAGAGAGAGAGAGAGAGAGAGAGAGAGAGAGAGAGAGAGAGAGAGAGAGAGAGAGAGAGAGAGAGAGAGAGAGAGAGAGAGAAAACCACGATCCCTGTGAAGACAAGACACAGAGCAAACTGTCAGTGAGACAAAGTTTCCGTTTTCACAGAGCGAAATTTTTTCCAATATAGGCTTGTTCTGCAAGCTGTCACAACTTCACTTTTGTTGGAGGTACCTCATTTGCATACAGATTTGATCCCTTTTAGACAAACGCCCAAGTGTTGCTGAAGGAACGCCGCCCTGACAGACAGGGACCTCACATCTACTCTGGCGAACACTCAAGTAAATAATCCTGTTGATCATTGGGAAATAAGATCAGCGAGAAGAGCTACTTGATAAACAGCTACAAGTTTGTTTCAGTAACACTGGTGACCATTGATCCTTGGGGCAACATCACCTCGAGTTTCCTCTAAGGCAGAAAAGTTGCCAGGGATCTTCGATAAAGTTGGAGATCCAAAGGTTACTTAGTGCCTTTGTTCTTCAGCACTTTAGTGTAACCATCCGGAAGGCAATCATATATATTCCAGTCTTCTACAAATAGGAAGAGCGTGTCTCTGGAGCTCAGCAGACAGAGGAGGATCAAGCCTCCTCCTCGACTTGAGCTAAATGACCCACATGGGTTTAGCGCTTAACATGAATGCAATAATAATAGTAGAAGTGATGCAAGGAGGGAAGAGTATATGGAGAAAAAGAGAGTGGTGAAGCAATGTAAAAAGAGAGCAAATGAGAGAGTGGGTGAGATGTTATCAACAAATTTTGTTGAAAATAAGAAAAAGTTTTGGAGTGAGATAAACAAGTTAAGAAAGCCTAAAGAACAAATGGATTTGTCAGTTAAAAATAGGAGAGGAGAGTTATTAAATGGAGAGTTAGAGGTATTGGGAAGATGGAAGGAATATTTTGAGGAATGTTAAATGCTGATGAAGAATAGGGAAGCTGTGATTTCGTGTATAGGCAAGGAGGAATAACATCTTGTAGGAGTGAGGAGAGCCAGTTGTGAGTGTGGGGAAGTTCGTGAGGCAGTAGGTAAATTGAAAGGGGTAAGGTATCGGGATTGATGGGATAAAGATAGAAATGTTTAAAAGCAGGTGGGGATATAGTTTTGGAGTGGGTTGGTGCAATTTTTTAATGAATGTAAAGGAAGAAGGTAAGGTACCAAGGGATTGGCAGAGAGCATGCATAGTTCCGTTGTATAAAGGCAAAGGGGGCAAAAGAGATGCAAAAAAATTTTAGGGAATAAGTCTGTTTTAGTATACCTGGGAAAGGTATGGTAGAGTTATTATTGAAAGAATTAAGAGTAAGACGGAAAATAGGATAGCAGATGAACAAGGAGGCTTTAGGAAAATAGGGGTGTGTGGACCAGTGTTTACAGTGAAACATATAAGTGAACAGTATTTAGATAAGGCTAAAGAGGTTTTTGTGGCATTTATGGATTTGAAAAAGGCGTATGACAGGGTGGATAGGGGGGCAATGTGGCAGATGTTGCAGGTGTATGGTGTAGGAGGTAGGTTTACTGAAAGCAGTGAAGAGTTTTTACGAGGATAGTGAGGCTCAAGTTAGAGTATGTAGGAAAAAAAGGGGGATTATTTCCCAGTAAAAGTAGGCCTTAGACAAGGATGTGTGATGTCACCGTGGTTTGTTTAATATATTTATAGATGGGTTGTAAGAGAAGTAAATGCGAGGGTCTTGGCAAGAGACGTGGAGTTAAAAGATAAAGAATCACACATAAAGTGGGATTTGTCACAGTTGTCTTTGCTGATGACACTGTGCTCTTGGGAGATTCCTGAAGAGAAGTTGCAGAGATTGGGGGAGAATTTGGTGGGGTATGCAAAAGAAGAAAATTAAAAGTGAATACAGGAAAGAGTAAGGTAATAAGGATAACAAAAAGATTAGATGATGAAAGATTGGACATCAGATTGGAGGGTGAGAGTATGGAGGAGGTAAATGTATTCAGATATTTGGGAGTGGACGTGTCAGCGGATGGGTCTATGAAAGATGATGTGAATCATAGAATTGATGAGGGAAAAGGTGAGGGGTGCTCTTAGGAGTCTGTGGAGACAAAGAACTTTGTCCTTGGAGGCAAAGAGGGGAATGTAAGAGATATATTTTTTACCAACGTTTTTAAATATGGGTGTAAAGCATGGGTGATGAATGTTTGCAGCGAGAAGAAGGCTGGAGGCAGTGGAGATGTCATGTCTGGGGGCAGTGTGGGGTGAATATAAGCAGAGAATTAGTATTTTGGGAAGTTAGGAGGAGGTGCGGGATTACCAAAACTGTTGTCCAGAGGCTG
>NC_069446.1:6512062-6519562 GCF_026875155.1 Cherax quadricarinatus
CCGGAGATATCCAGCTATTTATGTTTACATAAGTAACTAGCACACTACTAGGCCATTCGATGGCTATTACCAACTCTCACTGACCAGTCATTTAAAATAAACACTGCGGAGGATGGGGGGGGGCGAAACGTCGCTCCGGATAAAGGAATTCCCCGATAACTAGACCCGTTGTCTCTCCTTGCGGAAGGAGTATCTAACTTCCGTCCTTTCGCCCAGTTACATCGGTTTGATCCAAGGGGATCATTAACCACCACCTGACTTCTAACTATCCAATTTCCTCGTAATATAGTTATTTTAAACTAACAACTGACAGGTTATACTCACCGTTGTTACCGTTAACTAGCAGGTTTTTCACCGTTGTTTATCGTTAACTAGCAGGTTATTCACCGGTGTTATCGTTAACTAACAGGTTATAATTCACATTTTTTTCAGTAAATAATTTATTTGGCCGATTAAAGTTGCCAGTTAAGCGGAGGTCAGTTAAGAGCGAGAGTCAGTTAAGAGCGAGAGTCAGTTAAGAGCGAGAGTCAGTTAAGAGCGAGAGTCAGTTAAGAGCGAGAGTCAGTTAAGAGCGAGAATCAGTTAAGAGCGAGAGTTAGTTAAGAGCGAGAGTCAGTTAAGAGCGAGAGTCAGTTAAGAGCGAGAGTCAGTTAAGAGCGAGTCAGTTAAGAGCGAGAGTCAGTTAAGAGCGAGAGTCAGTTAAGAGCGAGAATCAGTTAAGAGCGAGAGTCAGTTAAGAGCGAGAGTCAGTTAAGAGCGAGAGTCAGTTAAGAGCGAGAGTCAGTTAAGAGCGAGAGTCAGTTAAGAGCGAGAGTCAGTTAAGAGCGAGAGTCAGTTAAGAGCGAGAGTCAGTTAAGAGCGAGAATCAGTTAAGAGCGAGAGTCAGTTAAGAGCGAGAGTCAGTTAAGAGCGAGAGTCAGTTAAGAGCGAGAGTCAGTTAAGAGCGAGAGTCAGTTAAGAGCGAGAGTCAGTTAAGAGCGAGAGTCAGTTAAGAGCGAGAGTCAGTTAAGAGGGGAAACCAGTTAAGAGAAGGTCAGTTAAGAGAGAAAACATTAACAGTTATACTGAACATAGGGACGAATGGACAGGCTTGGAGGGGAGAAAAATAAAGGGAGAGAAGGGAAGGGATAGAAGGGTAAAGGAGAGAAATCGAGGGTATAGGGAAGGGAAGAGAAGGAGAGGGAGGAGAGAAGATGGAGGGGATAGTGGAGGGTAGAGAGTGGGATAGAGGGGAGAAAGAGGGGGATGGGGAGAGAAAGGAAGGGGAGAAAGAGAGGAGGGGTGAAGTAAGGGAGGGAGGATAGGAAAAAAGAGCTTTTGATTTTGCTCTCTAATGAATTCAAAGAACAATGGGTAAAGAGGGGATAGAGAGAGAAGGGAATAAAGGATGGAAGAGGGAAAAATGTTAATGGGAACAGGGAAATACAGAAGGAGAAGAACACAAAGGAGGAATACAGGCAAAGTAAAAGATATAAACGATGAAGAGGGGAATACAAGAAAAAGAGGGGAATACAGGAAGAGAATATAGTGAAAAGAGGGGAGTATAGAAATAGAAAAGAGAGAATATTGACCTGCATACAATACAAAATAAAAGACGTAGACACGAAAAAAAAAATAGACGGAAAAGGCATTTTTGACATAAAATAAAGAGGAAGATACAAGAACATTAAAAAGAGGAAGAGGAGTAGTAGGAGGATTGGAGTCTATTCAAGAGTAAAGAGATGAAAAGAGAAGGAAGGAAGGAAAGAGAGAAGGAAGAGAAGGAGAATGCGACAAACCCACACATAAGGTCCAGGCGATGGGATAGAATTCGATAATTGAATTAGAGCAAAGGTAGCCAATATCAATCTCACCCAATCAACTCCCAGACACCGAGAAATAAGGCATCGACTGCCCCCTCCCTCCCTCCCCCTCCTCCTCCCCCCCTCCCTCCCTCCCTCCCCTCCCTCCCTCCCTCCTCCTCTCTCTCTCTCTCACTCTCTCTCTCTCTCTCTCTCTCATCTCTCCTCTCGTCTCTCATCTCTCTCTCTCTCTCTCTCTCTCTCTCTCTCTTCTCTCTCTCTCTCTCTCGCTCTCTCTCCTCTCTCTCTCCCTCTCCCTCTCCCTCTCTCTCTCTCTCTCTCTCTCTTCTCCTCTCTCTCTCTCTCTCTCTCTCTCTCTCGTTCTCTCTCTCTCTCTCCCTCTCCCTCTCCCCTCCTCTCCCTCTCTCTCTCTCCCTCTCTCTCCTCCTCTCGTCTCTCTCTCTCTCCTCTCTCTCCTCTCTACCCTCTCTCTCTCTCTCTCTCTCTCTCTCTCTCTCTCTCTCTCTCTCTCTCTCTCTCCTCTCTCCCTCTCCTCTCTCCTCTCCTCTCTCCTCTCTCTCTCTCTCTCTCTCTCTCTCTCTCTCTCCTCTCTCTCTCTCTCTCTCTCCTCTCCTCTCTCTCTCTCCTCTCCCTCTCCCTCTCCCTTACTCTCTCTCCTCTCTCTCTCTCTCTCTCTCTCTCTCTCTCTCTCTCTCTCTCTCTCGCTCTCTCTCTCTCTCTCCTCCTCTCTCCTCCTCCTCTCCTCTTCTCTCTCTCTCTCTCGCTCTCTCATCTCTCTCTCTCCCTCTCCTCTCCCTCCCTCTACTTCTACTCTCTCTCTCTCCTCTCTTTCATCTCTCTCTCTCTCTCTCCTCTCTCTCTCTCTACTTTCTCTCATCCTCATACCATTATCTTATTACTTATTTGCTTATCTTATGAGTTCTAAATTATATATAAGATATGATGTTATGTATGTATAAATATATAAATATAATATATATAATATATATATATATATATTATATATATATATATATTATATATATAAGAGGGTTTATAATGAGGTAAGTAGAATTTAATAGGAGTTTCCAGTCTGTATATTTATAATAGCAATGGAAAAGAGAGAAAGAGAGAGAGCGAGAGTGAGAGAGAGAGAGAGAGAGAGAGAGAGAGAGAGAGAGAGAGAGAGAGAGAGAGAGAGCGAGTGCCTGCCCCCCTCTCATCTGCGACTGCTTGACAGAGTAGAGAACAGAGCAAGACGTCTCATCTCTCGCCTGGACCCATCCTGGATAGATCTGTCATTTCAGCAGCAGAGCCTTCAACACAGGAGGGATGTGGGTGGCCTTGCTGTTATGTACAAGGCTAATATTGTCGAAGTACCACACTTGGATCCACTTCGAGGACAGCGTGAAACAAGCTTTTATGCCACAAGACGGGCAGAAAGCAGCAACTTCACTCTGGCTGTACCCTTCTCCAGAACATCACTTCATCTGAGATCATTTATCCCCAAGATGGCTCGAGTATGGAACACATTCGTACAGCATTACGATGTCAACGAGATGAAGTCAGATGATCAAATGGAAATGCTGGCCCACAGATGGCTCCAACTTCATCCTGTTCCCTACTTGTATGTTTCATAACAATAAAAATGCTTTCAGATGAGCTGATGTAGGTAACAGCTCTTAGCTTGTCAATAAAGTTAGGGATACTTAACCTTGTCAAACCCTGTGTAAAAAAAAGGAGAGAGAGAGAGTGAGCGAGAGAGAGAGAGGGGAAGAGAAAGAGATATAGAGAGAAAGAAGAGGAAGAAAAAGAAAAATAAGAAGGAGAAGAAGAAAAAAGAAGAAAAGAAAAAAGCTAAGAGAAGAAAAAATAGAGGAATAAAAAGAAAATAATAAGATAAAGAGAACAAATGAATAACACACTAACCCCACATTTTCTTTCACAATAGAAAGTGGTTGAAAATTTTACTGGGAACTGGGGAAGGATGAAGATGCCAGCAATTGAAAGAGATGAAGAATAAAAGAGGGTCAAAGAGGACTTGAGACGGGTGGCAGACGGGAAGAACAAGACGTGGAAGACAGGGAGGACAGGAACGGAAGTACCCAGAAATTCATGAACGGAGGACAGGAAGGCAAGAAATTCGAGGGAATAAATAGAGGCTGAAAGACGGAAAAGTATGGAGAGAGAGAAAGAGAAAGAGGGAGACAGACAGAGCGACAGACAGTCAGAGATAAAAAGAGAGAAGGGGAAAGATAGGGGAAAGAGGACGACAGGCAGAAAGGGTGTAAAAGCATGTCAAACTAAAATTAATTGAGTTTGATGGATCAAATTGGGTTTCATTCCGTTTCGACAGACTTCCTGCAGTTTATTGTTTTTCTCTGTTATGTTGTGTGTGGTGCTTTGTGTAGCTCGTGATGTTTAGACGGATTTTCACAGATTTGGGGCATAAACAAATTTCTGCTTAGAGGCCTAACTCGCCGGTTTGGCTTATTCGACACGACACAGCATACACACACGCACACACACACACACACACACACACACACACACACACACACACACACACACGGCAAGAAGGGAAGTTGAAAACTCAGATGAATCACAGGGATGTTAGGTAGTATTTCTTCAGTTACAAAGTTGTCAGGAAGTGGAATAGTCTGGGAAGTGATGTAGTGGAGGCAGGATCTATACATAGATTTATGAAGAGGTATGATAAAACTCATGGAGCAGTAGGAGTGACCTAGTAGTGACCAGTAAAGAGACTGGGCCAGGAGCTGTAACTCAACCCTTGCAACCACAACTAAGTGAGCACACACACACCAGCACCAGTTTGGAACCCACACCTGGTCAAGCACGTCAAGAAATTAGAGAATGTGCAAAGGTTTGCAACAAGACTAGTTCCAGAGCTAAGGGAAATGTCCTACGAAGAAAAGTCAAGGGAAATCGGCCTGACGACAATGGTGGACAGGAGGGTTAGGGGAAACATAATAACGACATACAAATTACTACGAGGAATTGACAAGGTGAACAGAGACAGGATGTTCCAGAGATGAGACACAGAAACAAGGGGTCACAGTTGGAAGTTTGAGACTCAGATGAGTCAGAGGGATATAGTGGAGGCAGGAGCTATCCATAGTTTTAAGACGGGGTTTGATAAAGGTCATTGAGCAAGGAAAGAAAGGACCTAGTAGCAATCAGTGAAGAGGCGGGGCCAGGAGCTATAAATCGACCCCTGCAACCATAAATAGGTAAGTACGAATGAGTGAGTACACACACAATATTACCTCTAAGCTTACGAGCTCAACAGAATCATTTGTTTTAAGGTAAATATTTAGGTCACTTTACTGATGAACTAATCAGTTCCTCGAGTGTCAATGACCCTAGCAGTCAAAATAGATTAAAACGAAGGCGAAGAAGAAGTAGGAGAAGAAGAGGAAATAAAGAAGAATTTATCGCTCCCTTCTGTGCTTGTCAACTTAGCAGACGAAATGCTTTAATTTAAAAGGAAGAAAGAAAAATGGAAATGGCCAATTCTCTACTACTAATGGATCATTTGTGTAAACATCTTAAGAGGAAAGAAGTGGTCAGCCACACAGGTGCATCAACAAGCAATCATCCTACATCGAAAAATGTTATCTTTAATTTTTGGATAAATTTGACACATGTTCAGCACTGAGTTGTATCTCTGTTGTGGAAACGTTTCGCCACACAACGTGTTTCAGAACGTTTCCACAATAGAGATACCCAAGTATTATACGTGTCTAATTTATAAACTTTTCGGTTCTTCTGAACCATTTATCTATAATTTTTAGATGAAGAGAACAGGCTTCCCAGCGTAAGACGTGGATCATGTAACCAGTGGTGGGATATCATTGAACTGAGTCCCGTCAGGAGGTTTTTATCCTATTTCGTGATGAACTATGCGTCATGTTGACGACTCACCAGTCTGGTCGTCAGCGTCGTAGGGGTCACTGGTGTCCTGGTTCTTGACCCTGGAGGCGCGGTAGGAAGAGCGTCTCTTCATGGATGAACGTGAAAATCTATGAGGCTCGTCTACGAGAGCGGTAGTAGAGCCTCTCTCGCTCGGCGCTTCGCTGCTGACGTCGCTCTCACTGCTGTGACGTGACCCTCCTGCTGACGCTGCTGCAGCTGCTGCCACTCCAGCCATGCCGCTGTTGGGAGCAAAGAGAAGCAGTGAGGATGAATTCTTAAAATCTAGAGTGTGCAACACACGAAGGAAGTTTTAAAATATACACAGTGATGGCACCAACAGCTCAGTCATTGCTCTTGTCAGTACACTTAAACTTTCCTAAAAAAAACGCATATTATACACGCTAAGTTAAACTAACCCCTATATATCATTACATTAATAGTATACAGTACGGACAGGTTGGTGAATAATATAACTGTGCAACACCTCGTCTTCCTCTATGTCCACTATATTCCTGCACTGAACTGAAAAAGTCACTGACTTGGGAAACTTCTTAGTGAAGATACGCAAGTGTTGTAAGTGCCTAGTTAACCTTCCTAAAGAAAAACTAAGAAGCACATGATTAAACAATATCTTTACATTAGATTAAAATATACTATGTTTATACCAAACTAAATATGAAATAGATGGTTTCAAAAGTGCGAGATCCGGATAGATACCCCGGCAGTCATAAAATTCAATCCAGAATGGCCGAAGCTATTGACAAACCATAAAAATTAGGTTCCAGAGACAGCAGCACTCCACGTGGCACACTGATAAGGCCAGGATAACCAGACAGCAGACAGGTGGATGTGGGTGATGCTCATTCTCTTCAGCCTCACTCTACGGAGAATCTTCTTACAATGACGACTCCTGTGCATAGAGGACAGACAAGCAACCACTCACGTCCTACTTGCTGATCATCTGTAAGACCCACTCAGACCCACTTCCCAGAGACGTACGCGTAAATATGCATCGAAATTTTTCACTGAGAACGGGCACGATATAGTAGCCATCGCCTCAGATTCCGCCCGTTCCTTACCAGGAACTCAAAATGGCCCGGAACCCAAAGTCGCTAGAACCCCAGGAAACTTCAGGTCCGTCATGGGTATGCCACTCTCCTAGGTGCAGAGCATTTTTATATACAGTGGGAAGCAATGAGTTGGATTATGGTCATGCAGTTCCATGGAAATGGGAGTCTATCAGCTTTGAACAGAGTAAAGAGAGAATAGCTCTAATTTATTGGATGAAGAGCTCTTCGCTAGCATTAAGCACTCCGCATGAAGGGTCTACACGCTAAATTACCTCTAAGATCCTGATTTGAAACACAGGTGTGAGAGAAAGAGTGAGAAAGAGACAGAGACAGAGAGAGAGAGAGAGAGAGATCAGAAAGGATTAACGAAGGGTGCATATTCATCGTACAGCGTACAGGTTCGTCCTCGCTAGTGATTGTTTCTCCATCAATTAGCAACACAATCATGGGCCATCACTGCGCTAGTTACGCCGCTCATCGAGGAAATGAGTAATTACGCCATCAGTCATTACAATCACATGGGTTGTCCATTTACCGCTGATGCAGTGACGGCGTCACTGCTGATTATTACGCCAGTGATTCACTCCTCTTGTGGTTATCTGGCTTGCGGCAGCTTCCCAACGCCCTCGTCTACACACGCACACACACACCCATACACACCCACCCACCCACACACACACACACACACACACACACACACACACACACAC
Source organism: Cherax quadricarinatus (assembly GCF_026875155.1). Classification (NCBI taxonomy): domain Eukaryota; kingdom Metazoa; phylum Arthropoda; class Malacostraca; order Decapoda; family Parastacidae; genus Cherax; species Cherax quadricarinatus. The sequence goes on from NC_069446.1 coordinate 6,519,560, forward strand.
ACA
>NC_069446.1:6524562-6552062 GCF_026875155.1 Cherax quadricarinatus
AAAATATATCTTTAAACGTATAAGAGAAAATTTCAGAAAGGACTTAATTTTAAATGAGTTCTTGCTAATTGACCAGTTTTACATATTCGGCACGACATATATTATATATATATATATATATATATATATATATATATATATATATATATATATATATATATATATATATATATATATATATATATATATATATATATATAAACCACCTTTCTCCATAGTTACATTCCTAACCCAGCATTCCTCTCCCAGTTACTGCCATCTACCACTTACATTCTCCTGCGACACCTCATTAAACCACTTTTCTTCCCAGTTATTTCACTTAAATTGCCACTTTTTTTCTCCCAAGGTTTTAATTTCAGTGACTTTTATCATGGAAAAACCTTTAATGTACGACGTTTTACCCACAGTGAGTAAAACGTCAAAAATTATTTTGCTCTTTTATAAAACTGACGTTTTAAATTACATCTTGGTTATTTATGCCCTTGTTTAATTTTTTCTTCGTTGTTTGTACTTCCCTAAACTTTATTTTTTTCTTAAGTACTTCCTTAAACCTTCCATTTCTAGAGGAAATTCCATAAATCTTCCTTTACTTGAAGGTAATTCACTAAATCTTCTTTTTCTTGAAGGTAATTCCCTAAATCTTCTTTTTCTTGAAGGTAATTCACTAAATCTTCTTTTTCTTGAAGGTAATTCCCTAAATCTTCCTTTTCTTTATGGTAATTCCGTAAATTTTACTTCATGGTAATTCCCTAATTTTTTTTTATCTTTAAGGTAATTCCCTAAACCTTCAATTTCTAAAGGAAATTCCCTAAATCTTCCTTGTCTTCGAGGTAATTCACTAAATATTCATTTTCCGCCTTCATCTGTTCCTTTTTTCCTGCTCCACTTTCCTCCCTATTCTATCTTCTCCTAACCTCCTTCCTTACATTTCTTGCCCTTGTCCTATAACCTTTCCCTATCTTATCTAGACTCTGCTACCCATTTACTCCAACTACCTTCCCCCCTCCTCCCCCTCCACTCCCCCTCCCCTCCCTCTCCACACCCCCTCCACTCCCTCGCCACTCCCCATCCACTCTCTTCCTACTCCCTTTCCACTTCCTCCTCAATCCCTCCACTTCCCCTCCACTCCTTCATTTTCACTCCACTCCCCCTCCACTACCTCCACTACCTCCACTACCTCCACTCCCCACTTCCCTTCCACTCCCCCACTTCCCCTCCTCTCCCCCCACCCTCCTCACTGCCCTCTCCTCACTGCTCCCTCCTCACTGCATCCCTCCTCACTGCCCCTTCCTCACTGCATCCCTCCCCACTGCCCCCCTCACTGCCCCCTCCTCACTGCCCCCTCCTCACTGCCCCTCTTCACTGCCTTCCTCCTCACTGCCCCCCTCACTGCCCCCTCCTCACTGCCCTCTTCACTGCCCCCCTCACTGCCCCCTCCTCACTGCCCATCCTCACTGCCCCTCCTCACTGCCCCTCCTCACTGCCCCCTTCCTCACTGCCCCTCTTCACTGCCTCCCTCCTCACTGCCCTTCCTCACTGCCCCCTCCTCATTGCCCCTTCTCACTGTTCCCTCCTCACTGCCCACTCCTCACTACCCCTTCTCACTGCCCACTCCTCACTGCCCCTCCAACTCCTTTCCTCTCGCTTCACTCCCACTTCCCTCAGTTTCCCCTCTTTTACAACCCTCCCCTTTTCCTTTCCCTCTCTTTTCCCCCCCTCTCTCTTATTACTCCCCCATTTTCCTGTCTTCCCTCTCTCTTTCCCTTGCCTTACTCCTTCCCTTCCTTTCTCCTCTCCCTCTTTCCTCTCCCCTGCCCCTTTCTTACCCCCTCCCTCTCTTTCCCTATTCTCCCTCTCCCCCTTCCCCCAGGGGAGCCACCTGACCCCCCTTCCTCACCACACCACCTTTAACAGCTTACGCATAAGGTCAAAGGTCACCAGCTCCGACCCCGGCCAGGCACTGGTGGGAAGGGGTTTTGGTGGGGGTGGGTTTTGGGGGTATTGTTAAGGGAGGATGTTAGGGGGAATTTGGTTGGGGGTGTTGTTAGGGGGGAGTTGGTGGGGTGGGTGTTCGTGGGGAGGAGTTGATTGGGGAAGGTGTTGATAGGGGGTGTTGGTAAGGGTGTTGATAGGGTGTTGTTGGTGGAGGAGGGGGTTGGTGGGGGAATGGGTTGGGGGAGAGGTGTTGGTTAGGGGTGTTGATGGGGAGGGTGCTGGTAAGGGGTGTTGGTAAGGAAGGGTGTTGATAGGGTGTTTATGGTGGGGAGGGTGATGGTGGGGAGGGGGTTGGTTGGGGAGGGTTATGGTGGGGAGGGGGCTTGGTGGGGAGAGTGTTGGTGGGGGAGAGTGTTGGTGGGGGAGAGTGTTGGTGGGGAGAGTGTTGGTGGGGGAGAGTGTTGGTGGGGGAGAGTGTTGGTGGGGGAGAGTGTTGGTGGGGAGAGTGTTGGTGGGGAGAGTGTTGGTAGGGTGGGTGTTGTCGGGGTGGTGGGGGGGGGAGGTGGTCATTGATGAATAAATATTCCGGTTAAACGAGAAAAATCTGATAAATCATTTATTTTTGTTTTTCAGATGAAGTTGAACCCGTGTGGTGGAGGTTCCATCCTCCGTGTGCTCATCGCTGAACCCGTGTGGTGGAGGTTCCATCCTCCGTGTGCTCAACGCTGAACCCGTGTGGTGGAGGTTCCATCCTCCGTGTGCTCATCGCTGAACCCGTGTGGTGGAGGTTCCATCCTCCGTGTGCTCAACGCTGAACCCGTGTGGTGGAGGTTCCATCCTCCGTGTGCTCAACGCTGAACCCGTGTAGTGGAGGTTCCATCCTCCGTGTGCTCATCGCTGAACCCGTGTGGTGGAGGTTCCATCCTCCGTGTGTTCATCGCTGAACCCGTGTGGTGGAGGTTCCATCCTCCGTGTGCTCAACGCTGAACCCGTGTGGTGGAGGTTCCATCCTCCGTGTGCTCAACGCTGAACCCGTGTGGTGGAGGTTCCATCCTCCGTGTGCTCATCGCTGAACCCGTGTGGTGGAGGTTCCATCATCCGTGTGTTCATCGCTGAACCCGTGTGGTGGAGGTTCCATCCTCCGTGTGTTCATCGCTGAACCCGTGTGGTGGAGGTTCCATCCTCCGTGTGCTCAACGCTGAACCCGTGTGGTGGAGGTTCCATCCTCCGTGTGCTCAAACGCTGAACCCGTGTAGTGAGGTTCCATCCTCCGTGTGCTCAACGCTGAACCCGTGTGGTGGAGGTTCCATCCTCCGTGTGCTCATCGCTGAACCCGTGTGGTGGAGGTTCCATCCTCCGTGTGCTCATCGCTGAACCCGTGTGGTGGAGGTTCCATCCTCCGTGTGCTCAACGCTGAACCCGTGTGGTGGAGGTTCCATCCTCCGTGTGCTCATCGCTGAACCCGTGTGGTGGAGGTTCCATCCTCCGTGTGCTCATCGCTGAACCCGTGTGGTGGAGGTTCCATCTCCGTGTGCTCATCGCTGAACCCGTGTGGTGGAGGTTCCATCCTCCGTGTGCTCATCGCTGAACCCGTGTGGTGGAGGTTCCATCCTCCGTGTGCTCATCGCTGAACCCGTGTGGTGGAGGTTCCATCCTCCGTGTGCTCATCGCTGAACCCGTGTAGTGGAGGTTCCATCCTCCGTGTGCTCATCGCTGAACCCGTGTGGTGGAGGTTCCATTCCTCCGTGTGCTCATCGCTGAACCCGTGTAGTGGAGGTTCCATCCTCCGTGTGCTCATCGCTGAACCCGTGTAGTGGAGGTTCCATCATCGGTGTGTTCATCGCTGAACCCGTGTGGTGGAGGTTCCATCATCCATGTGTTCATCGTTGAACTCGTGTAGTGGAGGTTCCACCATCCGTGTGCTCAACGCTTAACCCGTGTAATCCAGCGTTGAACACATTGCTACTCAGATACCGTACTACATCTAACGAATTCGATTTATTCAACAAGGGTATTGTGTTCCATCTTACGAATTCGATTTATTCAACAAGGGTATTGTGTTCCATCTTACGAATTCGATTTATTCAACAAGGGTATTATGTTCCATCTTACGAATTCGATTTATTCAACAAGGGTATTGTGTTCCATCTTACGAATTCGATTTATTCAACAAGGGTATTGTGTTCCATCTTACAAATTCGATTTATTCAACAAGGGTATTGTGTTCCATCTTACGAATTCGATTTATTCAACAAGGGTATTGTGTTCCATCTTACGAATTCGCTTAATGCGACTGGAGTAATGCACCACGCTTTGAAAAACGTACACAAAAAAGGACAATCCAAATTCATACAAGAAAATGGATTCCACTGTCACGAAATATATGAAAGATATCCTTGGGAGATATCAACTCGAGCTTACAATAGCCACGTGTCTTTGAGGAGGAGGAGGAAGACAGAGAGAGAGAGAGAGAGAGAGAGAGAGAGAGAGAGAGAGACAGAGAGAGAGAGAGATCACGTTTCTTAGAATCAACGAGAGAGAAAGAACACGGGGAGACAGTATGAAAATATAAATTGATCACTGTACAAAGAATATTTCCCCAGAGAGAATTTGCTGGAAAGGTCGTTAAGGGCAGATAGTTGATTGAGCTGTAGCGAGTTGAATTATTATTATTATTAGTGTTGTTCTTATTATTACTGCTAGTAGTAGTAGCATAGTAATAGCAGTAGTAGCAGCAGTAGTAATAACAGTAGTAATAGTAGTAGTGATGTAGTAGTAGTAGTAGCAGCAGTAGTAGTAGTAGCAACAGCAGCAACAGTAATAAAACTAGTGGTAGTAGCACCAGTAGTTGTAGTAGCAGTAGTAGTAGTTGTAATAGTAGTAGTAGCATAGTAGTAGTAGTAGTAGAAGTACTAGCAGTAACAGCAGCAGTAGTAGCTGTAGCACTACCAGCAGCAGCAGTAGTAGTAGTAGTAGTAGTAGTAGCGGTACTCGTAGCAACAGCATAATAGTAGTTGTAGTAGTAGAAGTAGCAGTAGTAGTAGTAGCAGCAGTAATCTTATACACAATATCACTAACAGTTCATAATGAGTGATTCAGAAAACGAAACACGTTGACAACTTGACAAAAAAGCATGTAACTAAACACATGATCCGGAACACTACGAGAACACGATACTCCAACACCGAGCACATGATTCCAATAACGAGTGAACGATATTCCAATAACGAGTAACGATAATCCAACAGCGAGAACATGATATTCTAACAGCCAGTGCACGCTATTACCTAAAAGATGACGCGATATATCAACAACGAGACGATATTTTACCAGCAACGCCAACAAAAGCACAGTAAGTGAAAAATAAATTATCTCAAGAGTGTAGGAGGCATTAACCCATTGTAGCTGTTTCTTTGTATTTACTTTATTCATCGAGTTGTCCTCTTTATTCATCGAGGTGTCCTCTTTATTCATCGAGGTGTCCTCTTTATTCATCGAGGTGTCCTCTTTATTCATCGAGTTATCCTCTTTATTCATCGAGGTGTCCTCTTTATTCATCGAGGTGTCCTCTTTATTCATCGAGTTGTCCTCTATATTCATCGAGGTGTCCTCTTTATTCATCGAGTTATCCTCTTTATTCATCGAGGTGTCCTCTTTATTCATCGAGGTGTCCTCTTTATTCATAGAGTTGTCCTCTTTATTCATCGAGTTGTCCTCTTTATTCATCGAGTTGTCCTCTTTATTCATCGAGTTGTCCTCTTTATTCATCGAGTTATCCTCTTTATTCATAGAGTTGTCCTCTTTATTCATCGAGGTGTCCTCTTTATTCATCGAGGTGTCCTCTTTATTCATAGAGTTGTCCTCTTTATTCATCGAGTTGTCCTCTTTATTCATCGAGTTATCCTCTTTATTCATCGAGTTGTCCTCTTTATTCATAGAGTTGTCCTCTTTATTCATCGAGTTATCCTCTTTATTCATCGAGTTGTCCTCTTTATTCATCGAGTTATCCTCTTTATTCATCGAGTTGTCCTCTTTATTCATCGAGTTGTCCTCTTTATTCATCGAGTTGTCCTCTTTATTCGTCGAGTTGTCCTCTTTATTTACCATAAGTTTATAAAGGCCCGGACACCTAATTATCGCTATATGTATAAGAGAAAATTTTAGAAAGGTCTTAATTATAAATGAGTTCTTGCTAATTGACCAATTTTACCTATTTGGCACGACATATATATAAACATATAAATGAATGGAATGTGAAATTATATCAAATAATGATATAAACATTGTAGATACGCATTTAGCGTCTCCACAATGTTTTCAACCACAGTTAATTAAATATTTTTTCCTATGTTTTAGGAAGTGAATGTAAATGACCGACTGTTCTGTAGTCTTTTGACATTTTTCAAAACCCAAAAATTAATTATTTCCTTCCCCCAAACAATGGTTTTAATGGGTAAAAAAAAAGGTAATTTCATCGTTACAATATGAAAAATTACACTTAAAAATAAAATTACGTTAATCGAAATTTAATTGACTATTATGCAGAACTGGAGATAAATTTTTATCTTAGTCCAGTAAAGTCTAACGAATTATTATAATTAAGTAAAAACATCTTTATTTTGTATTTCTGTTACAAGTAAAATTTACTTATAATATTATATTGCACTTATATATATATATATATATATATATATATATATATATATATATATATATATATATATATATATATATATATATATATATATATATATATATATATATATATATATACATATATATATATATATATATAATATATATATATATATATATATATATATATATATATATATTATATATATATATAAGTCGCCTGTCCTGGTGGACAGGCGACGTGCAGCCTTAATGAGCCTCGTGTAGTAGATAAGCTTTAAACCCCATTAACCAGCCAACCATCTCCATGGGTTGTGATAAATATGTGGGCTTGCGAGCTGCTGGCACAAACAGCTTGTTTGATCATGCAGTCAATATGAAAGCCAGGTTTCATTCCTGGCTGGAAGGGTAGAAGAGTCCCTCGACCTCAATCACAGGTATATCACAGGTACTCTGGGAGTCACCTCAACATAGATTAAAACATTTAAGTAAGAAACTATACCTGGCTACCTTAGGAGATTGAAAAAAAACAGGAGAGATGTGATAACGATATACAAAATATTCAGAAGACTTGATAGTGTGGAGGGTACGTATTCTTTGAGACGTGGGAAACGAGCTCACGTGGGCTCAGTAGGAAGTTAAAGACACAGACGAGTCACGAAAATATCAGGAATTGTTTCTTCAGCATGCAAGAAAAAGTAGTCGCAACAGGCTCTATACATAGTTTTAAGAATAGGTATGAAAGGGCTTACGTGGCAAGGCCATAAACTGAGACTCGACTCAATGCATTTAGGTGATTATTCACACGTATGTATACACAAAAGCACGCACACACGCACACACACACACACACAGAAAACAAAATGTCCTGTCAATCGACAATTGACTGACAAATGTAAATAACCAATACCAACACACACCACATACAAACACACACACACACACACACACACACACACACACACACACACACACACACACACACACACACACACACACACACACACACACACACACACACACACACACACCAAATTATTGAACATGTGTCTTTCACAACACTCACATAGGCAGGGTGCATACTACAGCTCAACGCTCACATAGGCAGGGTGCATACTACAGCTCAACGCTCACATAGGCAGGGTGCATACTACAGCTCAACACTCACATAGGCAGGGTGCATACTACAGCTCAACACTCACATAGGCAGGGTGCATACTACAGCTCAACACTCACATAGGCAGGGTGCATACTACAGCTCAACACTCACATAGGCAGGATGCATACTACAGCTCAACACTCACATAGGCAGGGTGCATACTACAGCTCAATAGTGACATAGGCTGGGTGCATACTACAGCTCAACACTCACATAGGCAGGGTGCATACTACAGCTCAATAGTGACATAGGCTGGGTGCATACTACAGCTCAACACTTACATAGGCTGGGTGTATACTACAGCTCGAGTCACATAGGCAGGGTGTATGTGTATACAGAGCCACAACACTCACATAGGCAGGGTGTCCCTGGCGACATCATAGTCCCAGGAGTGGTGTCTGTGGACGCGGCTGTGCTGGGGGACGTCTAAGGAGTCCCTCGTCTTGCGTCCCTCTAAGGAATCATCTCTCCTGGAGGGATCCTGCGCTGAGTGTCTCCTCATCGGGAGATCTCCACCTCCCCACAGCGTCAAGTTGTTGCCACTGCCGGCGTGGTTGACGAAGGTCTCTCCGTCGGGGTCTTCCTCCTCGTAAGACTGCTGGCGAATAATGGAGCGACGGCGACTTCGAGACTGCCAACTGTTGACGACCAGAGTCTCGTCTCCCGAAGACTCAGACTCCCTGGTGACGGTGGAGTCCTCGGCGGTAGCCCTCGCCACGACCGTGTCCAGAGGACGTGTTACCTGCCACGGGCAAGAGAGAGGTTATGAACAACATGTCACATCTGCCACGGGCAAGAGAGAGGTTATGAACAACATGTCACATCTGCCCACGGGCAAGAGAGAGGTTATGAACAACATGTCACATCTGCCACGGGCAAGAGAGAGGTTATGAACAACATGTCACATCTGCCACGGGCAAGAGAGAGGTTATGAACAACATGTCACATCTGCCACGGGCAAGAGAGAGGTTATGAACAACATGTCACATCTGCCACGGGCAAGAGAGAGGTTATGAACAACATGTCACATCTGCCACGGCAAGAGAGAGGTTATGAACAACATGTCACATCTGCCACGGGCAAGAGAGAGGTTATGAACAACATGTCACATCTGCCACGGGCAAGAGAGGTTATGAACAACATATCACATCTGCCACGGCAAGAGAGAGGTTATGAACAAACATGTCACATCTGCCACGGGCAAGAGAGAGGTTTGAACAACATGTCACATCTGCCACGGGCAAGAGAGAGGTTATGAACAACATGTCACATCTGCCACGGGCAAGAGAGAGGTTATGAACAACATGTCACATCTGCCACGGGCAAGAGAGAGGTTATGAACAACACGTCACATCTGCCACGGGCAAGAGAGAGGTTATGAACAACATGTCACATCTGCCACGGGCAAGAGAGAGGTTATGAACAACATGTCACATCTGCCACGGGCAAGAGAGAGGTTATGAACAACATGTCACATCGCCACGGGCAAGAGAGAGGTTATGAACAACATGTCACATCTGCCACGGGCAAGAGAGAGGTTATGAACAACATGTCACATCTGCCACGGGCAAGAGAGAGGTTATGAACAACATGTCACATCTGCCACGGGCAAGAGAGAGGTTATGAACAACATGTCACATCTGCCAGCGGCAAGAGAGAGGTTATGAACAACATGTCACATCTGCCACGGGCAAGAGAGAGGTTATGAACAACATGTCACATCTGCCACGGGCAAGAGAGAGGTTATAACAACATGTCACATCTGCCACGGCAAGAGAGAGGTTATGAACAACATGTCACATCTGCCACGGGCAAGAGAGAGGTTATGAACAACATGTCACATCTGCCATGGGCAAAAATCTTACTAGATGCAGCTGGACGAGTGGGTTTCAGAACAAACTCGTCATAAGTTCAAATCCTCACCTGTTCCCTGAATTGTTTACAGTCGTGTTATGACGATTTCGTGAGTCGTGACTTCGACTGGTCTGTTTTTACTGCTACAACTTTTTTTCTGTTGTGACTGTTTTTACCGTTTAAACTTTTTTTTTGACTTTTTAACTGTTATTTTACTTCTTTGACTTTTTTTTTTACTATTTTCACTGTTCTCTACTGTTTTGACTGTTTTCAAAGTTTTGATTATCTTTATGTGGTTTTTATTTGTTATAAACGGTTTCCAAAGACTTTTTTAGTTTATCATTTATAATAAAAAAGCCAATAGAAATAATAATTTATAATAATTTCTATTGACTTTTTATTATGTTTGATTATTATATTTTTTCGTAATGATTTTTATTGCTTTTGGCTATTTTTTTTTTTACTGTGTCTCTGACTTACGTGTAGGTTGGCGTGACTTGTCTTACGTGTCCTGGACACGTCTGTCTCGCTGTGCGCCGCGTGGATACGCTGGAAGTTGAGGTGGTCGTCGGAGGAGTCGCGCAGCATGTAGTCGCTCATGCGGCCGCGTCGCACCGAGGTCGAGCGCGTCGACGACGAAGAGCGCACGGGGTTGTCATCGTCGTTGTCGGAGCGTCGGCGGGGGACGCTGGGACGCTCCCGTGACCTGGTGGGAAGAAAGGGAGACGATAAACATAAGCGGGAACGACACGGAAGAATACATAAACGACGAAGAACAAAGTAAACACAAACGAAACTGCTTTCCTGTAACTCCTGGGAATAAACTTTGTTTGGGAAAGCGTTTTGCTGAGGTTAGAGCTTGATAAAGCTTTACCCCTGAGACAAACGGTACCCCAGCTAGAGCTCCTACATAACGTGCCGTCGTACCTATACATGTCTGCATCACGTCTCTCCATACATATTGGTGAAATTGCCTATATATTTATTATTTATTATTATGAAAAAATGGGTATAATGATAATCATAATTTTTAAAGGGGTGGACAGGTAAGCCAGCTGAAGGGCTCGGTCAGATGACCAAAAGCTTCAGCTGCGGGTCATCATATGACTAAGACCCGCGTCAGGAAACACTTATCCCATTTCCTGAGAAACCTTACCTATCCTTATACTAAGGATAGGTAAGGCTAGGCATCCATAAGAAATTTTTATTTTATTTTTTGGGAGGATGAATCCAAATATAGTTTGTGTAAATATTTAAAGGGTGATTATCTCTTTCGTATGAAGGAAAAGTAACGTATTATCATAGGTGGAACAATGTTCCTCAGGTGTGATAACTGAATTATCAACACCTTGCTATTATGAATTCATCAAAAATCTGCACTTGGGAGAGGAGTCTTTTGGCGACGTTTCGGTCCTTTCTGGGCTATCGTCAGGTTACAACTGGCCTAGGAAAGGCCGAGACATTTTCAAAGGGTTCCTTTCCTAAGTGGAGGCTTTAGTGAATTGTTCGAAACATGGTACTGTGTTTTTCTCTTCTTCGTTGGGGTTTTTGTGAATTATTCTAATCATGGTACTGTGTTTTTCTCGTCTTCGCTATTATGAGTAATGTAAGAAGTTTGGCATCGTGTTTTCCATTGACTTTTGCTCTTGCCATTGTGTTTTATGCTGCAAAGAAGGAAAATAGTTGGATCTCTAGAGCACTCAGCTCACACACTGAGGTTCGGGGATCGATTCCCGGTACCAGTGGAAAACATTAAGAACGTGTTTCCATAAGACACCTGCTGTCCATGTTCACCCATCAATAAAATGGGTACCTGGATGTTAGTCGACTGGCTTGGGTCGCATCCTGGGGACAAAATTGACCTAATTTCTATATAGTAATATGTCATTGATCTCACCTAGGCCTGTATACCTTGTATATGTACTTGTAGAAATAAAGACATTATTATTATTATTATTATTATTATTATTATTATTATTATTATTATTATTATTATTATTATTACTATTATTATTATTTTACGAAATTACTCACAGTCCTGGGACTTTAATCCCTTCAAATACATATATCTGAAGACATCGAGATTCAAGAACCGAAACGTCTTCAGTAAAGATTTCCTTGGTGAATGTATTCCTGTCCTCCGTAAATTTGTCTTACACAAACATAAAAAAAAAATATGTTAATAAAAACGTATATTATGTTTGACACGAGTCATAAAAACCGTTGTTTACATCACTAAACTTATTGTGAAAGTTTTCTTCTCAAGTTAACTCGACGTATTACAAAAAACTTTGTGAATAATGTTAAAGTTTCTGTGTTGAATTGTTTAACTCACTGGTGTTAGATTCTTTGCAAAATTCTGTTGTACTGGGAGAAGAAGAGTCACAATACCGAGGCTGAAGCAAGTCAACAAAAACCGGCCCGTAGGAATGGATTCTTATGACGTCGTTTTGGTCCGTTTTGGACCATTTAAGTCGCAGCTGATGGTGGTTCAGGACGGTCCGAAACGTCGTTACACGGTTTTCGTGAATTCTTTTTAATTGGATTCTACCGAAGGCTAGTAGTAGTGTTGTAGATCAATGATCCAACTCAGGTGCTAGTGTTGTGGAGGATCACTGATCCACCCCAGGTGTTAGTATTGTAGAGGATCACTGATCCAGCCCAGATGCTAGTGTTGTGGAGGATCACTGATCCACCCCAGGTGCTAGTGCTGTAGAGGATCACTGATCCACCCCAGGTGCTAGTGCTGTACAGGATCACTGATCCACCCCAGGTGCTAGTGTTGTAGAGGATCACTGATCTGTCCCAGGTGCTAGTGCTGTACAGGATCACTGATCCACCCCAGGTGCTAGTGTTGTAGAGGATCACTGATCCACCCCAGGTGCTAGTGTTGTAGATGACCACTGATCCATCCTAGCGTAGCATGGATCACAGCATTCACTTTATATATATATATATATATATATATATATATATATATATATATATATATAATATATTATATATATATATATATATATATATATATATATATATATATTTTTCATACATACAGTGGCGCATACAAATGAATTCATTCAATTTTTGTCGAGTATACAAAAGAAGATTTAACAGAGTACTGATCGGAAAAAATATTTTATTTTGTGATATAAATGTTAGATATTTTTGACATTAACAATTACTACAGAGTTACAGAGGTTCAACAATACTGCCACAACTTCTACAATTCCTCAGAAATATTGCAACTACTGTCTTCCTACGATATTACTACTACTAGGGATTTCGACAGTGTGCTGTGGCAGCTGTCAACTACCGTCTCTTACTACCGTCTTCCAGCAATACTACCGTCTTCCAGCAATACTACCGTCTTCCAGCAATACTACCGTCTTCCAGCAATACTACCGTCTTCCAGCAATACTACTACTACGGCTGTCTATCATAATACTCACGATGCTGATATACAGACGATGCCTAGTCATATTATTAATTTTTGTTGGAAGGATTTTCTAACATTTTCTCGACATTTTACTTCTACCACTTAAATTAAGATTTTTTTTAAAGCATTAATTCACAGCAAATTAGCCTAATGTTATAGATTTTTAAGGTATACTGCTACAACTGTCTCTCAACAACACTGCTACAACTGTCTCTCAACAATACTGCTACAACTGTCTCTCAACAATACTGCTACAACTATCTCTCAACAATACTGCTACAACTGTCTCTCAACAACACTGCTACAACTGTCTCTCAACAATACTGCTACAACTGTCTCTCAACAATACTGCTACAACTATCTCTCAACAATACTGCTACAACTGTCTCTCAACAACACTGCTACAACTGTCTCTCAACAATACTGCTACAACTGTCTCTCAACAATACTGCTACAACTGTCTCTCAACAATACTGCTACAACTGTCTCTCAACAACACTGCTACAACTGTCTCTCAACAATACTGCTACAACTGTCTCTCAACAATACTGCTACAACTATCTCTCAACAATACTGCTACAACTTTTCTCTCAACAACACTGCTACAACTGTCTCTCAACAATACTGCTACAACTGTCTCTCAACAATACTGCTACAACTGTCTCTCAACAATACTGCTACAACTGTCTCTCAACAACACTGCTACAAATGTCTCTCAACAATACTGCTACAACTGTCTCTCAACAATACTGCTACAAATGTCTCTCAACAATACTGCTACAAATGTCTCTCAACAATACTGCTACAAATGTCTCTCAACAATACTGCTACAAATTTCTCTCGACAATACTGCTACAACTGTCTCTCGACAATACTGCTACAACTGTCTCTCAACAATAGTGCTACAAATGTCTCTCAACAATACTGCTACAAATGTCTCTCAACAATACTGTTACAACTGTCTCTCAACAATACTGCTACAACTGTCTCTCAACAATACTGCTACAACTGTCTCTCAGCAATACTGCTACAATTGTCTCTCAACAATACTGCTACAACTGTCTCTCAACAATACTGCTACAACTGTCTCTCAACAATACTGCTACAAATGTCTCTCAACAATACTGCTACAACTGTCTCTCAACAATACTGCTACAAATGTCTCTCAACAATACTGCTACAACTGTCTCTCAACAATACTGCTACAACTGTCTCTCAACAATACTGCTACAACTGTCTCTCAACAATACTGCTACAAATGTCTCTCAACAATACTGCTACAACTGTCTCTCAACAATACTGCTACAACTGTCTCTCAACAATACTGCTACAACTGTCTCTCAGCAATACTGCTACAACTGTCTCTCAACAATACTGCTACAACTGTCTCTCAACAATACTGCTACAACTGTCTCTCAACAATACTGCTACAACTGTCTCTCAGCAATACTGCTACAACTGTCTCTCAACAATACTGCTACAAATGTCTCTCAACAATACTGCTACAACTGTCTCTCAACAATACTGCTACAACTGTCTCTCAACAATACTGCTACAACTGTCTCTCAACAATACTGCTACAAATGTCTCTCAACAATACTGCTACAACTGTCTCTCAACAATACTGCTACAACTGTTTCTCAACAATACTGCTACAACTGTCTCTCAGCAATACTGCTACAACTGTCTCTCAACAATACTGCTACAACTATCTCTCAACAATACTGCTACAAATGTCTCTCAACAATACTGCTACAACTATCTCTCAACAATACTGCTACAAATGTCTCTCAACAATACTGCTACAACTATCTCTCAACAATACTGCTACAAATGTCTCTCAACAATACTGCTACAACTATCTCTCAACAATACTGCTACAAATGTCTCTCAACAATACTGCTACAAATGTCTCTCAACAATACTGCTACAAATTTCTCTCGACAATACTGCTACAACTGTCTCTCAACAATACTGCTACAAATGTCTCTCAACAATACTGCTACAAATTTCTCTCGACAATACTGCTACAACTGTCTCTCAACAATAGTGCTACAAATTTCTCTCGACAATACTGCTACAACTGTCTCTCAACAATACTGCTACAACTGTCTCTCGACAATACTGCTACAACTGTTTCTCAACAATATTGCTACAACTCTCTCTCAACAATACTGCTACAACTGTCTCTCAACAATACTGCTAAAACTGTCTCTCAACAATACTGCTACAAATGTCTCTCAACAATACTGCTACAAATGTCTCTCAACAATACTGCTACAACTGTCTCTCGACAATACTGCTACAACTGTCTCTCAACAATAGTGCTACAAATGTCTCTCAACAATACTGCTACAACTGTCTCTCAACAATACTGCTACAACTGTTTCTCAACAATACTGCTACAACTCTCTCTCAACAATACTGCTACAACTGTCTCTCAACAATACTGCTACAACTGTCTCTCAACAATACTGCTACAACTGTCTCTCAACAATACTGCTACAACTGTCTCTCAACAATACTGCTAAAACTGTCTCTCAACAATACTGCTACAACTGTCTCTCAACAATACTGCTTCAACTGTCTCTCAACAATACTGCTACAACTGTCTCTCAACAATACTGCTACAACTGTCTCTCAACAATACTGCTACAACTGTCTCTCAACAATACTGCTACAACTGTCTCTCAACAATACTGCTACAACTGTCTCTCAACAATACTGCTACAACTGTCTCTCAACAATACTGCTACAACTGTCTCTCAACAATACTGCTACAACTGTCTCTCAACAATACTGCTACAACTGTCTCTCAACAATACTGCTACAACTGTCTCTCAACAATACTGCTACAACTGTCTCTCAACAATACTGCTACAACTGTCTCTCAACAATACTGCTAAAAACTGTCTCTCAACAATACTGCTACAACTGTCTCTCAACAATACTGCTACAACTGTCTCTCAACAATACTGCTACAACTGTCTCTCACCAATACTGCTACAACTGTCTCTCAAATATACTGCTACAACTGTCTCTCAACAATACTGCTACAAATGTCTCTCAAATATACTGCTACAACTGTCTCTCAACAATACTGCTACAACTGTCTCTCAACAACACTGCTACAACTGTCTCTCAACAATACTGCTACAAATGTCTCTCAAATATACTGCTACAACTGTCTCTCAACAATACTGCTACAACTGTCTCTCAACAATACTGCTACAACTGTCTCTCAACAATACTGCTACAAATGTCTCTCAAATATACTGCTACAACTGTCTCTCAACAATACTGCTACAACTGTCTCTCAACAATACTGCTACAACTGTCTCTCAACAATACTGCTACAACTGTCTCTCAACAATACTGCTACAACTGTCTCTCAACAACACTGCTACAACTGTCTCTCAACAATACTGCTACAAATGTCTCTCAAATATACTGCTACAACTGTCTCTCAACAATACTGCTACAACTGTCTCTCAACAATACTGCTACAACTGTCTCTCAACAATACTGCTACAACTGTCTCTCAACAATACTGCTTCAACTGTCTCTCAACAATATGCTACAACTGTCTCTCAACAATACTGCTACAACTGTCTCTCAACAATACTGCTACAACTGTCTCTCAACAACACTGCTACAACTGTCTCTCAACAACACTGCTACAACTGTCTCTCAACAATACTGCTACAACTGTCTCTCAACAATACTGCTACAACTGTCTCTCAACAATACTGCTACAACTGTCTCTCAACAACACTGCTACAACTGTCTCTCAATAATACTGCTACAACTGTCTCTCAACAATACTGCTACAACTGTCTCTCAACAATACTGCTACAACTGTCTCTCAACAATACTGCTTCAACTGTCTCTCAACAATACTGCTACAACTGTCTCTCAACAACACTGCTACAACTGTTTCTCAACAATACTGCTACAAATGTCTCTCAACAATACTGCTACAACTGTCTCTCAACAATACTGCTACAACTGTCTCTCAACAACACTGCTACAACTGTCTCTCAACAACACTGCTACAACTGTCTCTCAACAATACTGCTACAACTGTCTCTCAACAATACTGCTACAACTGTCTCTCAACAATACTGCTACAAACTGTCTCTCAACAATACTGCTACAACTGTCTCTCAACATATGTACATGTTTAAAAACAATGTCTCTCAACAATACTGCTACAACTGTCTCTCAACAACACTGCTACAACTGTCTCTCAACAATACTGCTACAACTGTCTCTCAACAATACTGCTACAACTGTCTCTCAACAATACTGCTACAACTGTCTCTCAACAACACTGCTATAACTGTCTCTCAACAATACTGCTACAACTGTCTCTCAACAATACTGCTACAACTGTCTCTCAATAATACTGTTACTACAGTCTTTCAACAATACTGCTATTACTGTCTCTGAGCATTACTGCCCCTACTGTCTCTCAGCTATACTGCTACTACTGTCTCTGAGCATTGCTGCCCCTACTGTCTTTCAACGATACTGCTACTACTGTCTCTGAGGATTACTGCTCCTACTGTCTCTCAACGATACTGCTAAAACAAAGTCTCTCATCAAACAGAGCAGTGCTTCAAACTACTTAAAAACAAAGCGCAAGTAACAGAAGGGAAGTACCTGATCCAAACGGGAGAGAAACTTAAGTCACTTTTTCCCCAAGAGAACCGCTAGCCACCTATCCACAGGGAACAAGATTTGGAAAAATCACCTATCCCGAGGACGTCGCGATTCGCTTCCAGGCGCGGCCGTGGACGTTCTCCTATCCCGCGATTCGTCTCTGGTTCTTGACTTTTCAATCGATTTGGCTCTGTCGAGGGAGGTCTGTTTGCACGACCCTCTCGAGAGCTTGCGATGGGCGTACCCGTTGACTGTTGGCTGCAGCGTTGGGGGTTCTGTTGTGGTGGGGGTGGAGGGGGTGGTGGAGAAGGCTGTGGAGCAGGTGGTGGTGGCGCTGGTGGCTGGTAGCGGGCTGGGTAGTGGTGTTGAAGGTGTAGTAGCCTGGAAGAGAGGAATGAGGGAAGTGGCAAGTTGATTGATTTTGACACAATGATGATGGTGGTTATTAACTTGAATAAATTGGAAGAAGAAGAATAAATCAGAATTAAAAAAAAAAGCAAACGAGATGAATGCAGAAACTGAAAAAAAATATGTAGATTCAAAACTTGAAAAAAAAGACAGTGATGGACAGCAAGAGAGAGAGAGAGAGAAGAGAGAGGAGAGAGAGAGAGAGAGAGAGAGAGAGAGAGAGAGAGAGAGAGAGAGAGAGAGAGAGAGAGAGAGGAGACTGATACATTCACTTTAAAAAACAAATGAAACCTATATAAAAAATCGTGCAATAACAATACAGGTAATTTTTTCAGGTATAATTGGAATTAATCAGTAATGCAGCGTTGCCACTCCCTCCCCCCACACACGCACACCCACACTCACACTTGAAAAAAAACACTTGGAAACCCCACTCGAAAAACACACTTGGCAAATCCACTTAAAAAACCCACTTGGAAAACCCACTTAAGAAAACTACTTGTGAACCCACCTGCTGGGTTCCAGCCATGGAAGAGGCCATGACAGCGAGACCACTGAAGAGGTTGAGGGCAGTGGGCGCCCCTGGGCTGGGTGGTGGCAGTGGTGCCGACATGATGGTTGGCACTCCCGTGGTGAGTGTGGCAGCCTCGGAAGACGACGGCTGCTCCGTCCTGGCCCTCGACGACAGCCGTCGGCGACATATACTACAGTTCCACGTCTCCTGTAGTGGCAGAGTTCGTAGGTACAGGATCACAACTGGGATAAACCTTACCTGAAGTATACCTGAAGTATATCTGGAGTATACCTTGGTAACAAGTACCAATAAATTGGTTTACAGAGACACGTCAGGAGCCACTAGGACATATTTATTATAAAACGTTTCGGTCCTGCGACCTTGATTACTTTTAACGATTAGAAGTAATCAAGGCCCCAGGAGCGAAAACTTTTCTAATGTGTCTTATTGTTTGTTTACGTGTCTTTCTAAACCAGAACCGTGTACTCACTTATATGTGGTTGCAGGGGTCGATTCATAGCTCCTGGCCCCACTTCTTCGCTCTCTGCCTGCTCCAACAGCCTGATGGTATCTCTTCTTAAAGTTACGTATAGATCCTGCCTCCACTACTTCACACTCCAGATTGTTCCACTTCATGACAACTCTATGACTGGAGAAATACTGCGTGTGTACTCACCTATTTGTACTAACCTATTTGTGGTTGCAGGGGTCGATTCACAGCTCCTGGCCCCGCCTCTTCGCTGATTGCTACTAGGTCCTCTCTCTCCCTGCCCCATGAGCTCTATCATATCTCGCCTTAAAACTATGTATGGTTCCCGCCTCCACTACGTCACTTTCTAGGCTATTCCACGGCCTGACTACTCTATGACTGAAGAAATACTTCCTAACATCCCTTTGATTCATCTGAGTCTTCAACTTCCAATTGTGACCTCTTGTGTCTGTGTCCCTTCTCTGGAACATCCCGTCTTTGTCCACCTTGTCTATTCCGCGCAGTATTTTATGTCGTTATCATGTCTCCCCTGACCCTCCTGTCCTCCAGTGTCGTCAGGCCGATTTCCCTCAACCTTTCTTCGTAGGACAATCCCCGTAGCTCTGGGACTAGTCTTGTTGCAAACCTTTGCACTTTCTCTACTTTCTTGACGTGCTTGACTAGGTGTGGATTCCAAACTGGTGCTGCATACTCCAGTATGGGCCTGACGTAAATGGTATACAGAGTCTTAAACGAATCCTTACTGAGGTGTGTGTGTGTGTGAATTTCCCTTCCATCTTCTGTTTTTCTCTTCGTCTTCCCGTCCATTCATCCTGTTTCCCCTCTTCCTCCTCCTATGCAATCAGCTCTTCTTTCCTCCAATCCAAATCATCCCATCTTCCTTCTCCTACTCAGTTATACTTAGCCCATTCTCCTTCCTCCTCCATTTATCCTCCTACCCACTTCACCCACCCCACTACCCACTTCACCCACCTCCTACCCACTTCACCTACCCCCTACCCACTTCACTCACTCCCTACCCATTTCACCCACCCTCTACCCACATCACCCTCCCCCTACCCAAAACACCCACCACTACCCACAACACCCACCCCTACCCACTTCACCCTCCCCTACCCACTCCCTCTCTACCAATTACCTTCATTAAGAAGACCACTGTGCCGTGCTCACTGCCCAAGACCATTTTCTAAAAATCTTTTAGACCTTTTAATGTTGAGTGCGATAGGGAAATCTTTTCATTAAAATGGCTTAGAGACTGAGCCTTATAAGCCACAACTTATGGATGGTCTAAGACCGTGGTCTTATCAGACTTCTTTTTTTTCTTATAGTCTACGCCTGTTTGTGCTTTTGCTTGTTTGTTCACGGGTTTGTCTTTGTTTTTCGTGTGTTTGTTAGAAGTGTGTGTGTGTGTGTGTGTGTGTGTGTGTGTGTGTGTGTGTGTGTGTGTGTTTGTCTATGTGTTTGTCTGTGTGTGTACTCACCTAATTGTGGTTACAAGGGTCGATTCATAACTCTTGGACCCGCTTCTTCACTGGTCGCTACTAGGTTCATTCTATCTCTGCTCCATGCACTTTATTATACCTCTTCTTAAAGCTATATATAGATCCTGCCTCCACTACATCACTTTCCAGACTATTCCATTTCCTGACAACTCTATTGCTGAAGAAATACTTCCTAACATCCCAATGACTTGTTATTGTATCCCATTTCTGGTACATCCTGTCTTTGTCCACTTTGTCAATTTTTTGAAGTATTTCATATGTTGTTATCATGTCTCCCCTAACCCTCCTCCTTCAGTGTCGTCAGGTTGATTTCCGTTAACATTTCTTCGTAGGACATTCCCCTTAGCTGACGTTCTTGACCAGGTGTGGGTTCCAAACTGGTGCTGCAAACTCCAATATGAGCATGAAGTACACGGTGTATAGAGTCTTGAACGATTCCTTACTGAGGTATCGAAACGCTCTTCCCAGGTTTGCCAGGCGCCCTTATGCTGCAGCAGTTATTTGGTTGATGTGCTCCTCAGGAGATGTGCTCGGTATTATGCTCAACCCAAGATCCTTTTCCTTGAGTGAGGTTTGCAGTCTTTGGTCACCTACCCTGTACTCTGTCTGTGGTCTTCTTTGCCCTTCCCCGATCTTCATGATTTTGCTTTTGGTGGGGTTAGATTCCAGGAGCTAGTTGATGGACCAAGCTTCCATCCTGTCCAGGTCCCTTTGTAGACCAATCTGACCCTCATCCGTTTTAATTCTCCTCAGTAACTTCATATCTCTTCCGTCATGTCATTCACATATACCAGAAACAGCACTGGTCCTAGGACTGATCCCTGTGGGACCCCGCTGGTCACAGGCGCCCACTGTGACACACTTATGTGTGTGTGAGTGTAAGCAATGTGTATGTATGTGTGAATTACTGTGTATTTTAAATCAAGTGTTAAACCCGTGTTAAAACAATGTTAAACCCGTGTTAAAATAGTGTTAAACCAGTATTAAACCATTGGTAAACTCGTGTTAAACCCGTGTGGGTTTTAACAAGGTGATGCCTTCTCTGGTCTTTGGGCTTTATTTTTTAATGTACATTATTAATAATCTTTATTTAGACACTAGTTTGATTTTTTCTCTCCCGTTCTTTCCCTCCCTTCCCTACCTTCCCTCCCTCCCCTCCCTTCCCTAACTTCCCTCCCTCCCCTCCCTTCCCTACCTTCCCTCCCTCCCCTCCCTTCCCTAAATTCCCTCCCTCCCCTCCCTTCCCTACCTTCCCTTCCTTCCCTGCCTTCCCTCCCTCCCCTCCCTTCCCTACCTTCCCTCCATCCCCTCCCTTCCCTCCCTTTCCTCTCTCCCCTCCCTTCCCTACCTTCCCTCCCTCCCCTCCCTTCCATGCCTTCCCTGCCTTCCCTCCCTCCCTCCCCCTCCCTTCCCTCCTCATATGCTGCCTCTTGCATTACTCCATCATGCTGGTCAGTGTTGTAATTCTCGCCAGCATCACAACTCTCCCTTTGATATTAACATTTGCTTTTCCAATACTGTAGTTTGTAGTGAGGGAGTGATGGTCCTCCCTCCCACAGCCTCCCTTCTACACCCTCCCTCCTACACCCTCCCTCCCACTCCCTCCCTCCCACACCCACCTTCCTACAGCCTCCCACCCACAGTTTCCCTCCTACGACCTCCCTCCCACCTCCTCTCTACCATCTTTCTCTCTTTTCCTCCCCTCTAACATTTCTCTTCTCTACTCCTCTCTTGGCCTCCATCATCCACCTCCTCCCTCCAACATTCTCTCTTACCATCTCCCTCTTCTTCCAGCTTCCCCTCACTCCCTTCCCCCTTGTTTCCCCTCCCCCCCCCTGCTTCACCGTGTTTACAAACATTTTTCACAAGTGCAAATGTTTGCCGATTAAGTGAATGCTGATATTTGGCAATGTTTCCCACAAGGACTGAAGTTACAGGAAGGAGACAGAGAGGGAAGGGGAGGGAGAGCAGGAGGGAAGGAGAGAGGGAGGGAGGGAGGGAAGAAGGGAAAACAGAGAGGAGAAACGGAACAGTAATAATTATAATAATAACAAGAACAACAACAACAATAATAATAACGCCAATAATAATAATAATTATAATAATAATAATAATAATAATAATAATAATAATAATAATAATAATAATAATAATAATAATAATAATAATAATTTTGAAGCAGCAGGGTAATGTATAACACCAAGTAATGTAAATTTCCTACTTTCAAGGTCTGACAGTCATACATATGAAATGTTTGTGTTCTCCCAGCAACAGGTCTTCTCCTCTCATGTGTGTATATATATATATATATATATATATATATATATATATATATATATATATATATATATATATATATATATATATATAAATAACAAAAAGGCACAATACCGTGACTGGAACAATACACAAATAACCCGCACATAAAAGAGAAGCTTACGACGACGTTTCGGTCCGACTTGGACCATTGACAAAGTCACACGAAACGTCTACGGTGGGGATGCCCGGGTGTTGTGCATGTGTCATTTCATCCTGTCGGTATTATATACAATTCTTGTACTACTACTACTACTACTACTACTACTACTACTACTACTACCACTACTACTACCTCCACCTCTTCCTGCCTATATATAGCCGTCCTGCTCCACCTCTGTTAGTGTGACTTTGTCAATGGTCCAAGTCGGACCGAAACGTCGTCGTAAGCTTCTCTCTTTTATGTGCGGGTTATTTGTATATATATATATATATATATATATATATATATATATATATATATATATATATATATATATATTATATATATATATATATATATATAATAATAATAATAATAATAATAATAATAATAATAATAATAATAATAATAATAATAATAATAATAATAATAAAGGAAGTGAAGGGTAAGACTTACCTGGTCACCATCAGACGCCTGTGTGGAGTAGGAAGCACAATCTTCACACACTTTATTCCCACACTCAGAACACACTTTAAAGAACTCTGTGTCCTCTAAAGTCTGTTGGCCCAGAGAGAAAAAGAAAGAGAAACAGGGAAGAAAGTTAGGCTGTTGCATTTTCATTTTCGCTGTAAACAGAAATACGGAATTTCATTGATAATTACTTCATTTTCCAATTTTTTACATTTTTTACCATTTGATCTCTTAATGTTTTTTTTTTAGGTTTTCTTTAAATATATTTGAACTAAATTAATTTATTTAAATTATCTGCGAGTTTATTAAAACTCTGAGGAAAATACTAGGTATTAATGTCCTTTGACGTAGGTACTGACCTTTGACCCCTGTGACGGAGACACTGGTATTAATGTCCTTTGACGTAGTTACTGACCTTTGACCCCTGTGACGGCGATACTGGTATTAATGTCCTTTGACGTAGGTACTGAACTTTGACCCCTGTGACGGCGATACTGGTATTAATGTCCTTTGACGTAGGTACTGAACTTTGACCCCTGTGACGGCGATACTGGTATTAATGTCCTTTGACGTAGGTACTGAACTTTGACCCCTGTGACGGCGATACTGGTATTAATGTCCTTTGACGTAGGTACTGAACTTTGACCCCTGTGACGGCGATACTGATATTAATGACGTTTGACGTAGGTAATGAACTTTGACCCCTGTGACGTCTATACTGATCCTTCACCGTCTGTGATGTATATACTGACCTTTATCACCTGTAACTTACCTACTAACATTGGACCCCGGTTACGTCTATGCTGACCATTGACCCCTGTTATGCAAGCACTGACCTTGACGCAAACTCTGCAGGATGACCCTGGTGACCTCTGGGAGCGGGATGAGATGACGATGGTCATGGTCTCTCCCTGCTTCCCTCCCACGGGAGACGAGACTGGGGAGATGCCACCCCCTCCGCCGCCCATCATCGCCCCTGAGGGGCCGGTGGGCGTAGTGATAGGCGCGGGCTTGCTGTGGGTAGGGAAAAGATGACTTTCAAACCTGGGAGGAAGGGGCTGTTGGGGGTCTCATCCCTACAAGACATATATATATATATATATATATATATATATAATATATATATATATATATATTATATATATATATATATATATATATATATATATATATATATATATATATATATATATATATATATATATATATATATACAAACACTGATCTCTGGCTGAAGGAGACTCGAACCTACGAACCTTGGAACAAGGTACGGAGTGCTTTACCAATCTACCCACACTGGACCAATACCTTGGAGTCCAGCTTGCACTAGACTTTGATCCAAGGCAGCCAACTTTCAGGGAGAAGGCTTACAACTTTTCATCTCATCCCCTGCATGCATCAGTCTTACTAGAGATATTAACAATGCAAGGAATTCGCAAGAGCAGGCGAGATCAGTGTCTGTGTATATTTCGCCTGCTCTTGCGAATTCCTTGTATATATATATATATATATATATATATATATATATATATATATATATATATATATATATATATATATATATATATATATATATATATATATATATCTTTACGAAACTCTTCTCCAAACTTTTGTTTTGTCTTCTTTAACACTGTGTTATAATGGTTGTTTTCTGACATTTTCCATTTGCAACCATTTTTAACCGGTAAAAATGCAGTTTCGTTTGGGATGGTTCTCTTTGCCCAATGCCGAATTTGCATAAGGAATATTTTCAAACGGTCGCACTCCATCACCTCAAGTCATGTGGCAGGATTTGCTGAAGATACTCCATGATATATTCAGGTGATGGAACCACGCTTGAAGACCAGGATCTAAATCTTTTTGTGACGTGTTGAACGGGGACTCTGATGATGAACTACGACTTTCAGATGTATCACTATCAGCTTATACCACTGTTGCAAGTCCTTCATAAACGAACTACCTAAGCCGTAAGCTTAGTTTTAATATTTGTGTTTATTTATGTGTATTTTTGGCACCTCCGGCAAGCTTGACTGTGTCTGATGTGTGCTTGAAATCAATCAATAAATATTGGCACGTAGTTTTTGACGGAATTGGATGCGCTTTGTGACCCATGCGGGTTGAGTGCATTTGTGAATATAATAATAATAATAATAATAATAATAATAATAATAATAATAATAATAATAATAATAATAATAATGATGACACAATTGAAGCACCATGACATTTATTATGAAAACATTCCGCTCACTGGGAACCTTGGCAATCCAAAACATTGACTGAGAAAAGCTACGCTTATATACATAGGCTGGACAAGCTCAGGCGTGGAAAACATGGCTGGTCACAGCCTGGAGAGAGACTGGAAGGTGTCTGTAAAACCCACAAGCTGACAGACACTGTAGCAGAATGTTTTTAGTGAAACAACATTTTGCCTAGAGAGAGAGTTTGTTTCTCAAGTCTATAGAGAGCACCTTGTAAACATAAGGGAGTCGTGAGGTGCGGATATGACTATGTGAGGTCAGGAATGAGGTGAGTGGTGGTGAGAGTGTGAGCCAGGGGTTCCTTCAACTCGATACTTCCCTAGATCTGGGTGATGGTGACTATGATACGAATAAGTGCCATTTTCAAGGATAACTATGTTCGCTCTGGGTCAGTTCATATGGTGTGAAGCCTTGTTACAATGTTAAACAGGTGTTGTTGGTGTTACTGGAGTCCCAAGCATGTGTTCACATACGCGATTGGACAAATTCTTAGTCGTCTCACCCAAGGGATAGTGTAAATGATTGGATTATCCTCTGGCCTAACGCTAACCCTCTTAGACCTAGTATTGTTTTTGATACTGAAGGAAGCGACGTTGTCGATGATGACTGGTTATGCGTGGAAATGGCAGGAATAGAAAAAGAATGCCTAAATTTTGTGCTTAGTTATACAACGGACACCATCACCCGGGACGAAGGAAGTTTCCAGTTGAAGGAACCCCTGACTCACACGCTCCTCACCACGTCACCCTCTTCACCTGACAGTCAGGTTAGCAGCTCACCTCTCCTTGTAATCTGCTCTTTCCACTGTATATAATATACCAATGCGTAGCATGTACTCTTAATGGAAGTTAAAAATAAGCTTAGTCTCCAAGCCAAATGGTGTTTCAGTAAAGGTTTCCATGCTGTAATAGCGAATTTTTATCATCTGGAGAGAGAAGTCAGGAACTGCGGTTATCACATCGTCGTGGTTTCCCGAAGAAATATTACCTTAGCCAAGATGACGGTTGAGCTGAAACTACCATTCTTCTGAACGTAGCCGCCGACACTGCATACACTTTCCTTAACGAGCAGTCTGGCTTCCACTTCATATGATATTCTTAAGGATAACCCCGCTATGTGCATAGTTACGCTCGTTCCAACGCTCTTCAGGAGAGTCGTATTATCTGTCATACTTGATATTTTCCAGG
Source organism: Cherax quadricarinatus (assembly GCF_026875155.1). Classification (NCBI taxonomy): domain Eukaryota; kingdom Metazoa; phylum Arthropoda; class Malacostraca; order Decapoda; family Parastacidae; genus Cherax; species Cherax quadricarinatus. Next base: position 6,551,541 of record NC_069446.1, read on the forward strand.
TAATTCATCCCCGTGTGGGTCGTGTCCGGTACTGACCAGTTTATGCGGCGGTTTATTTAACTCCTCTCGTTTGTCATTACAAATGTATTAGTGTCATTGGCATGTGTGTGTGTGTGTACTCACCTAATTCACCTAATTGTGGTTGCAGGGGTCGAGACTCAGCTCCTGGCCCCGCCTCTTCACTGATCGCTACTGGATCCTCTCTCTGCTTCCTGAGCTTTGTCATACCTCTTCTTAAAACTATGTATGGTTCCTGCCTCCACTACTTCACTTGCTAGGCTATTCCACTTGCTGACAACTCTATGACTGAAGAAATACTTCCTAACGTCCCTGTGACTCGTCTGAGTCTTCAGCTTCCAGTTGTGACCCCTTGTCCCTGTGTCCCCTCTCTGGAACATCCTATCTCTGTCCACCTTGTCTATTCCCCGCAGTATCTTGTATGTCGTTATCATGTCTTCCCTGACCCTTCTGTCCTCCAGTGTCGTCAGTCCGATCTCCCTCAACCTTTCCTCGTACGACATT
>NC_069446.1:6557062-6592062 GCF_026875155.1 Cherax quadricarinatus
TCATACTGGAAGAGTCACGCGTCGTGTCATACCGGAAGAGTCACGCGTCGTGTCATACTGGAAGAGTCGTGCGTCGTGGATAACTGGAAGAGTCATGCGTTGTGTCATACTGGAACAGTCGTGAATCGTGTCATACATTTAGTATGACACGACTTACCCATCGTCATATGTCTAGTATGACACGACTTACCCATCGTCATCATGTCTCCATGATGACTATGGGTACGTCTAGTGAAGGTAATGAATAGATGGGGAAGGCTAATTCATTTCACAGCTTCAAAAGAAGGCACGGTAGATTACTAATGGATAGGAGTAAACCGCACCTGTCAAGTGATTGTTAAGAGGCGGGACCCGGAGTTGTAGCTCACCCACAGCTCTCTGCTCATTTCTTATTTTTTTTATTTTTTTTTTTTTTTTTTGAGTGTCTCTGCGTCTCCTTTCTGTGCCGACGTATTTGTGTTGGAGATTAAGGATATGTTTAGTGAAGGAGATCGCTTTGCTTATCAACATCACGTTGGGTTTGAGTATTCATATCAGAAGCGGCAAGCTTCCAGCAAATGCTCTGTCAGTTTTCTTTCTCTCACAGGCAGGTCGAGCGAGATGATTCTTCACCTGATTCTGTTCTCCCGCAGGAAGGTCGAGCGAGATGATTCTTCACCTGGTTCTGTTCACTCACAGGAAGGTCGAGCGAGATGATTCTTCACCTCGTTCTGTTCACTCACAGGAAGGTCGAGCGAGATGATTCTTCACCTGGTTCTGTTCACTCACAGGAAGGTCGAGCGAGATGATTCTTCACCTGGTTCTGCTAGCATCTTCAGTACCGTAAAGATGGTCCTGTGATCAGAAGTGTCAATATAACCCAGTGACTGTTCCTTCCGACAGAAGCGCTGAATTCTAAGCCAACTGAAGATTATTAATATAATCAAGGGGAAGCGCTAAACCCGGAGGATTATACAGCGCCTGGTGGGGGATGTGGAAGGCATTCAGGCTTAATTCGGGGAACTGGAGCACAGGTCCAATTCCCTAAATCAAGAGCCCCTCACCAATATCAAGGAACCTTCCTTGAGGGGAAGCCAACTGAAGAACGGCAAATTTTTGCTTTATGTCAAACACTGCAAAAAGTTTATCAGAATGCCTTTCAATTACGTATCCGATGAGGTCACCAACAATTATAATTTGGTGACATTAATGTTATAATAAGAGAGAGTCTACATTTCTCTCTCTCTCTCTCTCTCTCTCTCTCTCTCTCTCTCTCTCTCTCTCTCTCTCTCTCTCTCTCTCCCAAGATCAGGTTCAGCTACACCTCAGGGGAAATGTTGGGGTGGAAATGGTTAAGGTAATGAGAGGGAAAGACTGTGTCCTGAGTCTAAGTAATGTGATATTCTCATCTCCCTCCTTCTCTTCCTGCAGTATTCTCATCTCCCTTTTCTCCCTGCGATATTCTTGTCTCCCTCCTTCCCTTCCTGACATGGTTTGAGCTCCCTTCGAACGCTGTTTCTTCAAAAAGAATTGTGTCATAATGATCTCTCTCCTCACATGGGCTCCCGAACACCCGCGGTAATTTGTTCGGTGTGATGTTCGCCTTCAGATCCTTCTCTTTCATTCATTTCAGTGGATCTCTGTAACCACTAACTGCTCTTTATTCCCAAGGGTTTCCTTACCCTTATGCCATGTGCATTACCTGCACTTGTCCGGATCAAACTCGAGCAGCCAATTACTGGACCACTCTTGCAGCCTCGCTGACCTTCTGAAGTCACTTTCCATCAGTAACTTATATTATTTTTATAGATACATAAATAAATGGTTGATAATAACTATATTATAAGATAAAGGGAGACAGGAAGGAGGAACACAAACGATGAAGACAGAGAGGTACACATGGGAAAGAAATAGAAAATTAAAGAGAAATGACATAAAATATGGACGCGATGGCAAAAGAGACAGTAGAGTAACATCATTCTGTCCCAAGATGTTGCTGTGTCAGACAGAAATGTAGATGAATGGTTCAGAAAACCATTCATCAACCTGTCGGTTCCCTGAACCATTTTTCTACAACATTCGGTCATTGACTGACAACGTTTCGCCTACACAGTGGACTTTATCAAGTCATAAAGAAATAAACCTGGAGAGGGAGAAAAAGAGAGACCCGAAAGGCTGAGAAATAATATGACAGAAAAAAAATGCTAGCCAAGACAAAGGAAAAGGAGAAAAAGACGCTAACGGAGCTGAACACAACAAAAGCATGAACCTGATGTCTTCACCGCTGACAATAGTGAAAAAAAGGCTGCTGAACAGTCTTTTATTTGCACGGTGTTCCACGCTACCTAGAGCGAGATAAAGTGAAGAAGATACTAGTGAAAATAACAGACTGTGTATCACCCTCTGTACTAAAGGAAGGAGGTGTAAGAACCTCTGTGTAAGCTAATGGAAAGGTGCTATTGCCAGTCGCAAGGGGCATATAGAGGATATCTGGAATGTATAGTTCATTCTGCGTGAGAAGAGGGACACAGACACACTGGGTGTTTCGTTCGGCTGTTGCTGTTGGCAGCCTATGGAGAAAGGTCAAATGTTAATAAGGAAGATGAGACACCGAGAGGCTTCGAGTCTGCTCCTGTTACCACAAATTGGTAATCATTCTCTCTCCCGCTCTCTCTCTCTCTCTCTCTCTCTCTCTCTCTCTCTCTCTCTCTCTCTCTCTCTCTCTCTTCCTTCTCTCAGCCTCAATTAGGTGGGCACAGTTACGTAGCGTGTGTGCCTTGAGTTAAGCGAACAGAGTATCGAGCATCCACCACTTCTTGCACTGAATGAGCCTCACCGGATTAGTGCTTCACATGAAATTTTTACGCGTTTAGATTAAGAGTTTCGACCTTCGTTTATAAGATAAAAGTTGTTATCGACTTATCATTTTAAAGCCTTTTTATTGTTATGAGTCATGCAAATAAGGCATACGATGAAGTTGGAGCCATTTGTGGGGCAGCGATTTCATTGTATCAACTGACTTTAGTTCATCGATAGAGTGACGGTCTTGAGAAGTGTACAGCCGGAGTGTAGTTGATGGTTGTTGCCCGTCTTGTCATGTAGAAGTTGTCTTCTCGCTGTCAACGAAATGTAGCCGAAAGAAACCTCTTTAACTTGGCTTTCTATTATTAATGATAATTTTTCTTTTGGTGAAAAGTTTGAAATTGTGAAGGTCTGTGTACAGTCTAATTTGCCAGTTTTCTTTGTTTAGAAATTAATTCCATGTGATAACTAGTTATTACATCTTCCCTTTCACTTAAAATCCTCAACCTTAATATGTAACTGCACTGCATATTAATGTTTCTCTCTGCACTATGCCTTTCGCATTCACTGGGGTACAGAGGGCTGGGGTTATGCAACATGGGGATATCACTCTCACATCGTGTAGTGACTGAAATGCATCTAGTTCCTGTTACATTTATATGGAAACTCTAAACCCGTAAGAGTCGTACAGTGCCTGGGAATGGGAAATAATCAGTTTTGATCCCAGGGAAGTATAGGGAGGGGATAGCTCCAATTCTCTGGATCATGAGCCCTTCACTAATATCATCCTGCTCCACGTCTCGAGGTATAACACGGGGTCTTTTGGAAAAGCTGGATTCACATAACCTAAGAAATAAAAAACAGGAACTGCACTCGGGAAGTTTTTCTCCCAGCCCACATCTCAAGTTGTAACATGGGTTCTTATGGGAAAGTTAGATTCACTTAACATAAAGAAAACAGGAACTAAGGAGAATTATTGTCAGAGTCCGCATCTATAGTTATAACGTGGGTTCATATGGGGAAATTAGATTCACTTAACGTACAGAATTGAGGAACTACAGCGAATTATTGTCAGTGTCCACATTTCAAGTTATAACATGGGTTTTTATGGGGAAATTAGATTCATTCACTTAAAAAAAATGAAATTACAGAACATTATCATCCAAGTCTGCTTCACGACTGTTACTCACAATATTCTCGACTCTCCGGGGTCGAAACGTTCGCTCTTCTCCCAGACCTTCTGCAGCAGCGACCTCTCCTCCGAAGACACTGAGGCTGCCGCTGGGGCCCCCACCACTCCTGCTGAAGACGACGACGATGACGACGACACGGAACCCTCGGCGTGCACGGCAGGTGCAGGCCTAGTCGGCGACAGCTTCGTCACTGAAAAGGTGCAACGGCAAATGGTACTAGAATTTTTCCTAGAATGAAAATGCTCTAGAACTCAAAGGTAACTGGAATGAGAATGATTCCTAGAAAAAGAATACATTTCTAGGACTCAAGGGTAGCTGGAATGAGAATGTTTTCTAGAATAGGAATGTTCTAGGACTCGCAGTCACTATTGTAACTATAATTAGAATGTTATAAAGTACATCACAATAAAGAAAACAATTAACAATTTGGATGGAGAACTACAGACACCCAATTTTGACGGTTTAATGAAATTGAGGTGTTCTTCGCCTCTGGAATAGGGATTATGATCGCTCTTTGCCAGTCAACTAAGAATATGTTAGATGTAACTGGAACAGGGAAAGCAACTATTCTTTGTCAGTTATCAAAGAATATTCCTAGCAATTGGAATAGGGAAATAAAATGATCTAATTTACTGTTACTACCATAGAATTACTCCTTGCAGTTGATATTGGAATTAAGGTTACTGTTTGTTGCCAAAATCGCAAAATTTGTTGACAGGGAAATTGGTCCAGGCGCTTTCTCATGATTAAAAGAGGAATGTCAATATGCTGTTGTTAAAAATAGGAGGGACCAAAAAAATACACTGCAGAACATGCTTTTGTCGGGACAATTTTTCGCTCTACAGATGGCGAAATGTTCCCCGTTCCTGCTACATTTTATTCGTAGTGTCCCATTAGAATGAAGTGAACTAAGAGTGCTGATGGATGAGGAATGAGAAAACAGTGCAACAGTTTTCTTACAAATGGAAGGATTGTCGCTGGGAAATGAATACAGGACATTCCGAGAGATTAGCTGGAAATGAGGACTGGTGGAAATACTTTCATCTCCGTCAGTTCGTTGGGAACCGTGAGGGTTAAATTTCCCTTTAAGGAAGTGAAAAAAATCACGCACACACACACACACACACACACACACACACACACACACACACACATACACACACACAACACACACACACACACACACACACACACACACACACACACACAGGAAAAAGAAGAAGACAAATATGCACAAAAATAATTGTTTATTGACAGTGTATATTTCTGCTCTGAGACTCACTCTTTCCTTTCTTCCTCACCCTCTCTCACCCTCTCTCTTCCACTCTTCTTACCTTCCCCTGTCCTACCTTTCTCCCTATGCCCCCTTCATCCATACGTTTCCCTTGCCTCAGTCCCCCCTCCCACTTCATCCAGTCTAGCACAATAGACAGCATTGATTTTGTACACAGACTCTCACGCCTGAGAACTCTCTCGTCCATTGGCCGTCCTCTGTGTGTGTGTGTGTGTGTGTGTGTGTGTGTGTGTGTGTGTGTGTGTGTGTGTGTGTGTGTTTGTGTGTGTGTGTCTGCGTGTGAGAGTATACAGTGAATTATATTACTGTGCTGTAATCCTCTTAGTGACCTTTTCTATGCCAGCAACGTGGTAGAGTGTGTGTGTGGAGGTTAGGGAAGCCATCTGACATACTATGTTGTTCTTATCTCTTCAGGCAGTGTTTTCCAGCTGATGACCATGGAATAGTTGTGGCTTTATCATTTGTTCTCATATTTTCTTGCTCTCTCTCTCTCTCTCTCTCTCTCTCTCTCTCTCTCTCTCTCTCTCTCTCTCTCTCTCTCTCTCTCTTTTTTTTTTTTTTTTTTTTTTTTTTTTTTTTTTTTTTTTTTACACATGGTTTGACAAGGTTAAGGATCCCTAGCTTTATTGACAAGCTATTTACAGGTTAAGGATTCCTAACTTTATTGACAAGCTAAGAGCTGTTACCTACATCAGCTCATTTGAAAGCATTTTTATTGTTATGAGACATACAAGTAGGGAACAGGATGAAGTTGGAGCCATCTGTGGGCCAGCATTTTCATTTGATCAACTGACGTTATCTCGTTGACATCATTATGCTGAACGAATGTGTTCCATACTCGAGTCATCCTGGGTATGTATGATCTCAGATGGAGTGATGTTCTGGAGAAGGGTACAGCCAGAGTGAAGTTGCTGCTTTCTGCCCGTCTTGTGGCATAAAAGCTTGTTTCGCGCTGTCCTCGAAGTGGATCCAAGTGTGGTATTTTGACAATATTGGCCTTGTACATAACAGTAAGGCCACCCACATCCCTCCTATGTTGAAGGCTCTGCTGAAATGACAGATCCATCCAGGATGGGTCCAGGCGAGAGATGAGACGTCTTGCTCTGTTCTCTACTCTGTCAAGCAGTCGCAGATGAGAGGGGGGACAGGCAAACCAAGAAAGTGGAGCATACTCAAGGTGTGAGCGTACTTGTGCCTCGTACAGTATCTTGCAACCCCTACTGTCAAGCAGATGCGAGATACGGCGAAGTGCTGTAAGCTTCCTGGCTGCCTTGTTTGCAAGATTTACAACATGGTTCTTCATGGTTAGTTTGGAGTCAAATTTCACCCCAAGGATATCAACTTCTTCTCCAGGTGCCAACATCCTCCCATTCTCTCTCTCTCTCTCTCTCTCTCTCTCTCTCTCTCTCTCTCTCTCTCTCTCTCTTCTCTCTCTCTCTCTCTCTCTCTCTCTCTCTCTCTCTCTCTCTCTCTCTCTCTCTTCTCTCTCTCTCTCTTTCATCATCATCATCTAATTACTCTCTCCTTCTCAATATCTGTTTTTCGCCAAACAGTCTGCCAAACTAACTGCCAAGACAAATACACGTAAAAACACGAGAGAGAGAGAGAGAGAAAGAGAGAGAGACAGAGAGACAGAGAGAGAGAGAGAGAGAGAGAGAGAGAGAGAGAGAGAGAGAGAGAGAGAGAGAGAGGAGAGAGAGAGAGAGAGAGAGAGAGAGAGAGAGAGAGAGAGAGAGAGAGAACATTAATCGAGAAAAAACATATTAAACAAATAAACTCCCACTAAAGAACACACAACAAATAATAAAAATTCATTAAAAAAACCAACACACACACAAAAGCACCATATATAAACTACATACATTAAAATGTGTAACAAATACACTAGCCACACACACACACACAGTCACATACACACATACACACGCACACAAAGGGGCCAGAAACTGTGACTCAACTCACGCAACCACACATAAAGGCGAGTAGTATACATACACAAAATCTAATTCCAAACACAATTTAAACACGCGTAAAAATAATTCAGTCACATATAAACACGTGTTAACACTTTCCGGTTACTAACAAACACACACAAAAGTGTTAAAATCTATTCACTTATAAACAAACACGTGTAAAATACCATCCAACGATATAAAAACACCTGTAGAAACCAGCGAGCTATACACAGAGAGACACAGAGACACTGACACACAGAGACACAGACACATTGACACACAGAGACACAGACACATTGACACACAGAGACACAGACACATTGACACACAGAGACACAGATACACTGACACACAGAGACACAGACACACAGACACACAGAGACACAGACACACAGACACACAGAGACACAGATACACTGACACACAGAGACACAGACACACTGACACACAGAGACACAGATACACTGACACACAGAGACACAGACACACTGACACACAGAGACACAGATACACTGACACACAGAGACACAGACACACAGACACACAGAGACACAGACACACAGACACACAGAGACACAGATACACTGATACACAGATACACAGACACACTGACACACAGAGACACAGATACACTGACACACAGAGACACAGATACACTGACACACAGAGACACAGACACACTGACACACAGAGACACAGACACATTGACACACAGAAACACAGACACACAGACACACAGAGACACTGACACACAGACACACAGAGACACAGATACACTGACACACAGAGACACAGACACACTGACACACAGAGACAGACGCACTGACACACAGAGACACAGACACACTGACACACAGAGACACAGACACATTGACACACAGAGACACAGACACATTGACACACAGAGACACAGACACACAGACACACAGAGACACAGATACACTGACACACAGAGACACAGACACACTGACACACTGACACACAGACACACAGACACACAGACACACAGACACACAGACACACAGACACACAGACACACTGACACACAGAGACACAGACACACAGAGACACAGACACACTGACACACAGAGACACAGACACACTGACACACAGACACACAGACACACAGAGACACAGATACTGACACACAGACACACAGACACACAGACACACTGACACAAGAGACACAGACACACTGACACACAGACACACACAGACACAGACACACTGACACACAGACACACAGACACACAGACACACAGACACACAGACACACTGACACACAGACACACAGACACACAGACACACAGACACACTGACATACAGACACACAGACACACAGACACACAGACACACAGACACACTGACATACAGACACACAGACACACTGACATACAGACACACAGATACACAGACACACAGACACATGACATACAGACACACAGACACACTGACATACAGACACACATACACACTGACATACAGACACACTGACACACTGACACACAGACACACAGACACACAGACAACAGACACACAGACACACTGACACACAGACACACAGACACACAGACACACAGACACACTGACATACAGACACACAGTCACACTGACATACAGACACACAGATACACAGACACACAGACACACTGACATACAGACACACAGACACACTGACATACAGACACACAGACACACTGACATACAGACACACTGACACACTGACACACAGACACACAGACACACAGACACACAGACACACAGACACACTGACACACAGACACACAGACACACAGACACACTGACATACAGACGCACAGACACACTGAAATACAGACACACAGAGACACTGACATACAGACACACAGACACTGACATACAGACACACTGACACACAGACACACAGACACACAGACACACAGACACACTGACACACAGACACACAGATACACAGACACACTGACATACAGACACACACACACATTGACATACAGACACACAGACACACTGACACACTGACATACAGACACACTGACATACAGACACACAGACACACAGACACACAGACACACTGACATACAGACACAGACAAACAGAATCACAGACACACTGACACACAGACACACAGACACACAGACACACTGACACACAGACACACAGACACACAGACACAAAGACACACAGACACACAGAGGAACTCACAAGCTCCATCACTTCCCGTGTTGGTGTTTTTTTTGTTGCTGTTGTTGATGAATTTATGTTCTGGTTTCCTACGTGTTTCCCGCAGGAACACGACTTTACTTGAAGAAAAAGTGTGTGTGTGTGTGTGTGTGTGTGTGTATGTTGAAGTTATGTTACTTCTGTGTTACCATTCAAGCGCTGGATCGAAATGTTGTACCACCGATAATATTAAGGAAAAAACAATATTTAATTAGCACGTTTTGCCCTGTGTAGCCCTTTAACAAGTCATCTTCAGAGCGAAATGTTGTCCTTATAAAAACTTGTTTTTCAACATGTTTCTTCTATTCAACATTCTCGTCCATTTTCTTCCCTGTGTGTATGTATCACGTCCTATGAGTATCTTGTATGTCGTGATTATGTCCCCCATCCTCCCGTTCCTTCCGTCCTTCTTGTGAGGAAAAGTCAAGTTTAAGCAGTCTGTTATCGGGGAGATGTTGTTTTCTGTTACAGGTACTAGTTAGGTTGTTGTTCTATTGCCCTTCTTGTTGATACTTTTCTTAGGATAGAGAAGGTCCCATAAGATAAGTTCCTCGTGAAACCACCTAAGAAATGAAGCCAAGGGCTGAGACTCAACTCCCCAAACACACAAACACACAGACACACACACAGAGGAAGAGGGACCTAGTAGCGGCCAGTGAAGAGGCGGAGCCAGCAGCTGCGACTCGACCCTTGCAACCACAGCTAGGTTAGTACACACACACACACACCTTGTGCTATCAATCCTCTCCCCGTCTTGACTTCAGCCTTTCACTCAATCGTTTCCCTCATCTATCATTTATAAGATATGTCTTAGTCCGGCTCTTTCATCTCTGCCGAGCAACACTGCACAAGCCTGAGTGCCCTCAGACATACCGCCCAAGTCTTAATGACTATCTAAATTCCTCGTCAGACTTGCACACGCGTGAGTACCTTTGGGTATAACACACACAAGTCTAAATATCTATCCATGTGCATTATCCACAAGTTTATCAGTGATGAAATCTGCCGATAAAGTATGTTAACGAGATAAAGTGTGCGGCTTGTGGCATTGTGTTGAGAATAAACATTATTATAATGCCCTAAACCGCACCTTGAGTTCAATTAACATATCATTTGCATAATTGGTAAGTGATCCTCAGTGACAAACGTTATCCTGCCTCAAATTTTTTTCGGTTTCACCTGTTCACAGTTTTCTTGCGCACAGCTATGATTTTGACTCACATATCAATAATTCTGTCCCACTTATCAATAATTATGCCCTACTTATCAATAATTCTGTCCCACTTATCAATAATTATGCCCTACTTATCAATAATTCTGTCCCACTTATCAATAATTCTGTCCCACTTATCAATAATTCTGTCCCACCTATCAGTAATTCTGCCCACTTATCAGTAATTCTGCCCCATTTATCAATAATTTTGTCCCACTTATCAATAATTCTGCCCCACTTATCAATAATTCTGCCCCACTTATCAGTAATTCTGCCTCACTTATCCAGCGATTGGTGGAATGATGATGTAAAGAGAGTAGTAAGGGAGAAAAAGTTAGCATATGAGAAGTTTTTACAAAGTAGAAGTGATGCAAGGAGGGAAGAATATATGGAGAAAAAGAGAGAGGTTAAGAGAGTGGTGAAGCAATGTAAAAAGAGAGCAAATGAGAGAGTGGGTGAGATGTTATCAACAAATTTTGTTGAAAATAAGAAAAAGTTTTGGAGTGAGATTAACAAGTTAAGGAAGCCTAGAGAACAAATGGATTTGTCAGTTAAAAATAGGAGAGGAGAGTTATTAAATGGAGAGTTAGAGGTATTGGGAAGATGGAGGGAATATTTTGAGGAATTGTTAAATGCTGATGAAGATAGGGAAGCTGTGATTTCGTGTATAGGGCAAGGAGGAATAACATCTTGTAGGAGTGAGGAAGAGCCAGTTGTGAGTGTGGGGGAAGTTCGTGAGGCAGTAGGTAAAATGAAAGGGAGTAAGGCAGCCGGGATTGATGGGATAAAGATAGAAATGTTAAAAGCAGGTGGGGATATAGTTTTGGAGTGGTTGGTGCAATTATTTAATAAATGTATGGAAGAGGGTAAGGTACCTAGGGATTGGCAGAGAGCATGCATAGTTCCTTTGTATAAAGGCAAAGGGGACAGAAGAGAGTGCAAAAATTATAGGGGGATAAGTCTGTTGAGTATACCTGGTAAAGTGTATGGTAGAGTTATTATTGAAAGAATTAAAAGTAAGACTGAGAATAGGATAGCAGATGAACAAGGAGGCTTTAGGAAAGGTAGGGGGTGTGTGGACCAGGTGTTTACAGTGAAACATATAAGTGAACAGTATTTAGATAAGGCTAAAGAGGTCTTTGTGGCACTTATGGATTTGGAAAAGGCGTATGACAGGGTGGATAGGGGGGCAATGTGGCAGATGTTGCAGGTGTATGGTGTAGGAGGTAGGTTACTGAAAGCAGTGAAGAGTTTTTACGAGGATAGTGAGGCTCAATTTAGAGTACATAGGAAAGAGGGAAATTATTTCCCAGTAAAAGTAGGCCTAAGACAAGGATGTGTGATGTCACCGTGGTTGTTTAATATATTTATAGATGGGGTTGTAAGAGAAGTAAATGCGAGGGTCTTGACAAGAGGCGTGGAGTTAAAAGATAAAGAATCACATATAAAGTGGGATTTGTCACAGTTGCTCTTTGCTGATGACACTGTGCTCTTGGGAGATTCTGAAGAGAAGTTGCAGAGATTGGTGGATGAATTTGGTAGGGTGTGCAAAAGAAGAAAATTAAAAGTGAATACAGGAAAGAGTAAGGTTATGAGGATAACAAAAATATTAGGTGATGAAAGATTGGATATCAGATTGGAGGGAGAGAGTATGGAGGAGGTGAATGTATTCAGATATTTGGGAGTGGACGTGTCAGCGGATGGGTCTATGAAGGATGAGGTGAATCAAAGAATTGATGAGGGGAAAAGGGTGAGTGGTGCACTTAGGAGTCTGTGGAGACAAAGAACTTTGTCCTTGGAGGCAAAGAGGGGAATGTATGAGAGTATAGTTTTACCAACACTCTTATATGGATGTGAAGCATGGGTGATGAATGTTGCAGCGAGGAGAAGGCTGGAGGCAGTGGAGATGTCATGTCTGAGAGCAACGTGTGGTGTGAATATAATGCAGAGAATTCGTAGTTTGGAAGTTAGGAGGAGGTGCGGGATTACCAAAACTGCTGTCCAGAGGGCTGAGGAAGGGTTGTTGAGGTGGTTCGGACATGTAGAGAGAATGGAGCGAAACAGAATGACTTCAAGAGTGTATCAGTCTGTAGTGGAAGGAAGGCGGGGTAGGGGTCGGCCTAGGAAAGGTTGGAGGGAGGGGGTAAAGGAGGTTTTGTGTGCGAGGGGCTTGGACTTCCAGCAGGCAGGCGTGCGTGAGCGTGTTTGATAGGAGTGAATGGAGACGAATGGTTTTTAATACTTGACGTGCTGTTGGAGTGTGAGCAAAGTAACATTTATGAAGGGGTTCAGGGAAACCGGCAGGCCGGACTTGAGTTCTGGAGATGGGAAGTACAGTGCCTGCACTCTGAAGGAGGGGTGTTAATGTTGCAGTTTAAAAACTGTAGTGTAAAGCACCCTTCTGGCAAGACAGTGATGGAGTGAATGATGGTGAAAGTTTTTCTTTTTCGGGCCACCCTGCCTTGGTGGGAATCGGCCAGTGTGATAAAAAAAATAAAAAATCTATAAATCTGTCTCACGTATTCATAATTCTGCCTCGCACATAAAAAATATCTTCCCCACATATCTGTAATTCCTCTCCCACATATCAAAAATTCTGTGCCTCATTTATAAGTGACTTCCTCTCACATACAATCACGTGGATCATAGAGATGAAGGTACACCTTAAAATTAAGCAGGGCGATGCCCGTGTCTCACCTGTGCCGTGGATGCCCGAGGTGAGGGTATGCCTGAGCTTGGAGAGTGCCGTGCCAGTGGTCTCTGTGCCTTCGTGCCTCGTACCCCCTCCCCCTCCCCCCAGACCACCTCCACTCCCCTCCGACGCCACCATCTGAGGAAGGGAATAAATATCAGAAGAATTGTTAGTGGTTAGTTAACAAAACAACAATAATAATAATATAATAATAATATATATTAATAATAAAGTAATAATAATAATAATAATAATAATAAATAATTATATTATTATCATTAGTAAATGTGACTTTTTTAATATTGTGAATATTATTATAAAATAATAATAATAATAATAATAATAATAATAATAATAATATTATTATTATTATTATTATTTTTAATAATAACAAAAATAATAATTACATTATTATTATTATTATTATTATTATTAAAATGTGACTTTTTCTAAATATTGTATAATCTGGCCAAGGAACATAAATGCTCCACATAGCAATTAGACCAAATGGTAAGACAGGATCCCAAATAGCTGAACAGAAAATTAAAGCATCTCACCGGGGAAGAAGAGAGTAAATTACAGGCGGATTAGGAGAGGAGAAAGTCACCTTACGGACCAACATATTAATATTGAAAGAGAGAACTCACGAAAAAAAAGAGACGAGAAGCTTAGCGAAACTAGAAAATTAAAGAGGCAAGGGAATAAAAAATATTAAAAGCTGGCAGGTTAGTCCATTTTTGAGGTAAACTAAAACCTATGGAATATAATTTTAGTGTTAGTTTGGAATATCCTGAAAATACTTTAATAAAAATTAAAATTTCTTGAAAATACTTTTTAAGAAAGTTTGAATTTCCCAAAAATACTTTAAAAAAATGAAATATTCTGAAAATAATTTAAAAAAAATGGGAAATTTCTTGAAAATACTTTTTAAAAAATTGGAATTTCCTGAAAATACTAAAAAAAAAAGGAATGGCTTGAAAATACTTGAAAAACATAAAAATAAATTATTGGGTTCATCGAAAATTAAGACAGGAAAATTTACTGATAACAATACAAACATCTATACAATTATTTCCTTCTTCGCACAAGACACAAAGGGAATTAAATAAATACTGTATCATAATGTCTGGAGGCGAGTCAACCAATTTAAAAATATAATAAAATAGTTATAATTATAACCCTAATTTTTAATAACGTGGACGGGTATGCCAGTAGAAGGCCTCGGTCAGATGACCAAAAGCTCCAGCTATGGGTCAACACATGACCCGCGTCAGGAAACACTTGTCATGTTTCCTGACAAACCTAATGCCTACCTAGACCAATTAAATGACCATTGTAAATGACCTCTCAGATTCTTCCACTGTCTTCAGAATAATAATGAACACTGTACTGATGATTATAACGTGTGCAAGAACTGGGTGTCTTCATTGTTAAAACATATCGCCTATACAGTAGGCTTTTTCTCTGAGGAAGTCTACTGTGTAGGTGTAACGTTTCAACAATACAGATACCCAATTATTATACTTAATTGATCATCACATTGTCGATATTTTATTTATGCCATTATCAACACTGCTGTATTAGTCTTAACACGCCTCCTGCGCAGGCGAAACGTTTCGTAAGTAAAGATACTTAGGTTTTGCACAAGTGTTTTATTGAGACGCTTCAATAGTGTGGAAAATGCATGAAAACCTTTTGCTTTGTTTACATGTAGAGGGAAAATCTTGAATCTGAGCGGCTGCTTTTGGTACAATATAAAATGGTTATAACTAGGAACATAATTTTTAAAGGGGTGGCCTGGTAAGCCAGCGGAAGGCCTCGATCAGATGACCAGAAGCTCAATCGGCGGGTCATCATCTAAGGCCAGCGTCAGGAAACACTTGTCGTGTTTCCTGACGCACCTAACCTAGCTCTTGTACCCAACTTGTGACTGAGGGGAACTTTCTGCTGCTAGCAGCCTAGTTATTTATGCCATACCTCGATCCTTCAAAAATACGTTTTGCCCTGTGATAAATAAGACATAAGTGCAAAACTTGGCTTTGAAGAACTTCATAGCTCTAATAATATTATCTGCTACTACTCAAAATAATAATAATAATAATAATAATAATAATAATAATAATAATAATAATAATAATAATAATAATAATAATAATAAAGATACATATTTCGGACAATTTGAGGAAATGGTACATGTGCCAACCCTTGACACATTTATTTAGGAAACGTTTCGGTCGTGGGACCTCGTTTACTCTCAAGGACTGAACGAGACACTCCTTAGGAGTGACCAAGGTCTCAGGACCGAAACGTTTCCGAGCGAAAGTGTTAAGTTGAAAAAAACGATAGTAAGTGGAGCCCGGGTTCGACACAGCTGAGCTGCGTCGTCTGCACCACACGATGGTAAACATTGCAACCGTATTGCTACCCTATTAACATTGTACTTATATGGTTTTATAACTCGCATTAATACAAATTAGGTCAAAATGCTTGTGCGTTATGTTAGAGGCAGATCAAACAATTGAGGTGAACAATAATGGGCTTATGAAATCGAAGGGGATTTTGCTGGGGGAGGAGGACAGGTGAGGTGACTCAGCGGCGGCCATTTCACCTCAGGTGATTGTTTTGTTAAGACGTATTAGTGTTTTAATGGCGTTAAAACGTGTGTGACAAGTGTTTTAGTGGCGTTAAGACATGTGGGTGTGTTTCAACATCTTGAGGGAATAAAAAAGAATTTAGGTAACTATATAGTCTCGCTTAAATGGCGAGATTATGAGGAAAATTTTTCTGTTTTTGACTCTGTACTCTTGATGAGTCCGCGTAAAATGTAGATTTTATGATTTGTTTTATCTAACTGGCCCCACAAGGAAGGTTCCTTGATGTTGGTGAGGGGCTCTTGATTTAGGGAATTGGATCTGTGCTCCAGTTCCCCAAATTAAGCCTGAATGCCTTCCACATCCCCCCCCAGGCGCTGTATAATCCTCCGGGTTTAGCGCTTCCCCCTTGATTATAATAATAATAATAATTTATCTAACTGGTTTTCCACGTTGACAGCGACTCCCTCCTTTTGCCCTTTTGAATCGATGGATTATCCATACAGATTTAACTCGTGGGGATATATTAATGTTGCTGTGGTATTTTTGTGCCTTGGATCAAAATAACACCGCTATCTATCATGCAATATCCATAATTTTAGCAAATGTAATACATATAAATCTCGAAACACATGTGGTGATAATTCTGGTAAACAGTCTGATTGTTTATAGCTTTCTAATCATAGCGGATTTTTTTAGTCTGCAACACAACTGCCCTGCATGCACGAATTTAAAAAAAAATCAGAGTATGACATATAATGTCATGATTTTTGGTTACGAAATATTGTTTGCTGTACTAAATATTTTACAGGAAGTTCACCCAATGTTTGACATCCTTTCCTCTCATTTTTCAGGTGATCTCTTTAAACTGTTATCTTATTTATGTAGCAAAGCCTTCATTATTATAGTTTCGTTTACGAGAAAACATGAGATTATTTTCTAGCTAGGCTATTGGATATTTTTTTCCATCTCTATCGCTGATGGTGGCTTGTTTTTATTTTATATATTATAAATTATGCATTATATGACTGAAGTCCTTTCACATTCAGATGCTGAATAATTCCAAGGTTCATGTGCTTTCTAAATATTAAAAAAGAATGCTAAGATAGTGAAGAAACATTGAGGGGAGTGTAATGTTTCAGGAAGGGTGTTGACTGGCCTGTCTGGCCGGGACACACACTACCAGTCACACATGTCAGCCTCTCCACTACAGTGTCTTGGTTTCCACAGTGACAAGGTAAATAACTTACAACGTGTTACTTCATTAGCAACAGTTAGGTATGGGTGTTTATTTTTTAAGAAATTATGAAACCACGGAACGGGTTGGGTTTGAACTCATGCCGAGTGAGAAATTATAAATGCAGTGTTATGAATGGTGAACATATATCGGCTTTATATGTAGGTTTGCATGTAATGGCAAGTTAATCCATTTTTTCCCCTTTTACCTTTCCAGGTAAGTCTGACTTTCGCAGCTCTTCGTGGGACAACCTACAAGCAGAATATTCGGTATGTATGTTCTCTTATTTTTCATTCTAGATGAGGTGAACCTAGATCGATTATATCCTAGACGAAGCCTTGTCCCATGGGTATCTCAACCTATGCCCATCATCTCCCTGCCCTGCACTCAACTTCATACCTTGCCTATACACCACCGTAATTGAATTTCGCAGTATCTGGGATATTTTGGGGTATAAAATATACATACCTT
The DNA here is from genome assembly GCF_026875155.1 of Cherax quadricarinatus. Lineage (NCBI taxonomy): Eukaryota > Metazoa > Arthropoda > Malacostraca > Decapoda > Parastacidae > Cherax > Cherax quadricarinatus. The sequence goes on from NC_069446.1 coordinate 6,574,710, forward strand.
CCTAGTGTCACTTCGACCTACGTGAACCTGCATCAGGATATGATAGTGAGTTAAACTACGTATAAATGTACATTTTCTCTGAATATTGAGTAAAAAGAACGTAATAGTTAATGATTAGTGCAACAGAGTTAGTTGAAGTAAAGTATTTTTAACCAACATGTTTATACCTGATTATTTCATGTAATTATTCAAATCAAACATTTGTCACTTTTTTGTGTATAGATGCAGCTGAATGTACATTTAATTGTTTATTTTTATATTAACGCAAATATCCACTACCCTTTTATCGTTGTCTTTTAAATGGTTATCTGTCTATTTTTTTTGTCGCATGGACGCTGATAATATTACAGTGGATGCTGCCTCTCGCTCACATTACTCCAGTTATTAACTGGAGAGCTGTAAGACCTGTAAATTTGTGAAACTTTCCACGTAAATAATTAAGTCAATTGTAAGGACACCTTCCATAATAGGTAAGACCAAGGACAAACTCTCACCTAGTTTCCCTCAAGGGAGGTTCTTGACGTTGGGGAGGCGCTCTTGATCACTGGAAGTGGAGCCGACATCTTTTTTTGTCTTGAACTTGAATGGTTCCCATTCCTTCAGGTGCTATGTGACCCCTATGGGTTTAGCGTTATCCCTTTCTCGCCCTCCCATGAGTGAAATAAATATCAAGCAAGCTAGGAGACTAGCCCTCCCTGTCAGTAAGCTGTGGCTGTGCAACAGTGGACACGACTAAGCCATGGTAAACTCTGGCTGTAAATGGATGCAAACATCAACCTTAGTTGGAAACAAGGTGCGTCCTGATATCGTCACTTTGCGATTTGATTGTTGACAGTAATGAAATTACAACTTCCCTTTTCGAATCTTGTCTGAGTGAAGCGTCCTCTCTCAATCGGCCACTCATTATTGGCCTATTTTTAGGCTTCCCACTTTCATACTAGCAGTAATGTTGATCTCTTTTAGTCTCACCTTAAGTTTCATGAAATAGCACATGTTATGGCATTCTGCGATTGCTTTCAGTACTGGAGAAAGAGCTTGACTAAAACATTGGCTGGTAGAGAGAAGATTAGTCTTTATTCCCGTCGAACCACACATTCGTTTAATGTTATAAAATGACAGCTCTATGTTGTGGGTTGGCACCCTTCAGGCTTACGTGGAAGGTTCTTCCTTGTCTTCCTTCGATGTTACTCGACAGTCAGTGATTATCCATGGTTTTTCCCATTGCTTTAGTGTGGTCAACTAGCGTCTGTCCTTACTAATCCCTCCCCATTCAGTTATGTCGAAAGAAAGACTCGCTTCCTAAAGATTATTTGTACGTAACTTAGCGCCTGCATTTAACTTTGCTTATGGCAGGTGTCTTGCCTACTATAAGCTCATTTTCACTCATTCTTTGTAAAGTATACTGAAGAGGGTATTATCAGCCGAAAACATGCGGTACTCCTCGAATCTTCTATATATTTTCTACTCCTAACCTTTTTTGTAATGATGTGATTCAATTGAGCTTAACCCTGCTAAACTTATTAATGATGTTAATTAATTAAATATCAAGGATTTTGATAAATTAAATATCAGTGATGTTAATAAATTAAATATCAGTGATGTTAATAAATTAAATATCAGTGATGTTAATAAATTAAATATAAATGACGTTAATAATAAATCTAAACTGTTCCAAGAGGATATTATAATCATGGGGAGCGTTAAACCCGTAGGATTATACAGCACCTGTAGGGGGAAGGGGGATGGAAGGTATTCAGGGAACTGGAGTACAGATCCAATTCCATGGATCAAGAGCCCTCACCAGGGTCAAAGAACCTCCCGCTAGTCCCTTCAAGGGAGGTTCCTAGACGCTGTTGAAGGGCTCTTGATCTAGGATATTGGATCTGCTCCAGTTCCCAGAATTGAGCCTGAATACCTTCCATCCCTCCTACAGGCGCTGTATAATCCTACGGGTTTAGCGCACCCCATCATTATAATAATATTTTATGTCAGTTTAGATTTATTATTAACGTCATTAATATTTAATTAATTGCACACAAATTTTCACTCTGTTTAAACGTCCTAATTTTTAAGCAGAGTTCACAGATTTGTCTTTTTCAGCATGTGTATGTCAGTTGTTTATAAATGCATATTTTTTTATATGAATACATCTACACCGATTATAATTACTGCGTTTGGAATGATGGCTCGTCTGAAAAGATAATAATGCTCTGGTAATTTTGCGTCATGACTTGCTGCAACGAAAGTCTTTGAAGCTACCTAAGTGCCTGAGACATAGAATGTTGGAGGATATTTATTTCGCCTTACTGAAGCCTCGCATGTGCACCTCTGGTAGCTCTGTCAGACTCACAGGATTGTAGAAAAAAAAATCACAGGATTGTAGAAAATTTTAGAACAGAACATTACTAGGAAAAGGTGAAAAGAATGTGCATTTTTTTATATTTTGGAATTTGACGAATTTATAATAATTCTCACCACAGAAATATATTTGAAATACAGCATAGCTATTTAAGTTGTTCTCGTTTTATCACTGAATTATTTGATAACAGAAATATTTCAAGCTCTGTTAGTCAACAAACCCTGGTTAGTGTACCGTGTCACCTGGCAGTATGTATTTCCCGAGTGTTTATTAATAACTTAAATTTATAAATGGTATATAATACCGGCAAGATGATGAATAAGACATGTCCAACAACTGGGTATCTTTATTTTGTAGACGTTTCGCCAACCAGTGGCTTTGCTAATACTGTACAATATTAGGACATAACGGAAGACTGTGAAAGTGGAGATAACCGTCTCTCAGCCTACCAGCAGGTGTTCAGCACCACAGCCCCGTATCTCAACGAGATTGTGCTGTACAGCAAAAGCTTAGTCCCCGGTAATTCCTGCTCTGTCTCGTTATCTTTTTCTTTTACACAAAAGCACTTTGCATGTTTTCTGCCAGTCCTGAGATACATCTTTCATACATGTATTAAATGAATGCAACAATTACAACCAAACTATATCACCACCTGCTTTTACCATCTCTCTTAATTCAGAGTATCCTAGCTTTTACTCACTTTCATTTTGCCCACTGCCTCGCTCATTTTCCCAACATTATTACTCATGCAGATAATATTCATCCTTCTACAATACATGATATCAACTTCTCCCTTTCATCATTAATATTTAACAAGTTTAAATATTCTCTTCATCTTTCCACTGCCTTCCCCTCTCCTCCTGACATCTCTCCTCTTGCATTTTTGACTACATCAATCAGCTCTAGAGGTTTTCCCGACTCATTAATCTATACAAACTACTTAAGATTCTTAAGTGATTAAGACATGTATGTAACAGTTGGGTATGAAGAATTAGACACATGTGCAACATCTGGCTATCTTTATTGTAGACATTTCGCCATCCAGTGGCTTTATCAATACAAATTCAAGACTGAGGAACTGATTGCATCGTTGTGCAATGATAAAGTCCCTAGATGGCGGAACATGTACAATAAAAATACGCAGATGTACATGTGTCTAATTCTCCATCTTGTCGGTACTATATACCATACATAGAACGTTTCGCCTACACGGTAGGCTTCTTCGGTCAAATACAGAGTTTGTATTACAGGCAACAAAAGTGACGTTTCAAAAATAAAGATATGCAACTGTTGCATGTGTCTTATTCATTAACTTGTCGGTATTTTGTACCATTTTCAACATTCGTATCCTTGGCAAAATTTGCTGATTACTCGCCCATTCTCTTAGTGGTTCTTCTCTTGCATACACCATTCGTTTTATCTGCAACTTACCATTTACCAGTGAAAAAACCTACCATATGCTAATCTTTGCTTTAAAATCATAAGAAGGAGCACTGCTGCGGTCTTTCCTGCTCTCACCCGCACCACCCCTTTATAATCTCAGACATTTAGCTCTGGAACACTGTATTCTTAAGTCTTCCACTATAATTCATTTTATTATTTCATAAAAAAGTACGATTTCTCAGTTAAAATAATGACGAGCTACATAATAGTTAAAACACAGAAACGTAATGCAGCGAGACGATAATTTTTCTTAAGATTCAATAATGTCAAAAGAAACAGCAAAAAATCCAAAATTAATCTGTCATTAAGAGAGAATAGCTCCTAATTTCTTGGAATTAGGAGCTGTTCTCTCTCTCACACACACTGTATCAGTGTATGACTCCCTCATAGGGGTCATACACTGCCTGGGAAAAGAGAAAATAAAATTGGATATGGAGGAAGGGTTGTTGCACATGTCCAGTTGCTTGTACCGAGAGACCCTCACAAGCATGAAGACACCCATCCCCTGAGGGGATTCTCTGATGAAATAAATGACTGTCATGTGATTTTCATCAAAGGTTTTGACAGAGGGGAATCTTCCCTGGATGTGAGAGGAGAACACTGTGCAGGTAGCAGGTAATAATAGTCAAGAAAAAGAGAGCGAAGAATAATAAAGGGCAGACACAAGTATCGAAAAATGAGAAGCCGATAAGAAAGGGCGTGACGCTAGTACAAGAAACGAAAAAATCTATATGAAAATACAATACAGAGAAGACGAAATGTACTAGAAAAGAGTAGAGAGGAAGAGCAGTTAGACGAAAGTCTACAAGGAAAATTCTAAGACAATATCATTGAATTATTATTCGTCTGTGTAACCTCTGACAATACAACCTTTTCTTCCAACAACCAAGGTAAAAAAAAAAAGGTCAAAAAGTTTTAAATGAAAGCAATCTATTAAATGAATAACTTAAAGGAACGAAGTAGACAGGTGTAAAGAATTACTTAATTAAAACTGAGTGAGTAGAGTAATTGCCAGAAGGCGAGAGAGGCGGTGAAAAATGTTTCATATTCCATGTGTCAGAAAAGAAGATTGCATCCTTTCGTTCGTATCAGCTCAAAGATAATGAAAACCTTTTTGGATTTCCTTAGTCTTTCCAGAATATATATATATATATATATATATATATATATATATATATATATATATATATATATATATATATATATATATATATATATATATATATATATAGTAGTAGTAGTAATAGTACACAGTAAAAGAACCCACATGGAAAAAATGTACAGAAGGCATGAGGAGTGGTATATGTTTTTATCTCATTCTGAGACTTTGTTCAGCTGTCGTACATGGTACGAGGCACCTTATATACAAGGACACCAGACCTATGTCAGCTTAGGTACAGGAGGTGACGATGGTCCAAGAGATAACGATACTACAGAGCTGACGATGATACAGGAGCTAACGATACTACAGGAGCTGATGATGGTACAGGAGCTAACGATACTACAGGAGCCGACGATGGTACAGGAGCTAACGATACTACAGGAGCTGATGATGGTACAGGAGCTAACGATACTACAGGAGCCGACGATGGTAAAGGAGCTAACGATACTATAGGAGCTGACGGTGGTACAGGAGGTAACGATACTACAGAAGCTGACGATGATTCAGGAGCTAACGATACTACAGGAGCTAACGATGGTACAGGAGCTAACGATACTGCAGGAGCTGACGATGGTACAGGCGCAAACGATAGTACGGGAGCTAACGATGGTACAGGAGCTAATAATGGTGCAGACACAAATGATAATACAGGGGCAAACGATGGTACAGGCGCAAACGATGGTACAGGAGCTAACGATGGTACAGGAACTAACGATGGTACAGGAACTAACGATGATACAACTCTTGTTGTTTAGCAAGACAACAAGTGTAGCCCCAAGGTAACAGAAAGCTTGTCCACGTATAAGGAATAAGTCGAGGTGGCTGATGGCGTCGTTTCGTGGATAATTTAAGTCACAAGAATATAAAAAGACGGTTATTTTTCCTTTCTACTTCTCAACCACATTTCCTTGTTTCCACTACCTCTTTCCCCTCTCTCTTCCACTTCTCTCCTCCACCTCTTATTTCCCGTTGTTATAGTTACGCTCATGGTAACATCCCTTCCATCTCTTCTCCAGGCTGACGGACTGACCGTCTCATAAACTTCGTCCTCTAGGGTGACGGACTGATTACATCGTCTTTACATCTTAAATGTTTTTGCAAATTTTCTGTACTCGACTGAAGAAACCTACTGTGTAGGCGAACCGGAATAAAGATACGTAACTGTTACACATGTCTTACTTTTTCTCCCCATATTATGTAGTATCGTCACCCTAGAAACATCTTGACGCAGTCTCCACTGTAAAACCTTCTCTGTATGCCTCACTCAGTCCCTTTACAAAAAGAAGCTTAAAAATTAACGAGTTATTTTTTCTATCTTTCTTTTCCTCTCTCTGTCCACCCCTCTCCTTCCCCTGACATATCTACCATATCCCTAGCTTTCCTTATCCCCTACCTGCCTCCCTATCCAATATCTTTAACTTTTTTTGATCTGTGTCTCATTTTCCTCTAAACCAGAAATTAGAAAAAGGCCGAAGGTTTGCATCCAGACTACTCACAGAACTGAGTGAAGTATAATATTAGAAGCGAATCAGGAAACTGAGTCTGACTAGCTGGGAGAGATGGACCAGGGAAGATATGATCACGACTTGAAATGTAAGAGGAACTGAGAGGCAAGGTAGAGATTAACTGAATTAAGAGGACCACGATTAAGAAAGATACAGGTGGAAGCTGAAGACACAGAGAAGCTGTACACATGTAAGGACTTATATATTTAATTTCAGATGGTTGAAATGTTAAATGATTTGGATAGGGAAGTGGTGGAGACAAAGACTATACACAGCTTGAAAGGTAGAGAGAAAAAGACCCAGGAGAGAAATGAGAAGTTCCTTTCACTCTAGGAGGCTGGGCCAAGAGCCAAGTCTCTCTCTCTCTCTCTCTCTCTCTCTCTCTCTCTCTTTCTCTTGTGTATTAGGACAAACACTTAAAGCTACTTATGGTGTTGTCTTCAGCGAACTGCCGCTTACTTAAGCTCATTTACGGAAGGAAGAGTAGAAGGACGTGATAAAGGAAACGGAGGAAGAGAAGGAGCAAGATGAAGTGAAAGAGCAATATAAAAAGGTAATAATGTTGGAAGTTGTTAGGCATAACAGATAGTGAATATATGCAGTGAGTTGAAACGTGAAGAGAAGGGATAAAAGACGGGAGAGAGATGGATGGAGACAAGAGGAAAATTAAAAGAAAGACAGGAGAGGTGAAACGGGAGAGGGGAAAACGTGAACGAGACGGAAAGATGTTGAAAAGACGAAAGAATAATATAAAGGTCAGATGGATAACACAAAAGAGAGAAGAATAACACAAAGGTCAGAAGAATAACATAAAGGGGTTAAAGCACTGAAAAGAACAAGTGAAAGAGAGGGGAGACCGGACAAGAGATCAGAAAGGAGAGAAAAATGGGTAGAGGTATGGAGAGACGTAAGCAAGGAGGGGAGAAAGAGAGAGAGAGAGAGAGGAGAGAGAGAGAGAGAGAGAGAGAGAGAGAGAGAGAGAGGCTAGAAGGTATCTGCAGACGGAGACGTGTTAATGTTGTTGCAAGGACAAATTAATTGTCTTCACAACATCACCGAGTTGAGGTATAGGAGAGGGACGAGGTGGAGGGTAGAAAAGTTGAGAAGAGGTGGAGGAAAGAGGAGAGATTGATATGGGAAGAGAGGGAGAGGAGGCCGTGCAACATTCAAGCCTATAGAGCAATCCAACACGAGGGATAGAGTATACTCCAGCAGATAGATTTGGTTCATCATATATTGCCACCACCAGAAACATGACACAAACTGACACTAGTGTTTACAACTGACCCTTATGACACAAGCTGACACTCGTGTTTATAACTGACGCTCATGACACAGATTGACACTAGTGTTTACAAGTGACGCTCGTGACCCAAATAAACACTAGTGTTTACAACTGACGTTCATGTTTACATAATATGACTGACTCATTGAGTCACGAACAGAGATTTGTGCAATTATTTGTACCATGGGCAGTGGGTATGAACCCGTTAACTAACCTGTGAATAAAATACGGAATGAGTGAGTGAGAACACTCGCTGCTACAACTATAAATACTCATATTAGGAGGACAGATTCTAGTGTGATGCTAGCCATCCTCAGGCTGGTAAGGTTCTGAAGATTCAGGCTCTTTCTACATGCGAGGTAGCGTAATTACCTACGGACGATTTTCGCTCCCTCACTCTGAAACAAGGACATAGTTGCATACCCGATACCAGCATGATGCATACATGTTGACAAGCAGTAACAAAGCACACCTAAGGTTGGTTGAGATGACTTGCAGGGATGTAGTTAAGTGTGGTGTGTTTTCAGTACAAACTGGCATTCAGCACACGCCACACAGGAAGAGATGGGGTAAACCAAGTAGAGAGAGAACAGTTGAGTATAATAGAAGGAAAGGGGGAATGTGAGTGAGAGAGGAGTAGGGAAAGACGAGGGACGAGGGACGAGGGGAAATATAAAATAACAGAAAGGAAGATAGGGGTAGGGGGAAAAGAAAAGAGAGGAAGAAAATAGTGGAATATATAGATGGAGTTCAAAGAGGGAGACAGGAGAAGGGGAAGATAAAATGTTGAACGACAGCTCTAGGTACAGTTTTTTAACTATCAGCCACCTAAAGTATCTCTAGAATAATTAACTATTCCACATCTCTACTGTTCCTGCCTACTTTCTGTATTCGACTGAAGAAGCCTACTGTGTAGGCGAAACGTTTCGGAATAAAGTTCCCTAACTGTTGCATATGTGTCTTACCTAACAACCTGTCGGTATTGTATACCATTTTGATGTTCACCTTTCACCTGTGGGATCTCAAGCGGGAGATAGAAGCGGCGACTCAACACCTTCTATTCACACATGGGTGAGTACACACACACTGTATCACTCTCGGTAGGGAGGTGAAGGGGCTTCAGCAACAACAAAAACATTAATTACCATTTTTAGACACCTTCAATATAACTTTTAATAGAAGTATATTGAGAGCTCGACAATGCACCCTCCTCCACCCCAGACCTCAGTTCGACCCCCCCATCCCCCCAAAAAATGTAATTGTTTTTTTCGCGTTGCGCACTCGAGTGTAACGAGGTGTGTGTGTGGCTGTCAACTTGTCTGTCTGTCCCTCTGTGGCTGTCAGCTTTTTGTCCGTTGATCTATCTGCGCCCCAATGTTCATCTCTGGCTTTCTTCTAGTCTGTTCGTTCCTCTCCTTCTGTTTGTAATTCTGTGTCCGTCTGTTAGTCTGTGTCTGATGTCTGTGTGTCTGTGGAAATTATGGCTTTAATTATTTTTTTAAGGTATAATTAGTTGTGCTTCAATTAAATAATAAATTTGTGTGTTTGTGTGCGATGGTAGATAGATTGTCACACACACACACACACACACACACACACACACACACTTGCACAACTCTCCTATAATCACAAAGTAAGACAAATTGTTGACAATCTCGGTGACTGCAGCAGAGAGCCAGTAGATCCAAGCAGTAGGCGGTGTAACAGCAATTACGGTCAGGTTACATCTCCATCATGTGTACTTGCCTGTTTGTAGTTCCAGGAGCTGTCTCCTTTCCTGATCCTTACCTTACCTTTCAGCTTGCTGAATTTATTGCCCTAGCCTCGTGGGCTCTGTCATACCTATTATTAAAACTATGTATAAAAATTGCCTCCACTGCTTCTGCGTTAGAGGTCATTCCACTTCCTGAGGCTGAAGAAATGCCTCCTGATATCCTAGTGATTCGTTTTTGATTTTCATGTGTGTCCTCGTGTGCTCGTTTCCCGCCTCTAATATTCTCTCTCTGTCAAGCTTATCAAGTCCTCTTGTATTTTGTATGTCATCATCATACCTTCCGTGGTGCTTCAGGTACTAGTCTGTTGCAAACCGCTCCACTTTATCCAGTTGCATGGTATGCTTTATCAGGTGAGGATACTGAGATTCTTGTAAGTTAATCTTAGATTCACCTTACCAAATGAGCATTGTTGGCAAAGGTTATTCGGTCGATGTGCGACTCAGGGTGAATGTTCGGCATTATGCTAATTCTCGATTCTTCCTCCTTGAGTGAGGTTTGTAGCCTCTGGACCACTAGTCTGTACGTACTCTGTTTCTGATCTTTGGTTTCCAATACGTACTTTTCTGGGGAATCCAATAACGTGTCCATTATCATGTGCAGACTTTCCTTCGCCTCCTCTGCTTTTTTCATTAATTTTACTTTTGAAAACAAGGATATATCTGGCTATCTCTTGATACATCATTCTCATTTGCCAGAAATAGTATCATTCTTAATATTGATTTATATGGGAGCCCCAGTCTTATACCTTGGACAATCACTTTTTTTTTACCCCCCCATAAGGTACTCTTAGGGGTCATTGCAGTGCATTCGCTGTTATACCTACGTGCTTATCCAGTTGTGTTCTTAGTCTCTTTGTTAGATACGGCGTCAAAAGCCTGTTTTTGCAGTCCAAGAAAGTTCTGTCCACAAATCTGTCTTGCTTCACGTCTCTTATTGTATCGTAGAAACTCTAGTAGATTTACGGAACCGGAATTGTTATCTTTGAACCTGGGCTGATTTTGTTTCTGAAAACACCTTTCTATTGTTTTTGTTGCCTTCAACTCACCCAGAAATTTCCTCACTTCTCCTGTTATGTGTATGTTGACCAATACTTACTGTTCCCTTTCCCTTCGTTGCTCCTTGTTTCCACTGAGAGCACTTCCTTGAACTGTTTGTTCAGCTCTTCAGATCATTTCTCGTAAGTTTTCCGTCCTCAGTCTTGTTACCTGGTCTTTTGTGGTCTTTCGTATGTAACTGTGCAGCGGTTTTTGTTCAGTTTTAACTTTTTTTTTGTCGCTGTGTCAGTCTCTAATTCCCACTCAATTTCTTTTCGCCCTTTGCTATTTTTATCTTTTAGCTAAATTTCTCTGTCTTCTTTACCCTTTCACTTTCTGTATTTTCCTGCCCTGCACCTGTTTTTTTTAAATTTGCGTATCTTGGCTAAACCAAGGTTTTTTGTTGTTATCCTTGGAAAGATTCTTTAGTTTTCCATTTTTTTATTTTGACTTCCTTTCCTGTTCATTTTTCTTTCGGGAAATTATCTCATCCCTGCATTGAATCCTCTCTTAAATGCAGTTTCTTCGTTCCTTCCCTGTTCTTTTTTCCTCACGTGTTATTTTACCGTTTTGTCCTGGCACATGCGATTGCACTAGGCCTGTTTGTGGTGTGGTGTGTGTGGTGTGTGTGTGTGTTTTGTGTGTGTGTGTGTGTGTGTGGTTTTTGGTGTGTGTGTTTTGTGTGTGTTTTGGTGTGTACGTACTCCCCTTATATGGTTGCAGGGGTCTAGTTATGTCTTGGCCCCCCCTTTCATGGTCGACATAATTACTTCCCCTACCCCATGATTTTTGTCATACCTCTTCTTAAAGCTTTTTTATGGAATTGTTTTCCAAATACTTCACTCTAGATTTTTCCCATTCCCTGACAATTAAGGCAAAAAAAATATTCCAAAACACCCCTATGAATCATCTGGGTTTTCAGCTTCCATTTTGGCCCCCCGTTCCTGTTTCCCATCTCTTGAAACATTCGATCCTTATCCACCTTGTAAATTGCCTCTCAGTATTTTATCGTTGTTATGCCCCCTCTATCCCTCCTATCCTTTGTTTCATCAGGTTGAGTTCCCTTAACCTTCCTTTAAGACAGACCCTCAGTGTGTTGTGTGTGGTGTTTTGTACTCACCTAGTTGAGGTTGCGGGGGGGTCGAGTCCGAGCTCCGGGGCCCCGCCTCTTCACTGATCGCTATTTGGTCACTCCCCCTGACCCGGTGAGCTTTATCATACCTTTTCTTTAAAAGCTATGTATGGTTCCTGCCTCCATTCATCGCTTCCCAAACTATTCCACTTACTGATACTCTTTGGCTGAAGAAATATTTCCCTAACATCCCTGTGATTCATCTGTGTCTTCAGCTTCCAACTGTGTCCCCTTGTTACTGTGTCCAATCTCTGGAACATCCGTCTTTGTCCCCCTTGTAAATTCCTCTCAGTATTTTGTATGTCGTTATCTGTCCCCCCTTTATCTCTCCTGTCCTCCAGTGTCGTCGGTTGATTTCCCTTAACCTCTCTCGTAGGACATACCTCTTAGCTCGGGGATAGTCTTGTTGCAAACCTTTGCACTTTCTCTAGTTTCTTCACGTGCTTGGCTAGGTGTGGGTTCCAAACTGGTGCCGCATACTAATAGGGGGCCTAACATAACGGTGTACAGGGTCCTGAATGATTCCTTATTAAGATGTCGGAATGCTGTTCTGAGGTTTGCTAGGCGCCCATATGCTGCAGCAGTTATTTGGTTGATGTGCGCTTCAGGAGATGTGCCTGGTGTTATACTCACCCCAAGATCTTTTTCCTTGAGTGAGGTTTGTAGTCTCTGACCCCCTAGACTGTACTCCGTCTGCGGCCTTCTTTGCCCTTCCCCAATCTTCATGACTTTGCACTTGGTGGGATTGAACTCCAGGAGCCAATTGCTGGACCAGGTCTGCAGCCTGTCCAGATCCCTTTGTAGTTCTGCCTGGTCTTCGATCGAGTGTATTCTTCTCATCAACTTCACAGGATTTCCCGTCCCTGAAACCATGTTGGCTGCTGTTGATGAGATCATTCCTTTCTAGGTGTTCCACCACTCTTCTCCTGACAATCTTCTCCATGATTTTGCATACTATACATGTCAGTGACACTGGTCTGTAGTTTAATGCTTCATGTCTGTCTCCTTTTTTAAAGATTGGGACTACATTTGCTGTCTTCCATGCCTCAGGCAATCTCCCTGTTTCGATAGATGTATTGAATATTGTTGTTAGGGGTACACATAGCGCCTCTGCTCCCTTCTCAATCCCCATGGGGAGATGTTTACTGGCCCATTGCCTTTGAGGTATCTAGCTAAACTCAGAAGGGCCTCTTCACTTTTCCTCGGTTGTGTGCACTGTGTTCAGCACTTGGTGGTGTCCCCCACCTCCCGTCTTTCTGGAGCCCCTTCTGTTCCTCTGTGAACACTTCTTTGAATCTTTGTTGAGTTCTTCACATACTTCACGGTCATTTCTTTTGTCTCTCCTCCTTCCTTCCTTAAACCTGATTACCTGGTCCTTGACTGTTGTTTTCCTCCTGATGTGGCTGTACAACAGTTTCGGGTCAGATTTGGCTTTCGCTGCTATGTCATTTTCATATTGTCTTTGGGCCTCCCTTCTTATCGTGCATATTCGTTTCTGGCTTTACGACTGTTCTCCTTATTCTCCTGGGTCCTTTGCCTTCTATATTTCTTCCATTCCCTAGCACATTGGTTTTTGCCTCCTGCACTTTGGGTAAACCATGGGCTCATCCCGGCTTTTTCATTAAACCTGTTACCCTTGGGTTTCAAACTCTCCTCAGCCTCCTTGCATTTTGTTGCTTACATATTCCATCATCTCATTAACTGGCTTCCCTGCCAGTTCTCTGTCCCACTGAACCCCGTTCAGGTAGTTCCTCATTCCTGTGTAGTCCCCTTTCTTGTAGTTTGGCTTCATTCGCCGGGCCCTTTCCCTGCTTCTCCCTCCACTTGTAGCTCTACTGTGTATTCGAAGCTTAAAACCACATGGTCACTGGCCCAAGGGGTCTTTCATATGTGATGTCCTCGATATCTGCACTACTGAAGGTGAATACTAAGTCCAGCCTTGCTGGTTCATCTCTCCTCTCTCTCTTGTAGTGTCCCTTACGTGTTGGTACATGAAGTTCTCCAGTACCACCTCCATCATCTTAGCCTCCATGTATCTTGGCCCCCATGTGGGTCCAAGTTCTCCCAATCGATCTCCTTGTGGTTAAAGTCACCCATGATCAGGAGCTTTGCCCTGCATGCATGAGCTCTTCTGGCCACTCTAGCCAGTGTGTCAACCATCGCTCTATTGCTCTCGTCGTACTCTTGCCTTGGCCTCCTGCTGTTCTGTGGTGGGTTATACATCACTGCTATTACCACCTTGGGACCTCCAGAGTGAAGTGTTCCCACTATGTAATCACTTTTTCTCCGCTATCTCCTCTCTCCAGCTCATCAAAATTCCAGCGATTTTTGATCAGCAACGCCACTCCTCCACCCCCCTGTTCCCCTCTGTCTTTCCTCAGGTTTTGGGTATCCCGTTGGAAAGATGGCATCTGTTATCATACTGTAAGCTTGGTTTCTGTGAGAGCTATGATGTCCGGTGATGCTTCTTTGACTCTTTCATGCCACTCCTCCCACTTATTTGTTATTCCATCAGCGTTTGTGTACCATACCTTCAGTTTCCTTTCCACACTGTGGTTTGGGGGGCCTGTGAGGGTGGGAGACCTGGTGGCATACTGTGGGATTCTATAGCTCGGTGTTGGGTGGAGGCTGTGGGTATGGATTGTAGTGTGTGTTGGGATGGTGTGATAGGTTGTATGGTTCTGAGAGTAGTTGTGTGTGTGCTTGCCCTTGCTGTTCTGTCCTGCTCTGACTGACCTCTGCTGGTTCCCTCCTTGTCTCTTTTCGTAGCTCCTTTCGCTTTTTTGTCCTCTCCCTCAGCTGCTGTCGTTCTGATTTTGTTCTGTCTCTGTCTAGGAACACCTCTTGTACTCTTCCGATTTATTTCAATCGTGGTTTCTCTTGGGAGGATCCTGTTCCGCACTGTTTCCGTCCTGAGAATCAGCTTTATTGGTCGGTTTCTCCCCTTCGAGTACCCCCCTATTCTCTGAAAATTTACAATCTCGTCCATCTCTTCACCTATTTCCGTGATGATTTTCTCAATCTCCTTTCTTTCTTCCTGCTTCCTTTCAGTGTGTGTCCTTTCCTCTCTCTCCTGAAGCCCATGGATAAACACTGATTTTGCCCTTTCTTCCTCCCATTGCCTCACCCTCTGTGACTCTGGATCCTGCCTGTATGTGGTCAGTTTCTCCCTTGATTTTTCCAGTGGCTCTTGATAGCCTTGTTGTGCCTCAGCATTCGACCTATCTCCCTCTCCATCTGCAACCAGCTGATCTTCCCTTTCACTCCTTGGTTCTCCTTGGCAGATTGATGTGACCTTAGCATAATTCATAATTCCTTCCTTCCTGTTCGGCCTCGCAGCTTCATATGCTGTGTCTTCTCTGGTCACTGCCCCTGTAACTTGCTTCAGCCTATTTATCTCAACTTCTAGGACACTTATCTTGGCTACTGCAGTTTCGACTTGTGCCTCCCAATTCTTTGTCTCCTTCTCCAACCTCCTTTCCAATTTCACAGAGAGCTCTTTCTCCATTTTTTCAGAAAGCTCTCCTAATTTTCTCTCCCACTCTTGTTCCATCCTTTTCCATGCTCCTCCATCCACTCCTCCCTACCAGAAAACCATTCTCATCTGATCCTTGGTTCCTGCGAGTCCCCACCATTTTTTTTTTTTTTTTTTTTTTGAGAAGAGAGAAGGGAAAGGTAGAGGGGGAGAGAGAGTGAAGGGAAGAGCAGGAGAGGGGAGAGTTAGAAGGGAAAATGGGGACGAGAGAGAGCAAGAGAGAGAGAGAGCAAGAGAGGAGAGAGCAAGAGAGAGAGAGAGCAAGAGAGAGAGAGAGCAAGAGAGAGAGAGAGCAAGAGAGAGAGAGAGAGCAAGAGAGAGAGAGAGAGCAAGAGAGAGAGAGAGCAAGAGAGAGGGGAGAGAGCAAGAGAGAGAGAGAGCAAGAGAGAGAGAGAGCAAGAGAGAGAGAGAGCAAGAGAGAGAGAGAGCAAGAGAGAGAGAGAGCAAGAGAGAGAGAGAGAGAGAGAGTGTGTGTGTGTGTGTGTGTGTGGGTGTGGGTGTGTGTGCGCGTGTGTGCGCGCGCGCGCGCCCACCTAATTGTGGTTCCAGGGGTCGAAACTCAGCTCCTGGCCCCGCCTCTTCACTGATCGCTACTACTCACTCAGACTCTCTCAATGCTTCCTGAGCTTTGTCATACCTCGTCTTAAAGCTATGTATGATTCCTGCCTCCGCTACATCACTTGCTAGGCTATTCCACTTCCTGTGTGTGTTTGTGTGTAGTGTGTGTGTGTGTGTGTGTGTGTGTGTGTGTGTGTGTTGTGTGTGTGTGTGTGTGTGTGGGTGTGTGTGCGCGTGTGTGCGCGCGCGCGCCCACCTAATTGTGGTTCCAGGGGTCGAAACTCAGCTCGTGGCCCCGCCTCTTCACTGATCGCTACTACTCACTCAAACTCTCTCAATGCTTCCTGAGCTTTGTCATACCTCGTCTTAAAGATATGTATGATTCCTGCCTCCGCTACATCACTTGCTAGGCTATTCCACTTCCTGTGTGTGTTTGTGTGTAGTGTGTGTGTGTGTGTGTGTGTGTACTCACCTAGTTGTACTCACCTAGTTGAGGTTGCGGGGGTCGAGTCCGAGCTCCTGGCCCCGCCTCTTCACTGATCGCTACTAGGTCACTCTCCCTGAGCCGTGAGCTTTATCATACCTCTGGTTAAAGCTATGTATGGATCCTGCCTCCACTACATCGCTTCCCAAACTATTCCACTTACTGACTACTCTGTGGCTGAAGAAATACTTCCTAACATCCCTGTGATTCATCTGTGTCTTCAGCTTCCAACTGTGTCCCCTTGTTACTGTGTCCAATCTCTGGAAACATCCTGTCTTTGTCCACCTTGTCAATTCCTCTCAGTATTTTGTATGTCGTTATCATGTCCCCCCTATCTCTCCTGTCCTCCAGTGTCGTCAGGTTGATTTCCCTTAACCTCTCCTCGTAGTGTGTGTGTGTGTGTGTGTGTGTGTGTGTGTGTGTGTGTGTGTGTGTGTGTGTGTGTGTGTGTGTGTGTGTGTGTGTGTGTGTGTGTGTGTAGTTTGTGTGTGTAGTTTGAGTGTGAAATTTGTGTGTGTAGTTTGTGTGTGTAGTTTGTGTGTGTAGTTTGTGTGTGTAGTGTGTGTGTGTAGTGTGTGTGTGTAGTGTGTGTGTGTGTTGTAGTGTGTGTGTGTGTGTGTGTGTGTGTGTGTGTGTGTTGTGTGTGTTGTGTGTGTGTGTGTGGTGTGTGGTAGTGTGTGTGTAGTGTGTGTGTGTGTATTGTGTGTGTGTGTAGTGTGTGTGTGCGTAGGTGTGTGCAGTGTGTGTGCAGTGTGTGTGTAGTGTGTGTGTTGTTAGTGTGTGTGTAAGTTGTGTGTGTGTGTGTGTGTAGTTGTGTTGTGTGTGTTGTTTTGTAGTGTGTTGTTAGTGTGTGTGTGTGTAGTGTGTGTGTGTGTAGTGTGTGTGTGTGTGTGTGTAGTGAGTGTGTGTGTGTGTAGTGTGTGTGTAGTGTGTGTGTGTGTGTGTAGTGTGTGTGTAGTGTGTGTGTGTGTGTAGCGTTGTGTGTGTGTAGTGTGTGGTGTTGTGTGTGTGTGTGTTTGTGTTGTAGTGTGTGTGTGTGTGTGTGTGTAGTTTGTGTGTGTGTTTGTGTGTGTGAATTTGT
>NC_069446.1:6597062-6607062 GCF_026875155.1 Cherax quadricarinatus
CTGGGTTACAAAACTTGCAGGGAGACATAGACAAGGTCACCCACTCCAGCATGCCAGCAGAATCTCACTAAAATTCAATTTGAATACAGGGTGAGTGGAGAAGAGAAGAGGGAGTGCAGCTTCATGTGTAACAGGGCAAGAGAGAGAGTAAGTGTCGCCCTTTATAATACAACATTGAATTCTTTATATCGTCCATGTTCCCTTGTCCTTTGATGCCCCCTGTATATAAATAGTATTTTTTTATGTACATCACTGTCTGTGTTTATATATATATATATATATATATATATATATATATATATATATTATATATATATATATTATAATATATGTCGTGCCGAATATGTAAAACTGGTCAGTTAGCAAGAACTCATTTAAAATTAAGTCCTTTCTAAAATTTTCTCTTATACGTTTAAAGATATATATTTTTCATTAATGTTGATGTAAAAATTTATAATTTTGCACCAAAAGGAACTTAGAAAACTTACCTAACCTTATTATGACAAGAGCAATTTATTTTAGCCTAACCCAACTAAATATATTTTAGATTTGTTTACAATAATTTAATACTAAACAAACAGAGTGAAATATATTTTTTTCGTTAGGTTCAGAATGATTTTGGCGACATTATTGCATACACAAATTTTCACTTGTTCTATATGGCAAGATGAGCGTTGCTATTTAAGCCAAGATCGCAAGTTCTGCCTATTCGGCACGACATATATATATATATATATATATATATATATATATATTTATATATATATATATACATATATATATATATATATATATATATATATATATATATATATATTATATATATATATATATATATATATATATATATATATATATAAAATATAGGGAGGTACCACCTCTAGAACTGTCATAGGGACCCTCATCCTCAGAGAAAAGAATAAACTTGCTTCAGGGAAAACTCAAGGTTCTCCCTGAAGCTGTTTGAGAATTTTCTCCTACCACCCCTATATTTCAAGTATGTTTTATTTAAAGACAAATACATTGGCCAAACATTCACAAAAATACAACAGAAAGTAAAACAACATAGGTAACTCAGAGCTACATCTCGAATATATATTATATTATATATATATATATATATATATATACATATATATATATATATATATATATATATATATATATATAATATATATTAATTATATTATATATATATATATATATATTATATAATATATATATATATATATATATATATATATATATATAATATATATATATATATTATATATATATATATATACACTTGCCTTTGTATGTGTGTCTCCATTGGTTGTTGTGTTTGTGTATATATGTTTGTGTATATCTTTTACGAGTGTGTTTGATTCTTCTCAATGAATGTGTACACACACACATACACACACACACACACACACAAACTCACACACACACACAAACACACGTACTAGGAAAGTCAGTCTTAGCTAACACTGAGAGGAAGACGGGATCATGGTCCTCATAACACAGGAAAGCAATTTAAACAATGGAGACCCGAATCGGTTTCGGGTCATCTCACTTGGAATCAGATTATGTTCACTGGGATCCGAGTTAGGGTCGCCGGGGTTCAAGTTTGGGTCGCCATGGTTCACGTTCGGGTCGCCGGGGTCCAAATTTAGGTCGCCAGGGACCAAGTTCGGGTCGCCGGGGCTCAAGTTCGGATCACCGGGGTTCAAGTTAGGATCACCGGGGTTCAAGTTATGATCACCGGGGTTCAAGTTAGGGTTACCAAAAGTAAAATTATTGACCCTAGTCCCCTCAGGGAAGGTTCCTTGATGTTGGTGAGGGGCTCTTAGATTTAGGAATTGGATCTTTGCTCCAGGTCCCCGAATTAAGCCTGAATGCCTTCCACGTCCCCCCCAGGCGCTGTATAATCCTACGGTTTAGAGCTTCCCCTTGATTATACTACTAATAATAATAGTCTCTAGTGTTCAATATAGTTTCACACAGATTTTAATTAGGATCAGCAGTGTAAGAGTTACTGCCACAGAGGATTCAAGTTAGTATCATCAGAGATCAAGTTAGGATCATCAGGTATCAAGTTAGGATCATCAGGGATCAAGTTAGGATCATCAGGGATCAAGTTAGGATCATCAGGGATCAAGTTAGGATCATCAGGGATCAAGTTAGGATCATCAGGGATCAAGTTAGGTCATCAGGGCGACCTCCCTCCTCCCTCCTCTCTCTCTCTCTCCTCTTCTCTCTCTCTCTCTCTCTCTCATCTCCTCTCTCTCTCTCCTCTCTCTCTCTCCTCTCTCTCTCTCTTATACATATTATAAGTTGAGTATTTCAGTAAATGTCGAAGCATGAGGAAACGCCTTCACATTCACGACTTGAATGTCCAGGAAGGAGCGAAACGTCGTATAAACTTGTATTTGCAAATTATATTGTAAAAGGCTTTCAAAATGGCCTCTTTTACGAATAATCGCCGACGAAGATAAAGGTGTTACTTAAGGACCTTTTTCATTAATAAGAAAGGTTTAAAAAATGTCTCTTACAGTAAAGATTATGTTAAAAATGGGGTCCGTGAAGGAACTTGTGGTCGAAATGTTTGTAGTGGCAAGGACATGCAATGCAGAGTAAGGTATTGTCGGAGCAACTTTTCGCTCACGTTGAGGTCGGAAGTGGTCTCGCCGCGGAGACCGAAAGTGGTTTTAGTTACCGAGGCTGGAAGTGGTCTCGCGGCCGAGGCCGGAAGTAGTCTCGCCGCCGAGGCCGGAAGTGGTTACGCCGCCGAGGCCAGAAGTGGTCTCGCCGCCGAGGCCAAAAGTGGTTTTAGCTGCCTAGGCCTGAAGTGGTCTCGCGGCCGAGGTCGGAAGTAGTCTGGCCGCCGAGGCCGGAAGTGGTTCTGAGCAAATGGAAATTCATTCTAAATCGTCGTAGACGACAACCACTTGTTCATATTTCCCCAGAGTATTGTTACTCCTAATTTAAGTGGTGGTGGTAGTAGTGGTGGTGGTAATGATGGTGGGGGCAGTGGTGGTGGAATGATGGTGGTGGGTGGTAATGATTTGGGTGGTAATGAATAGTGATGTTAATGATGGCGGTGGTAATGATATTGGTGGAATGATGGCGGTGGTAGTGGTAATGATGGTGGTGGTAGTGGTGGTAATGATGGCGGTGGTAGTGGTGGTGGAAATTTGATGGTGGTGGTAGTGGTGGTGGTAATGATTGTGGTGGTAATGATAGGGGTTTGGGGTTTGTGGTGGTGGTGGTAATGAAGGTTGTGGTATGCAAAGAGTACGTAACCTTTATTCGGCGCATGTACACACCCTAAATTTACAGGTTTATCTCCCCGAACCAGCGAACCAGGTCGCTAAGAGTTGGTGATGGGGCCCCGTCGTTCAACTAGTGACCAGGTTCTAGCCAATAAGAAATGGTTTTGGCAATCGCAGAGGTTATGTGGTACCGCTCTCCTGTCTGCCCTTGTCATTCCTATTCTAGAGCTGGTTGAAGCATGGTCTGCTATCTTGTGGCTTCTATTTCTGCTTTGCTTACCGTGGAGTGCACTATATTTAAATCACTGTTTCTTTAGTGTACATATTACTGTTCTAAATTGGTGGATAATACAAGTCTAAACTTTTTCTACTGTTTTTATTTGCTCCCATTACACCCGGGTAACAGGCCTTTTGGGAATCCTGGTTGTAATATGGGTAGCCTGTCCGAGAGTTGAGCTGGACTTAGAGAAACGGTTGAGCTTAGGGTGAAGCTCGTAGCGGGAACATTGTGCAGCTTGTTTGTCTGGCATTGTTTTAAACAAATTTTGCGTGTCAGTTTTTACTAGCCTGTTCGGTGTGGAAATTTTGCAGTCAGCTTTGCTTGTATGCGTATTCTGCAATCTTACTGTGCATAGCTAAGCGTGTTCTGCAAATTAAACGTGTTCTTTGGGGTATTCTGCAATCGTACTGTGCATAGCGAATAACTTATGCCACCTAGACGAGTCAGACGTCGGGTGTCGGCATATGCTTTGCATAACCTACCTAAATTGTCCCTACAGCGTTGTTGCAAATTGCTCGTTCCTTTGGGCATTACATACAAACGCACTCTCACAGCTGCACAACTGCGTTCACTGATTGCTGACAAACTTATAGAAGAAGAGATGGCACATCAACTCCTCCCTCTACGGGAGCTAGGGCAAAAACTACTATTTTCCCTCGCAGGAGGAAGATGATACACCTACGGGGGCAAAATGGTCATATAGGGGCAGCTGGGTGTCTCAGGGTGAATCAGCGTCGTTGGCACTTGAGCTGGCAAAATCAATCTTGAGCAAACTAGGGAACAGAGAGCATTCGCAAGGGAAGAATTGATGGGGAAAAGGAGAGGAGGCAGTTTTCGCATTCTGAAAAATGATTTAGTTTACAAAAAGCAGTACATTTTTGTTCCCCGCTTAAAATGAGGCCGAACCAGAGAAATTTTTTCGAAAGCTTCGAAAATCAGGCTCGAGCCTTAAGGTGGCCGGAACAGCATTGGGCACCCTTTTGTTCATACAGCATTTCGGGTAAGGCACAGGAATTTACGTCAGTATTAAATGACGCTGAATTCTCGGGATTACAAGTAGTGAAGACCACAGTGTGGGAGCATATGCAGGGTACCCCAAAGCCAAATACAGAAAAAAAATTTAAATTAAGCAGGGGGCAGCTTGGTCAACCCCTAGTGGACTTGTGAGACAGCAAACCAAAGCTTTTACCAGCTGGTATAAAGCAAGGGTCTCTACCTTTGAGGATCTGGTGCAGCTTATTCTGATTGATAACTGCCTGGAGTCTGGTGGGACCAGAGGTTCGAGTCTTTCTGCAGGATCGTGACTTAACCACTGCATTGGAGGCAGCCAGGTTGGCTGATCCCTTCGAAACTAACCGCTCCTTGTCCGAGGGGTCCCGTCTCTCTTTTCAACAGCCTGGCATGAGCAGAGATCGTCAACCTTGGAGAATGAAGTGCCAGCCGGAGGGAGAACGTCTACGTCAGCCAACCAAGTCACCTGGTGAGCCACGCTTCTCAACATATGGTCCACCTCGGAAGAGGCAACTACTCATGGTGCATCTCGAAAAACAGTATCCAGAGAGACACCAGCCAGAACGACACCATTTGCAACGTCAACAGGGAGTAAAGGGCAACCTGTCGTCTGCTTCAGGTGCAAAAAAGTAGGTCACATCAGCCCCAAACTGCCCCCATAAACCCCAACCCATTGGAAAATCTCTAATACCCTAGTAACATGTCCCCTAGAGAAGTAAAAAAAGGTATGGCCCCTTGTTATTACAAGTCTTATTTCCCTTCAGGAAAACTCAGAAAAAACTAAAGTAAAGACCTTTAGAGATACTGGAGCATATTGCTCACTTGTAAGAGAGGGAATATTACCCCTTTCAGAGAATACTTCTTTGAATTCCTCTGTTTTTTTGGGAAGCATTTGGAGGAGCTATATATTCTGTTCCTTTGCATAAATTTTATGTACAGTGCAAATATTACACTGGTTATTGACTGTAGGTGTCTCAAAAGGATTCCCCATGAAAGATGCAGTTTTATTACGGGGTAATACATTACTACGTTAGTTCGTGCCTGAACCAATAATGATTAATTCTTCTCCCGGTGTTGGCCATAACTCGGGCAACATCCCAAGGTTGTCTGGAGAGAATGTTGACCTATCCTTGGACGACTCCGACTTGGAAAAAGCCACATTGTTTTACGAGGAAAACTGGCCAAAAGCCTCGTAGATCAAGTGAACTGACCCCGATCAAGCCTTCCTATTCCCAGGTTGCGGGATTGCCAGATGTCTCTTTTTCCCATGCCCGGGGGACTGTCCTTCCGGGAGGAACAACAAAAGGGGGCCCCTTTCTTTAAAATTCGCTTTTGAGGCCCCATGGGTAAATCCTCTTGGGTCATCCGGTCAAGTATGAAGTAAAAAACGATTAATTTGATCTGCACGAGACTGGTAAGGAGATAGAGGCCCGGCAATTGTATGACAGGTTAGTGGTTCCAACAAAGTATAGACCTCAAATATTAAATATAGCTCATAATACGTCATTAGGAGGTCACTTAGGAATTACAAAAACCTTGTATAGAATCACAAAAAGAATTTTATTGGCCAAAATTAAAGAAAGATGTGAAGAATCATATTAGGTGTTGCCGAGAATGTCAGCAAGTTGGAATACCTGGACATTCATTAAACCTGCACCTCTCCAACCTATACCTTTCTGATGGAGAACCTTTGCAGATTTAATTATAGATTGTGTAGGTCCACTACCTAGGTCAAAGTCTGGAAATCAATATTTATTTACGATTATGGATAAAGTAAACCCGATATCCTGAAGCAATTCCATGCGTAGTAAATTTAAAACTAAAGCTATTCTCAAAGCTTTAAAAAAATTCATTTCTTGTTTTGGCATTCCTAAAACTATTCAAGTGATCAAGGTGCTAACTTCAACTGCCAAGCATTTAGGGAAGTATTTAAATAGGTTAGGATAATCCACAACTTTTCCACTGCCTATCATCCTCAGTCCCAAGGCGCCTTGGAAAAATTCCACCGCATAAATAAAAACAATGATGCGAACTTTTTTGCATGCACTTTCCTACAGACTGGGATGAATCACTACCTTTGTTGCTGTTCTCAGTACGAGAAACGGTGCAAGAGTCTACAGGGTATAGTCCTTTTGAGCTGATCTTTGGGCACCCAAAGTACAGGTCCTCTTCGTGTGCTCAAGAAGGATGGATGGGAGAAGACGTTAGCTCAACACTCTACAATCCGTCTTCAAGGTTGCAGGTGGCACGTCAGTTAGCCAAGGCTAACCTAAAGACAGCTCAAAGCAAGATGAAACAAGGTATGACAGAAGTGCACAATTCCGCTCCTTCCATCCAGGAACAAGGTGTTGGTGCAGGAACCTATACCTGGCCACACCTTGAAAGCTAGATTTACGGGACCTATGCAGATAGTAAGTAGATTATCTGATTTAAATTATGTGGTAGCTCCCATTGATAAACCTCAAAAACTAAAACTTACCACATTAATCAAATAAAGGCCTTTCATACACCAGATAAAGTCCCAGTAATGACTCTGTCCCCCTACCCCTGAGGACAACTCTGACTCTTTGCACTCTATCTCTGAAATTAATTATTAAACTTTCAAATTCTGTCCTCCTCAAGGAAACCTAGCTTTTAATGGAGGGATTTTTCTGAAATGCAAGCAAAAAATTTAACTGACTTCTACAGTCATATCCTAATAAAATTTTTCGGATGTGCCGAAAAAATGTACGTTAGTTTTCCATGATGTAATGTGGGAAACTCTAAACCAATTAAACTCTCCCCCTACAGAGCTAATCCGAAAAGCAAAGGCTACTTCAGCAGGAAGTAGAATTTTTGTTAAAGCATGGTTTAGTGGAGGAGTCATCTAGTCCATGGGCCCTTTACCGTGCATCCTTGTGAAGAAGGCTGATGGAGGGTTTCGTATGTGTACAGACAAACCCTAAAGTGAACGAGGTCACAATTATAGATGCTTACCCTCTTCCTCGTCTGGATGACGTAATTGACTTTGTGGGTAAGGCTACTTTTTTGTCCAAATTAATCTCCTTAAAGGCTACTATCAGGTACCTTTGACAGATAAGGCGAAGGAAATCTCTGCCTTCGTAATTCCAGGAGGTCATTATCAATACACAGTTTCCCCCCTTTGGAATGAAAAATTCCCCCTCTTCATTCCAGAAACTTATCCATCAGGCTATTAAAGGACTTGAAGGCACGGCAGCGTACCTAGATGATATTGTTGTGGTGTCTGATACTTGGATCAACACCTACTAGAAATTAAGGCTCTGTTTGAACTTTAAAAGTTCCCATTTAACATTAATTTATCTAAATCTTCCTTTGGCCAGCCACTGTCACTTTTCTAGGCCATGAAGTAGGTAGTGGTAAAGTTGGGACCTAAACTTGCTAAAGTTGTTTCTATTAAAGATTATCCAGTTCCTCATGATAGGAAATCTCTTCAACGTTTTCCTAGGCATGATAGGATTTTACAGAAGATTTGTAAGAATTTCTCAGATATTGTAGCCCCCCCTTACCTCTCTTACCCTCAAAAGTTCCCTTTAATTGGACCTCAGACTGTAAACTGCTTTTAATAAAACAAAAAGATTATTGTGTACTGCACCCATTCTCTTGTCTCCAGACTTCTCCAAACCTTTTTCATTCAGGTTGAGCTTGTGAGTCTGGGTTGGGCAGTACTATTACAAATCGGGAACAAGGAGTTGCAGCCTGTAGCATACTTTTCAAGGGCCCAAATTCCAGCCACAATCAGAGGGCTTATTCTACCAATTGAAAAAGAAGCCCTCGCGCAGGGACTGGCTTTGGAGCATTTCGATGTTTATGTGGGCCAGACATCGCAGGTGGTCACAGTCTACAGTGATCACAATCCTCTAGTATATCTCCAAGCTATGAAGAACCACAACCCCAAGGGTTATGCGCTGGACGCTAAGCTGCAGCCAAAATAATATTTCAAATTAAATATATTGCCGGCAAAGAAAATATGTTGGCAGACTCTATCTAGAGTCTAAAAATTTAATTTATTTAGGTTAGGATGTTATTTGTGGTAACCCCTTTTCATGCTCTTTTTTTTTATCCCCTGGTGTGGGTTTTTTTTTTTTAGTGAGGGGATGCGGGCTACCGTCCTCCTGTATCTTGGACCTATGCTAGCCTGTCTGACTGCTGTCTCACTCTAAGTTTAGGGTTTGGCTTTTGGTCACGAGAAAAGCTGAGTTCTATCTAAGAGTTGGATGGTGGAGAGGAAAGGCGGTCCCATTATTTTGTGCCATGGCGGCACGGTTACCACTGGGAGGTGGCAGCCTAATCCTGAGCCTTCACGGGTGGGGGGGGGTGGCATGCAAAGAGTACGTAACCTTCATTCGGCGCATGTACACACCCTCATTTACAGGCTATCTCCCCCAACCAGCGAACCAGATTGCTAAGAGTTGATGATGGGGCCCCCGTCGTTCAACTAGTGACCAGGTTCTAGCCAATAAGAAGACTGTTTTGGCAATCGCAGAGGTTATGTGGGTACCGCTCTCCTGTCTGCCCTTGTCATTCCCATTCTAGAGCTGGTTGAAGCACGGTCTGCTATCTTGTGGCTTCTATTTCTGCTTTGCTTACCGTGGAGTGCACTATACTTATCACTGTACATAGTGTACATATTGCTGTTCTAAATTGGTGAAGGATAATACAAGTCTAAACTTTTTCTACTGTGTTTATTTGCTCCCATTACACCCGGGGTAACAGGCCATTTGGAATCCTGGGTTGTAATAAAGGTGGTGGTGGTAGTGGTGGTGGTAATGATGGTGTTGGTAGTGGTGGTGGTAATGATGGTGGTGGCTGTGGTGGTGGTGTGGTGGTGTGGTGGTGGTGGTAATGATGGTTGTGGTATGATTTGGGGGTGGTAATGATGGGGGGTGGTAGAGGTGGTGGTAAAAGATGGTGGTGGTAGTGGTGGGTAAGATGGTGGGGTAATGATAGTGGTGGTAGTGGTGATGGGGGTAATGATGATGGTGGTGGTGGTAAGATGGTGATGGTGGTGTAATGATGGTATTGGTGTAGTGGTGGTAATGATGGTGGGGTAGTGGTGATGGTGGTAGTAATGATGGTGGTGGTGGTGTAATGATGGTGGTGGTAGTGGTGGTGGTGGTAATGATGGTGGTGGTGATAATGATGGTGGTGGTAGTGGTGGTGGTAATGATGGTGGTGGTAGTGGGGGTGGTAATGATGGTGGGGTAATGGTGGTGGCGGTAATGGTGTGGTAATGATGTGGTGGTAGTGGTGGTGGTAATGATGGGTGGTGGTAGTGGTGGTGGTGGTAATGATGGCGGTGGTAGTGGTGGTGGTAATGATTGTGGTGGTAGTGGTGGTGGTAATGATGGTGGTGGTAGTGGTGGTGGTAATGATGGTGGTGGTAGTGGTGGTGGTAATGATGGTGGTAGTAGTCTTGCTGCTTCTGCTGTTC
>NC_069446.1:6609562-6612062 GCF_026875155.1 Cherax quadricarinatus
CAAATCTAAAATAATATTTAGTTGAGTTTAGGGTAAAATAACTGTTCGTGTTATAACATAAGGTTAGGTAAGTTTTTTAAAGATTCTTTTGGAGCAAATTAAAAATTTTTACAATTAAACATTAATGTAAAAAAAATTATATCTTAAAACGTATAAGAGAAATTTTAGAAGGAATTAATTTTAATGGAGTTCTTGCTAATTGACCAGTTTTACACATTCGGCACGGACATATATATTATATATATATATATATATATATATATATATATTTATATATATATATACTATATATATATATATATATATATATATTATATATATATGTATATATATATACTATGTATATATATATATGTATTTATATATATGTTTCTATATATATATGTTATATATATATGTATATAATTTATATATGTATATATATTTATGTATATATTTATATATATATTTATATATGTATATATATATATATATTTATATATATATATATTAATATATATATATATATATACTATAATATATATGTGAGTGGTGCGTTGACGGTATATGTGGAGTCAAAAAACTTTATTCTTTGGAGGCAAAGAAGAGATGTTTGAAGTATATTATCCAACACTCATTATATGGGTGTGAAGCTTGGGTGGTAAATGCGCAGCAAGGAGCGGTTGAGGCAGTGTGACTTTGTCAATGTGATCCACGTCGGACCCGAAACGTCGTCGTAAGCTTCTCTCTTTTATAATGGCGGGTTAATTGTGTATCGTTCAGTCACGGTAATGTAGCCCTTTTTGTATTTATAATTTGAGGGGCAGTGAGATGTCCCGTTTAAGGCAATGTGTGGTGTAAATATCGCAGCAAAATCGGAGTGTGGAAAGTTAGGAGAAGGTCGTCCTGTGGCGTTCACTATAAAGTGTATTAGTACTCTGTGGGACTGAACGCTCCGCGGGTTGTTGAGGTGGTTTGGTCTTTTAGAGAGAATGGATCAAAGTAGAATGACTGGAAGCTTTTAAATCTATAGGGGAAGGAAGTAGGGGTAGGGGTCGTCCTCGAAAGGGTTGGAAAGAGGGGGTAAAAGGAGGGTTTTGTGGGCAGAAGGGGCTTGGTCTTCAAGGCAAAGCGTGCATGAGCGTGTTAGATAGGAGTGAATGGAGACGATTGATACTTGGGACATGACGATTGTTTTGGAGTGTGTGCAGGGTAAGATTTAGTGAAGGATTCAGGGGAAACCGGATTATTTTCATTATAGTCGGACTTGAGTCCTGGAAATGGGATGTACAATGCCGGCACCTTTAAAGGAGGGGTTTGGGATATGGCAGTTTGGAGGGAATATGTTGTTGTATCTTTATACGTAGATGCTTCTA
Organism: Cherax quadricarinatus; assembly: GCF_026875155.1. Classification (NCBI taxonomy): domain Eukaryota; kingdom Metazoa; phylum Arthropoda; class Malacostraca; order Decapoda; family Parastacidae; genus Cherax; species Cherax quadricarinatus. The sequence goes on from NC_069446.1 coordinate 6,610,918, forward strand.
AATGTTGTATTCTGAGCACCTCTGCAAAAACAGTGATAATGTGTGAGTGTGGCGAAAGTGTTGAATGATGATGAAAGTATTTTCTTTTTGGGGATTTTCTTTCTTTTTTGGGGCACTGCCTCGGTGGGAGGTCGGCCGACTTGTTAAAAAAAAAAAAAATAAAAAAAAAAAATATCTATATTTATTCTATATTATATATATATATTTTTATATATATATATATATATATATATATTTATATATATATATATATGTTATATTTATATTGTTATATATATATATGTTATATATATATATATTTTATACTATATATATATATATATATTTATATATATATATTTATATATTATTTATATATATATATATATATTATTATTTCAGTTTCTTCGTAATCTTGTTTTTCTCTTTCTGTTGTCTCTGTGTAGCTTTGTATCTGTAATTTAACGTAATGTCTATAACATTTAGTAATTCACATCAGGAGCATGGAACAGTTGTACCTAACAAATCTTACTTTTTGACAAATGAGACCACGTTGGTCGGTAGCATCCTATTGGTGGAGCGGACAGCCAATGAACACTCATGTACCGTCGACGGTGTTTATGACTGGCTGGCACGAGTGTGACGTCTCCACCCAGGAGTCAGCTGAGCCCAGTCGTCTCATTGTCTTAACATGCAGCACTTAAACCATAACGACAGATATCCACAACTTAAACCATTACCACAAGGTTCAAAACTTAGATAAGCACTACCACCACGTAGCTGTGATATTGTTCTCTGCTGGGTAAACACGCAGCAGCAACAGCGGAGGCAGCAGCAGCAGCAAAGGTTTATTACTCTCCATGTTTTCCATTCTGGCCTTTACCAAATTTTCGTTTTATATATTTTCATATCTGTAAAAGAGGAATGAAAAAGAAATTAAAACTGCTTATCGCATACGGTTCTTTAATACTTTTAATACTTTCTTTGCTATGCATTCAGGAGTTCTGCATACCTGGAGTTCTGTTTTAACAATTTAAATTCGGAGAAGAAAGAGAATTTTGGGGTGTTTTTCATTTTCTACGCAAGTTTGTGCAAATTTACGTCGAATCATAGTGTTTTTTTCAGTAAATTTCCTTGTTTTTATGTTAGGGTTTTCTTTCGCTTTC
>NC_069446.1:6617062-6619562 GCF_026875155.1 Cherax quadricarinatus
GGTAGCTCTGATGCTGTAACCAGTGGTGCTACACTTATGGTAGCTCTGATGCTGTAACCAGTGGTGCTACACTTATGGTAGCTCTGATGCTGTAACCAGTGGTGCTATACTTATGGTAGCTCTGATGCTGTAACCAGTGGTGCTACACTTATGGTAGCTCTGATGCTGTAACCAGTGGTGCTACACTTGTGGTGGCTGTGATAAATTAGACACATGTGCAACATTTGGCTATCTTTAATGAGGAAACGTTTCGCCACACAGTGGCTTCATCAGTCCATACAAAAACATCAGGAGTTTGAAGTAATCAGTCCCTCAGCCTTGAGTCGATATAATCAGTCCATCAATCTTGAAAAGAATACAACATATGTGCGAAGAAGTGGCTTATATACTGTAGGCAGGAGAGGTACAGCAGTCGTAGATGGTATCACAGTTGTCCAGTGTGGAAGTAGGTCGTGCCCAAGTGTTAGACAAGTGAAGAATTCCCTGTATTAAGATCCCAAGATGTTGGTGTGTCAGACACAGCAACACCTACGACTGCTGTACCTCTCCTGCCTACAGTATATAAGCCACTTCTTCGCACATATGTTGTATTCTTTTCAAGATTGATGGACTGATTATATAGACTCAAGGCTGAGGGACTGATTACTTCAAACTCTTCATGTTCTTCAAGGTTCTCTTTCGTATGGACTGAAGAAGCCACTGTGTGGCGAAACGTTTGCTCATTAAGGATACCCAAGTGCTGCACATGTGTCTAATTTATCAAATTGTCGGTTTTCTGAACCATTCATCCACATTGGTGGCTCTGATGCTGTAACCAATTATGCTAGACTTGTGATAGCTTTCATGCTTTAATCACTGGTGCTACACTTATGGTAGCGTTGATGCTGTAATGAATGGTGCTACATTTATGGCAGCTTTGATGCTGTAATCAATGGTACTAGACTTGTGGTAGCTTTGATGCTTTGTAACCAGTGGTGCTGTACCTGTTGTAGCTCTGCTGTAACCAATGGTTCTACATTCGTGGTAGCTCTGCTGTTGTAATCATTTATGTTACACTTGTGGTAGGTCTTTATTGTTATTTAGTTCATCTCCCCTTTAAAGCGGTGTATTGTGCATCCGCATTGTATTCTACAGTTCCGGCCGTTCCGTGAGCGCAGGCGGCTCGCAGTCTACAACTACAAAGGCAACAGAGTCGTTAGAAGTCGTGCATCAAATTAAAGGAGAAGAATAATCGTCATCCTCGTAAAGAGATTCAACAAGAATCTGGGCGGAACGCCGTCTCAATACGAGACGCAAGAGGCGTAATGAAATCCCTTCAAATGCAGGAATTATTTTCCTTTCAAGGCATTTCGAGAGATGTTACGCCCGTCGCGTCAGTGTTTTGTGATATTCCTAGTAAGAAGATTTCTGTATCCGGTTCTCTCAAGCGTTGTTTTTTTGTATTCCTTCCGTGTATGAGTGTGTGTGTGTGTGTGTGTGTGTGTGTGTGTGTGTGTGTGTGTGTTTCAATATGATTCAGCGGAAGGTTTCTGTGTGGATTCTGAAGTGTTTGATTCTGAATTAAGACTATGAGTCTGAATCAGCCATTATATATTATATATATATATATATATATATATATATATATATATATATATATATATATATATATATATATATATATATATATATATATATATATATATATGCAATAAGATCACAGTAAACAGGTGATTTCAGAATATGCAAAGCAAACACTCTGAAAGAATAGAGAAATTCCAAGCGCTTTCATGACTACTCACATTATCAAGGAACTATTCATAGTTCCTTGATAATGTGAGTAGTCACGAAAGCGCTTGGAATTTCTCTGTTCTTTCAGAGTGGTTGTTTTGCATATATATATATATAATATATATATATATATATATATATATATATATATATATATATATATATATATATATATATATATATATATACCGTGAGCTTTTTGGTTCATCTAATGCCACAAGGATTTAAGGTCCACGGTAGGGATTGCTTTGGAGTTGATCCCATTGAGGCAAGTTGACAGCCACACACTGGTGAGCCTCACCACCTCCTCTAGTTGACAGCCACACACTGGTGAGCCTCTCCACCCTTTGTAGTTATTAAATCTTTACCTCACATCAATCTGTCCATGGCTGTGTTTTTGTTTTGTGGGAGCAGTGAAGAAATAGGTGTGTGTGTGTGTGTGTGTGTGTGTGTGTGTGTGTGTGTGTGTGTGTGTTTGTGTGTACTCACCAGTTTTTACTCAAATATTTATGACTGCATGGTTAGTTTTTGCTCCTAGCTCCTACCTCCTGCCGCTTGCAGTTTATTCCCTCCTAGCCTCCTAGGCTTTGTCATCCCCTTTTAAAACAATAGAGCCTACCGTTACTATTTCGTCCAGTTCTCTTCAAATGATCTGAGAGGTGCAGGTGGTGAGTTGGTGGTATAGGTGGCGAGTGGCAGGGGGTACAGGTGGAGAGTTGGAGGGATTATA
>NC_069446.1:6624562-6647062 GCF_026875155.1 Cherax quadricarinatus
CTGTCTGTCTCTCTCTCTCTCTCTCTCTCTCTCTCTCTCTCTCTCTCTCTCTCTCTCTCTCTCTCTCTCTCTCTCTCTCTCTCACACACACACACGACCATAATTAAATAATAATAAACACGGGTGTGCGAGTGACCTTCAGGAAGATATTAGTGCTTAAATTCTGGATATTTGCTATCTTCCCCTCGTGTGTTTAATTAAACCACAGTGTTGGCTCGTGTCCTCACTAAATGTCCACTTGTGTCCGCGAACTTGTTCCTCACTGTGATATTGAGATAGAACAAGATAAGGGAAGTGAGTTTATCTTCTAGTGTTTGTGTGTGTGTGTGTGTGTGTGTGTGTGTGTGCAGGATGTGAAACTTCATACATAGGGTTCGAATCTCCTTAACTCTTGATCTCACTTAAAAATGAAATACAAGTTCACTGTAAGTTTTCAGACTCGTATGGTGTGATGAGGCGGCCGGTGTTACCATCTTAACAAAACAGAAGCCACGTGGGGTTGGAAATCTTTAGCGCAAGATCTTTCGCACTTTTGTGTGTCCTCAGGCGCAATGTAATATTACAAGTCTAGCAACAGATAGGAGAGGGAGGAAATTCTAAAACACCCATATCACTGTCAGAAAAACTCAATAGTTTTCTTCGGGTCATCCTGCCTCGGTGCGAGACTGCCGGTATGTTGAATATATATATATATTATATATATATATATATATATATATATATATAATATATATATATATATATATATATATATATATATATATTATTCTTCTGGTGTAAATTGTGGGACCCATAGCCTCGGAGAAGTGGATAAAAAGGCTTCAAGGAGAATATTTGGATTTCTTCCTGAAGCCGTTTGAATATTCCACTTCCTCTACCACCCGATCTTTTCATTCTTTTTTACCAATAGGTATATTTTATTACATAATATGGTACAAAAAGGTTTAAGAGATACATTGTTGATATACAGATGGTATATACAGTACATATTGCTGCCATCTGTTTGATTCAACCATTTGCTAAATATTTCATTAACTTCAGTAGAGCTTTAAACACTTATTCTATACATTAAAATATCAAATTATATGTGAAAACGAATTTTAAATACTGACAAAAGAAAATTTGCGAAAGGTAATTCGAAATGTATTTTTTTTATCGTCTGGTTGTGTCCATCTCCAGCTTCCCATCCCCTAAAAAATATATATGTAGTTCTTACATAACTTAAGATAACCAGGGAATTTATTCATTAATTTGGAATGTAATTACGAGCGATTATCCTGCCTTAATTACACACCCCGTGATAAGCGAACACCTGTAGTCACCTCAATACTGGAGTTGTAATCAATATTGTCAGTGTTTTAATTAACCATTAATAATTAATATTTAAGGTGTGAAGAAATAATAATTTATCATCAAATAATTTTTGTGGTTGTGGCTGTGATTGTAGTGATTTTTTCCTTATCGTTGTTGTGATAGCTGTTATTGTTATTACTGCTAACTAACACTGAAAGTACCGGTCAAAATCCTCTGTAATGCCTAAATTTAATACAGTATGTCGCTAGTCATTTATTCTACATCAAGCTTTAAGTTTTCTACGCGAAAAGAAAAGTAAATTCTCTCAGACTTTCTACAATCTTCTGAAATTATTACAAATTTCTTGAGTAAATTAAAAAAAGCCTTCCCCCCCAGAAAAAAAATTCTCTGACGCTCTTCCATTATAAATCTCAGTGGGATATTAGTTTTTAATTATAGTGAGTCAGTCTTGTGATAATGTATGAGGTTGGAGCTTTCCCTTCCCATGGTTACCTGAAAAGAAATATACTATTTTTAATTCTGTTTCCTTAAAATTTAGGATGTCGGGGAGTCTCCCGTGGGAATCTTTGTCAGTGAATTTGTTGGGAAAAGATGGGTTGTGGGTGTTGGGTTGTGGGTGTTGGGTTGTGGGTGTTCTGGTGGGAAAGTGAGCGGTGGCATTCTGGGGAAACTTGGCAGGTATGTCCATATATGGGTATCTGGAGGCAGGGTATCTGTAGGGAGGGTATCTGGAGCTCTAACAGGTATAGATACCCATATTTTGGTGGTTTAATTTTCTTCGTGGCTAAGAGTTTCTAGCTATACTTAGAGCCTAGGAGCTGTTAATATATCCCTTTACCGGGCAGGACAGGTTTTTAATATATTCGATAAAACTCTACGGATTCACAACTCCAGGTTTTATTTACTCACTTGCAGAGAGCCAAGATAACTAGGTGAAAACATGACAGGAAGATACAGAAACAGGAACACCGTCCCGCTGTCTGTAAAAATCTGAAGAATTGCTGGTCTTGAAGTTTCTTAAACATTAAATGAGTAAATATTGCTAGCTTCTAATTCATTTCCTGTGTGTTTCATCGAAATTATTAAATATGTGACGTTGCTCTTGTAGTTTCCTTTAGGAAAAGTGAGATTATGTGGTAGATAATGAATAAGTTACGTGGATCAAGGGAGAGTTGAGCCTTTCATTGCATTTAAAAATCTTAATAGGGAACACATGTGGATTGATGGTTGTAAAAGGAAGCTACGGCTTCATAGTGAACTCAGGTTTGTGTACTCTGATTTTCACATATTTGTTTATTCTGATTTTCGCATATTTGTTTATTCTGATTTTCACATATTTGTTTATTCTGATTTTCACATATTTGTTTATTCTGATTTTCGCATATTTGTTTATTCTGATTTTCGCATATTTGTTTATTCTGATTTTCGCATATTTGTTTATTCTGATTTTCGCATATTTGTTTATTCTGATTTTCGCATATTTGTTTATTCTGATTTTCACATATTTGTTTATTCTGTGTTTTATTCTGATTTCGCATATTTGTTTATTCTGATTTTCGCATATTTGTTTATTCTGATTTTCGCATATTTGTTTATTCTGATTTTCGCATATTTGTTTATTCTGATTTTCGCATGTTTATTTACTCTGATTTTTGCATATTTGTTTATTCTGATTTTAGCATATTTGTTTATTCTGATTTTAGCATATTTGTTTACTCTGATTTTCGCATATTTGTTTACTCTGATTTTCGCATATTTGTTTACTCTGATTTTCGCATATTTGGTATTTTAATGAAAAGTTCTCGTTAGTTTTGTTTACTTATTTATGCACAGTGTATTTACAGGTGTGATATGGATGTTTAGGAAGGAGTGTTAATAAGAATGTCTGGATGTTGAATACCTTTGCGACGAACATGATCAGCTGAAAGAAATAGCAGAATTTAAATCCGGAGTTTGAGAAACTAAGGCGATATTATTGTTGAATTGCTGATAGAAAATGAAACAAAAATAATTGTAAATCTTAGAGTTGATGCTTTGGATAAGAGTGGGATGTGTGGAGTAGTTAATAGTATTGTGTCTCTGAAGGTGGGGCTATTAAGGAAGGAGATGCTGAGAGGTGTTGAATGAATGCTTAATTTTAAGCTCAGCTAGTGATTACTTTGAGCTGATGGTTATTTTATATGGTACATTAATCTTAGGTAGATGGAAGGTAGTGTCAGGGACGTATTGAGGAGACAGAGAGAGAGAGAGAGAGAGAGAGAGAGAGAGAGAGAGAGAGAGAGAGAGAGAGAGAGAGAGAGAGAGAGAAGTACTGAGATTTAGAAGACTAAAACCTCCAGCAGACATGTGGGATGAGTGTTAGATCATAGTGATTGTAACATTTTGACGTTTCCCTGTGGATCAATAAAGTACACGTGCACCACTTGGGTGTCTTATTTATGAAGACGTTTCGCCAGTCAGAGTTTTTTTTTTTTAAATCAATACAAATGGAAGTTTTGTGGAAGAAGAAGTAATCAATTCCACAGCTATGAAGGTGTTCAGTGCCATTGTCTTGTGGGCATTGTTTCCCATGAGTGTTCCAATAGACTGACCCTGGGCCGGCTGGAAGAGTCGTGGCTCAATTAAAAAGATTCCTCTGGTTCTCGGCCCATTCCATTTTATATGCATATTTTATTATTTTTTTATTTGATTTCATAAAGCAATTTTTATTCATGTTTTCTTAAATTTAGTAAAAATCTTAATGATGTGTTGTAGCATAGGCCTACCTTCATGTCATCTTCTACCATAAGCCGGCTTTAATGCTATCTTGTAACAGAAGCCTACCTTGCAGCTATCTTGTACCGTAGGCCTACCCTAATGCTTTCTAATACTATAGGCTTACCTTGCTAGCCTGTACCGTTAGCCTAACTGCTATCTTGTATGGTAGACCTAATTTCTATCTTCTTCCGGAGGCCTGCCTTATAACGTGTGAAATTAATTTCACTGATTTTTTTAAAGATGGATTTTACACACTGAGTCTCCTCCCCCCCCAAAAAAAAAAAAATCCATGAAATCAGTTAAAAATTCAAACATATTTTTAATGTTCTTTTTTTAAATTGTTCAGAATTATTAGAGCTTTAACATTTAAATAATTTAATATTATTTGTGAATAGTTTTTCGCTCACGCTCCTGTATTAAATAATTTGACTGATGGATATTATTGAGAATGAATGTCTGGTTATTATTTCTTCATAATGGTTTTATTGCTATTGTGGTTTGTACCTTTTTAGTCTATAGATGATGTGGCCTTGAAGGTTAGGGGTAAGAATAATTCTACGGCTAAAGCTCCTGGGCTGAGAGTAAAGGTTCAGTTGGGTTACAGTTGGTGCCTCTGACGGAATGTAATTGACATATGTTGGTTTAACGCTTAGTTATGATAATAATAATAATAATAATGATAATAATGATAATAATGATAATAATAATAATAATAATAATAATAATAATAATAATAATAATAATAATAATAATAATAATGATAATAATAATATTAATAATAATGATAGCTGCCACTGTGGGCAGTGAAAGCATTCTGGATTTGTTTGGTGGCATCTATCTCAGGCATATTCACGGATATATCTAGAATGCCTTCACTCTTAGACGCATCCACCATGATGGCCAGTGGTAGTGTAGCAAGGTTCATACTTTTTATTAAACAAATAAAGCAGATATTTTCCTGTGACGTCTTCTTGCTGCTGGTAAGGCTGACAGGGAGTTGTAATCCTTCCCCTTATAGATATGCATGCATGTACTGAATACATTGCCTGTAACAACGGCCTGGTTGTTTCTTAACCAACCACGATAGCACCAAAAAAAAAAAAGGCTTCAAGGCCTGAACGTTGTAACCGTGTCGTCTAAATGTCTGTAGACAGTAGATGTTGAGAGGTCGAAAGGGCCGTCGTTCGTGTCTACAAGATTGACAGGTCGACCTCTGGTCATGGGTATGCATTCTTACTTTTATATATTATTGGTTATCTTTAATTATCATAAGCAAATTACGTATATTTGATTTATTAACATAAAACGATGTTAAATATTTTTCTTTTATCTTGTGATGGAAGAGAACCTGTGTCTCAGCAGTGATGTAAATAAGTGAAAACAACTGAAAGATTTGCAGTGGAAGTTTAAGAGAGAAAAGTTGTTTTTTGGGGAACATTCAAAACTAAAGAAGAGAAAGAGAGAGAGAGAGAGAAAGAGAGAGAGAGAGAGAGAGAGAGAGAGAGAGAGAGAGAGAGAGAGAGAGAGAGAAAGTTAAGTATTGAACACACATTTTAACAAATCATTAAAATATATGGTAGTGGCTCAGAGTGAGAGTGGAGGTGTGGGCATCTCCCTTCAATTACCTATAATTAAAACAGAATACATTTCCAGAGTTAATGGAAAATAATTTTTTGTGGGTGGTGGATTATTAATGTTTTTCCCTGGAGTCTGGAGTTACTCTTCCCTGGTGAAGGGATTATTCAAAGTCGGATGAATTATTTCACTGAACACTCATCATTATTAATGAGAATAAAATCCTTTATTCTAGTATTATTACTCTGAATATAGCTTTACTACTCTCATTACTTGCACTGGATATATAGGTGGGTACAGATAGGAAGCGCGTCTGTCTCGCACTCAGCAGACTGAGGATCGAGCCTCCACCACGTGTTGAACTAAATGACCCAAATGGGTTTAACGCTTAACATGGATTATTTATATTAATTACCTGTACTGCCGCTGCTTCTATTATTATTATTATTATTACTACTACTACTACTACTACTTCTACTACTACTACTACTACTACTACAAGAAAACTATCAACAGTAAGAACCATTCTACCCAAAATAGCAATAATAATAACAATAGCACACTAACAAAAATATTATCACTAACAGTCTGAACGCCATTATCAACACTGACATAATACTACGGTAACAATAGTAATAATACCAATTACATTATAAAAAATAACACGTTTCAATTGTATATTCCCTGATTCCTGTTACTCATTACTCTATCCCGAATTCCCTGATTTTTATCCCCCATTATTTGATCCCTTATTCCCTGATCCCTATTTCGCATTACTTTTTCCTTATTCTCTGATACCTATATCATATTACTCTGTTTATCTGATCAGATTTCTATCGTTCTTGATTGAGCCTTTGTATGTCTTCTGCGTTCCTTGCGAGTGACTTGTATAGCTCTGTTTCTCTGGATAACATGATTGCATGTTGGATCATATTATAGGATCCTGTATGGCGTGATTGTGCCTTGTTATCCTGCAGCCTTGATGTCGGGGTATTTCTGGCTCAGAGCCCTGTTAGACGATAGCCAACGAGATATCAAGAGGCAGTTCACCACCACCCATCACTTGGAAGAGGGTTTATGGTCGTGTATTGTCTCTCTCTCTCTCTCTCTCTCTCTCTCTCTACAGTGTGAGCGTGTGGGCCTCAGCCTTTGTGTGGGATTAACGGCCCAATAAAAGGCTTCGTTGTGTAGCCATGGTAATTTGATGCCTCTCGTTTAAACTCCAAACTCTCTCGGTAATTAGCGAACCCACTCTACCGCTGTTGTTATTCCCCCAAGTATTACTCATCGGTATTAATTATTAACCATTCTGTTATTTATAATATTGATATTAATCATTCCGTTTGTAATACTTTTATTAATATTCTTTTGTGCTATGAAATAATAATTACTGTTAATTCTAATATTTTATGTATATATAATATATATATATATATATATATATATATATATATATATATATATATATATATATAGAGCGACTTACATACGTGTCTGGTATGGAACTAGCATTGTGGAAGCACTCAGGTCATTAACACAACACATCCTAACACAGCATAACACAGCCTAACATATCCTAACGCATCCTAACACAACCTAACACATCCTAACGAAGCCTGACACAACTCAACACAGCTTAACACATCCTAACACATTCTAACTCAGCCTGCTAGTACACTACCGCTGGTTCCTAGTCTTCGTCTCCCTCTTCTCCAGTCTTGTTTTTTCTTCATTTCTCATACTCATGTGTTCATCTTTTCCATTCTTCCATCTGCTCACTTTATTCAATCCGCTTCTTAATTTTTTCCCTCACTGTTTGAAAAATGCACGCTTGGATATTGGACCGGTGCTGCCAGACGTAAGAACGGGGCGTATATACAGTTTTATACGGAAATATAAATAACTTTAAGCAAATATAACTTAACTAAGTATAACTTAACATAACTAAACTTAAACGAGTCTTTAAAAATATTAGAAATTTCGAAGCGTGTATAAATGGCCGGAGGTCTGCCCTACCTCGAGAACGGGATGCCTTAGAGACTTTTTCCTGTGTTTCTTACCCATCATCTTGTCTTCAACACTTATGCATGTCCGCTGTCTTGTGCTTGTCTTCTTGCTCTTCTTAACCCCCACCCTACCCTCCCCTATCTGTCTTCTTCATTACTTCTTATTCCATGTTGTGTTGGTTTCTTCCCCTCCGTCTTACCTCTTCATCGTCTTCTCCTCCTTCTTGCCTCTTCATCTTCTTCTTCCCCTCCGTCTTACCTCTTCATCGTCTTCTCCTCCTTCTTGCCTCTTCATCTTCTTCTTCCCTTCCGTCTTACCTCTTCATCTTCTCCCCCTTCGGCATCATCTTCCCTTCTCTCGCCTACGTGGGTCATTTATCAGGCTCAATATAGAGTTTTCGTCCACGCATTTTTTAAAAGCAAAACCCCAGCCTCTGACGGCCTCCCATTTTCAACAATCCAGGTCCTTTACATCTATATCAAAATATTTTGAAAGCTTTTCTGGTTCCTAGGAAAGTTGGAGATCAGTGAAGCGTGTGTGTGTGTGTGTGTGTGTGTGTGTGTGTGTGTGTGTGTTTGTCTATTCACTTAGTTGTGGTTGCAGGGATCGAGTCACAGCTCCTGGCCCCGCCTCTTCTCTGGCCGCTACTAGGTCACTCTTCCTGCTCCATGAGCTTTATTATATCTCTTCTTAATGCTGTGTATGGGTCCTGCCTCCACTACATCACTTCCCAGACTATTCCACTCCCTGAAAACTCTGTGATTGAAGAAATACTTCCTAACATCCCTGTGATTCATCTGATTCTTCAACTTCCAATTGTGACCCCTTGTTGCTGTGTCCCATTTCTGGAACATCCTGTTTCTGTCCACCTTGTCGATTCCTCTCGTATTTTATATGTCGTTATCATATATTTCCTATCTCTCCTGTCCTCCAGTGTCGTCAGGTTGATTTCCCTTAACCTATCCTTGTAGGACATGCCCCTTACCCGCACGCACGCACGCACGCACGCACGCACGCCACACACACACACACACACACAACACCCACACCACACACACACACACACACACACACACACAACACACACACACCACACACACCACACACACATCACACACTCACACACACCACACACACACACACACACACACACCACACACACCACAACACACACACAGACACACACAACACACACACACACACACACACACATACACACACACACACACACACTCACACACACACACACACACACACAACACACACACACACACACACATACACACACACCACACACACACACCACACACACCACACACAACCACATCACACATACACACACACACACACACACACACCACACACACACACACACACACAACAACACACACACACACACACTCACACACACACACACACACACTACACACACACACACACACACAGACACCACACACACACACACACACACACACACACACACACACACACACACACACACACACACAACACACACACCACACACACACACCACACACACACACACACACAACACATACACACACACACACACAACACACACACACCAACACACACACACACAACACACACACACACACACACACACACACACACACACACACACACACACAACACACACACACACACACACACACACACACACACACACACACACATACCGCACGAAAACGAGCAAAAAATGCCCTCAGAAAAACTCATATTTATGCACTTCAAAGATACATTTAAAAGGCTAATGGCGGTGCTTTGACGTCCTCAGGAGTACATCCTTGTACCCTTCCCCTCACCCCTCTCAATCTCCCCTTACCTCCCTCGGTCACACCCCCTCGTGCAACTACACTAATCTGGAATCAGAGGGGAGATCCATTTCCCTGAGGGGAGAAGCAAGGACGCCTAAGAGCGGATCTGGGTCATCAGGGGGACACAGCTCCCTGGGGGACACAGATCCCTGGAGGACACAGCTCTCTGGGGGATACAGCTCTCTGAGGGACACAGCTAGCTCCCTGGGGGACACAGATCCCTGGAGGAAATAGCTCCCTGGGGGACACAGCTCCCTAAGGGACACAGCTCCCTGAGGGACACAGCTCCCTGGGGGACACAGCTCCCTGGGTGTCTTTCCCCAGGAAGGTTAAATGCTATGGAAAAGGACATTTACAAATTCGCGTGAAGCGCTACACCCTTTTGGGTTACCGCAAACGTGGGTCATGCAACACCAAAAATAATGTAGGCTCGATCCTCCGTCTGCTAATCTCGAGATGGTTCACAATTATTTGGATTAATTTGTGAAAATTGGATTTGAGGAGCGTAGGTCTAAGGGTGTTAAGGAGAAATGGATCTTAAAGGGTTTACCCTGATTACCAAAGGGTTCAAAGGGAGATAGAAAACGGAGTTTAGAAAGAAATTGGGGAAATGGCGATTAAAGAAAATGGGAGATAGCGGGAGAGAAGGAATAATTTTTTTTAAATAACATGTGTTGCAGCAAATGGGATTGGAACCCAGACAAGGGGGTTGGAACCCAGGCAAGGGGGTTGGAACCCAGACAAGGGGGTTGGAACCCAGACAAGGGGGTTGGAACCCAGACAAGGGGGTTGGAACCCAGACATGGGCGTTGGAACCCAGACATGGGGGTTGGAACACAGACAAGGGGGTTGAAACCCAGACAAGGGGGTTGGAACCCAGATAAGGGGGTTAGAACCCAGATAAGGGGGTTGTAACCCAGACAAGGGGGTTGGAACCCAGACACGGGGGTTGGAACCCAGACAAGGGGGTTGGAACCCAGACAAGGGGGTTGGAACCCAGACAAGGGATTGGATACCCAGACAGGGGGTTGGAACCCAGACAAGGGGTAGAACCCCAGCCAGGGGTTTGTGAAACCCAAGGGGGTTGTAACAGAGGAAGTAAGAGGAGTTCCGTGAAGATTACCGGAAAGACAGAGGCAAGAAGGGCCTCTCGAGCTTCCGGCTGACATCTGCTCTGAGAGGCAGTAAAGGACAGATTTCAGTAAGTGACAGCAAGGGGACACGAGCAGTAAGAGGCACCAAAGAGGCAGTAAGGGAAGCAAGAGAAGTAACGCGCAAGACGCAGTAAGGGACACTAAGAGGCAGTATGGACAGAAGACAGTAGGGACAGTAAGAGCAGTAAGAGTCAGTAAGAGGTGCGCCAGACCCCTTTATGTTCATCACTCTTTGAGTTCGACAAGCATGGAGGACTGATTCCTCACCTCCTCTTCCCTCTCCACCTTTCCTCCTCTTCTTCCTCCACCATCCACCCCTTTCGTCTCTTCCTCCTTTTCATTCCTGCACTTCCCTCCTTTTCTTCCACCTGCCTCCCTTTACCCCCTATCCTCCTCCTTCCTCCTACTTTTCCCTCTTCCCTCTGCTATTCTCTCGACTGTATGTATGTGTGTGTGTGGAGAGAGATAGAGAAAGAGAGAGAGATAGAACCAGAAATCAAGGAAGGAGGAAGAGAGGGAAGGGTGGAGGGAGAGCTAAAAGAATGGAAAGAGAGAGGCAAGAAGAAATGGAAGATAGAGGGACGGAAGAGATGGAGAGAGACAGGGGGGAAAAGGAGGAGTTACGAGAAGGGAGAGATAGAGAAGGAAGGAGGGTTTTAGAAGGAAGGAGAGAGAGATGGAAAGATAAGGAGGGGTTAGATGAAAGGAGTGAGAGATGGAGATATAAGGAAGAAGGGGATAGAAGGAAGGAGAAAGAGATGGATAGATGAGGAAGAAGGGGTTAGACTGAAGAAGAAAGGGATGAGAAGGGACAGATTAGAAGGATCAATTGTGGCTTGTCTGTTTCTTTTTTCTTTTTTTTTCTGTCCTTATCTCTCTTCTTCCCTTGTCGCACTTCATCTTTCTTTGTCTCTCTTCTTTCCTTCTCTCTCATCATATCTCCATTTTTCACTTTCTCTTTTCTCTTCTCTTTCTCTTTAAGATTTTACTTCGTATGTGTTCTCTCCCTCTTATATCTCACTCTTTGTGTATCTATATATCTTTATATAAGCTTCCTTCACATATATACATATATATATATATATATATATATATATATATATATATATATATATATAATATAATATATATATATATAGTCGTGCCGAATATGTAAACGTCAATAGCAAGAATCATTTAAAATAAGTCTTTCTGAAAATTTCTTATACGTTTAAGATATATTTTATTCATTAATGTTGATGAAAAATATATATATTTGCACAAAAGGAACTAAGTAAAACTTACCTAACCTTATATAACAAGAACATTATTTACTAACCCAACTAAATTAATTATTAAGTCTTGTTCAATAATTTAATACTAAACAAACACAGTGTAAATGTATTTTTTCGTTAGTTCAAATGATTTGGCGAAATTATTGCATACACAAATTTCACTTGTCCCTATAGGCAAGATGACCGTTGCCATTAAGCCAAGATCGCAATCTGCCTATTAGGACACAAGAAATATATATATATATAGTATAATATAAATATATTTATAGATATTATTAAATAATATATATATATAATATATAAATATATATATTATTATATATTATATATATATATAATATATTTCAAATATATATATATATCTATATATATATATATTATATACATATATAATATATATATATATAACCAAGATAATATAATATATATAATATATATATATAAATATATATTTTATACATACATACATACATATAATTATGTATTCTAAGCTTTCAGTACGCTCTATGACTCCACAAACTTTTTACACAACATCAACAAACAATAGTCAACTAAAATTACAATACAAATATTGACAATGAACGTTCATCCTACAACGATCAGTGACAGTCACAACCACCAGTTACGAGAATCACCAACAATCACAATCATTAGCCACGTAATTAACTGGCAATTACTCTTACTACCAGCTTCAAAAATCAACGCCAATCACACGACCGCTAATAGCAACCACAGGTTTACAACCACAACTACTATATCCACTAGCAAGAACGACGTGCCATCACCCAAGTTTACAGCCACAACTACTAACCCACTAGCAACAACGACATGCTATCTCCCAAGTTTACAGCCACAACTACTAACCCACTAGCAACAATGACATGCCATCACCCAAGTTTACAACAACTACTAACCCACTAGCAGCAACGACATGCCATCACCAGAGTTTAAACCACAACTACTACACCTTCTAGCAGCAATGACGTGCCATCACCAGAGTTTACAACCACAACTACTACACTTACTAGCAGCAACGACATGCCATCACCAGAGTTTACAACCACACCTACTACTCTTACTAGCAGCAACGACATGCCATCACCAGAGTTTACAACCACAACTATCTTAATAGACTTCGTGAGATCACTGTGCAGACATCGTATACTGTCGTAATGTCCTGGTTAATGTGTTTATGTTAATATTATGGGCAGTAAATCCCTTCCTAACTCGCCTCTACCCCAGATTTAAAAAAAATCCACTTGGATTTTATCTCGCCCACAAGACCTCCCTAAAAAATCCTATTTCTGTTTTAAAAATGGATTTAAATAATTCATTCGTATTTGTTTTCTTTATTAGATCCCTCCACACTCCACCTCTCCATTTTTTTTAATTTCTGTCTCGAGAAGTGAATTGTATTAGTTAATTCATAAATAGTCAAATTATGGTTCCCTTACACTGCACAGATAACCCGCACATAGGAGGGAGGAGCTTATGACGACGTTTCGGTCCGACTTGGACCATGTACAAGTCACACTAGCACACGAAGGTAAGGGAGCCAGTATTTATAGGAGAGGGGGACAGAGACGGGACAAAGAGAGGAAGAAAAAAGGAAATGGAGAAGTAGTGGTAGAAGTAATGCTGGTAGTGGAGCGAGGTAGTAGTAGTAGGAGTAGTAGTAGTGGTAGTGGTAGTAGTAGTAGTAGGTAGTAGTAGTAGTAGTAGTAGTAGTAGTAGTAGTAGTAGTAGTTGTTGTTGTTGTTGTAGGCAGTAGTTAGGTTTGGAACCAGGTCTGTGGAGGGACGGGCAAGGTTTATCCCTTCCCCACCTCTTCCCTTGTTGAAAAATAACAAGGGTGACATGTCTTATGTTGCTACTCTCTATCATCAAGAATCGGGTAGCAGCACACTTCTACTTGATTCAATTTAGCTAAAGAATTAACAAAAATGAAATATTTCTTTAACCTATTTCTCTCGATTATTTCTTCTTTGTGTGTGTGAGTGTGTGTGTACTACCTAATTGTACTCACCTAATTGTGTTTGCAGGGGTCGAGACTCAGCTCCTGGCCCCGCCTCTTCACTGATCCCTACTAGGTCCTCTCTCTCTCTGCTTCCTGAGTGTTTGTGGTGTTGTGTGTTGTGGTCGTGCGCGTGTGTGTGTGTGTGTGTGTGTGTGTATGTGTATGTATGTGACTTTTTGCAAATAAAATGAATTCAGATATTTCTAGAGCCTGAATAAGAACTCTATTTTTTTCGGCCTAAATAGCTGGGAGATTTTCCCTTTTGTCTATGTTGTCACACACCACCCGTGGCTTGCGGTGGATAATGATGTGTTTTGAACGGCGGTATTATTATTATTGTGTATTATTATTGATGCCAAATTGATAACGACGACAAGCTGACACCATAACTGATGTTACTGTCGCTACCGTCGCCGCTGCCGCCGCCCCCGTCCTCGCCGCCGCCCCCGCCCCCACCTCCGCCGCCGCCCCACCTCCCCCATCCTCTCTAGACGTTATATGAACCTTACAGGTTTACCGCTTGCCCCTGAATACAGCAATACCATTAATCTTTTCCCATCTCTCATTTTCGTCAGTATCTGACATTTATTTTTATCTATCTCATCTCCTCATCTATTTTCATCGTCTATTCTCGTCTATCGAGATGCTCCATCAACATAATGGTCGCTGAAGATCCTGTAAATATATTTCCATCCAGGTAAGTGGGATGCTCTATTTCATGGTGCAGCTGTGATGGAATGTATGTGACATAATGATGGAAATAAGGGGGAAGGTAGAGATTTGGAGAGGGAGAGAGAGAGGTGGAGAGAGAAGAGAGGTGGAGAGAGAGAGGTGGAGAGGAGAGGAGAGGGAAGAGAGAGAGAGAGAGAGAGAGAGAGAGAGAGAGAGAGAGCGAAGAGAGAGAGAGAGAGAGAGAGAGAAAAGAAGAGAGAGAGAGAGAAGGAGGAGGGAGGGAGAGCGAGAGAGAGAGAAAGGGAGAGCAGTTAGGTTATGTGACAGAATAAGCTGGAAGAGAGAAAAGGAAAAGCGAGAAAATGGGCATGGAACATGGGAGGAGGGGAATTGAGGGATGGAGACAAAGAGGGAGGGAAGGGGATGGGAGGAAGGAAGAGAGAGAGGGTAGGTATAGTGAGTGAGAAATATGAAATTATTAGAGAAAGGGTGACGAGTGGGAAGGAGTAAAGGGGTAAAAGCAATATAGTGGAAGAGGAGTAAGTGATGATTGTTGAAATAGTGATAGCAGGATGACGGGGAGGATTAAAGTGATAGAGGAAAGTAACAACGACTAACAAAAAGGGAGTAGAAAGTTGGAAAGGAGAACGGTACGAAACGTTAATAGGGTGAAAATGAAAGAGGAAGAGGAGCAAATTAGTTGCGGAGAGGAGAGACAATAAGGAATTGCCGTAGAGAATAGTGGAAACACGAAGGAGCGGAGGAATCACGAGAAAAGAGGAGAGGGAAGACATTAGAAGGATAGTAAGGAAAAGTGATAGACGAGGGAAGGAAAGTTAGAAGATGAGGAAGAGAGAGAGAGAGAAGGGGAAGAAATATGCGAATAGTAGTAGTAGTTTGAATGTATAATGAAGAGAGTAATACAGAAAATCTGAGAGAGAAGTGATGTGGTAAATGGTTGAGAAATTAGAGATAGGTAGAGAGAGGAGTGGGAGTGGTGAGAGAGAGAGGAGAGATGGAGAGAAGGGGGAAAGATGGAGGAGACAATCTGTGATGACAGCGGAAAATTCATAGTCACAGAGTAGGAAGTAATTATGATTTATGACGCTGTTTTTCCAAAGTGATACCTGTGTTCTTTTCCTTCCATCAATAATAATTTATATATATATATATAATATATATATATATATATATATATTATATATATATATATATATATATATATATATATATATATAATATATATAAGGATTATTCAAATCTGAACTATTTAGGTTTGATTAAAAGCTGGTACATAGATGCGCTCTCTTCCTCTCCCTCAACCCCCCTATATTCCCTCTCTCTCAGACCCCCTTCCTGCCAGAACTCACTATGCTGCCCTCTCCCTGCCTCCCTCCATCAATGCACGTGTCGTCAGCAAGGAACACCGTCGTGCTGGTGCACAATTAACCACTAGGAAGAGACTGAAGCCAAGGCGCTCATACCACACATTATATATTCATGTTTTTTCCTCCAGCTAACTATAGTCTCCTGTTTGTTCTGTTGTCTAACCCTTTAATTCCCGTTTTTCATCTTAGACTGATGCGCACCTCCGTTGAAATAACGTTCGTCTGTTGAAGCGATTCCCTTTTTTTCAGATTTCTTTAATTTCCAATGATTTATTTGTTTTGCCTTTAAATATCTCAAAAGGTCTTTCCAGTCAAAGGGAGATGACGTGATGCTGTCAAAGGGCTCTAGGTCCAATGAAACGGAGCTTCCCGTGGCTCCTAATTATCTTCCATTCACCCAGGCGCTGTAAGACCCCAACTGTTTTACCGCTAAACGTAATTCTACAGGCTCCATTAACATTTCCTTAATATTCCTCTAAATATTCCCTAAATATTAATTAAATAGTGATATAATGGCTTCTTCAAAGTTAAATAGTTTATAATATTCACTTATTTGTTTTGTTAATATTCTCATAGTGTGTTAGGAACCTATTAGTAGTGCTTTGATAGTTTAGTGATGGTAACGTAATCTTTCTTAAAGACTATAAATTTAATTTTAAAAATATTAATATACCATTTATTGGTGTTTTAATAGTCACTATTTAAATTTATATAAAATGTGTTTTGTTTTGACCAGACTAGGATAATATTTCGAACCGCATGACGACATTTCGATCAATCCTGGACGATTGTCAAGTCGCAGCTGGGCGAGGAAAGTAGAGAAGGACAGATAGACGGCCGTTTGGTGTATGTATTTGTTACCGAATTGTTGCGGCCACGGCAACGTGATTCTCTTTATTATTCATGATGATTTGTGGCGTGAAATTCTGAACCCGTCGATGCTGGGAAACATTTCTCAGTGAGGGACTCCAGGCGGTGGTGGTTCCTCATCTGGCTCATTCCACTTTTCCTGCCACACTGAGAAAAGTATTTCCTCAGGAATGTGGAACACACGCGGAGGTTTTTTTGTCCAAGGACGATTCTGCCCAGAGACGGTTTAATCAACTCGGCGTGTTGAAGACGTGTTTGGGAACGATGCCTCTGGTAAATAGATTCTCTGCTACGTGGGTTTTACGTGGCTAGTTTTGTCGGTTACTAGCTAGTAACTAAGTTATGGCTACTAGCTAATAACTAAAGTATTGGCTACTAGCTAATAACTAAAGTCCTGGATACTAGCTAATAATTAAAGTATTGGCTACTAGCTAATTAAAACTATGGCTACTAGCTCCTAACTGAAGTATTGCCTATTAGGTAATAATTAAAGTATTGACTACTAGCTATTAACTAAAGTATTTCCTGGTATCTCTGTGGCTCACCTAAGATATTAGCTGCCTTCACCGCCCCCGTTTTTGTCCACGTTGTTTACGATCTTCACGTTCTGAACACAAGATGTAACTTCATCTTGGGCTATTTCTCTCCCTCCTTTCGTTGGTATGGCACTTCTGGCTAGCTTGAAACCTTGCCAAGTCAGTCTCGCCTCTCGCTTTGGTTCCATGCCCAATTTTCTTCATTAATCTTATATTTTCTGTATATACGTATTCATAAACAAACATAAACACGGACATACACGAACATACGTGCGTACGTACGTGTATACGTATACATGATCTGATTAAAATTCGGTGAGGTGTGTGTGTGTGTATAGGGACACGCGGGGGGAAATAGCTATTGATTTTCTGGGAAGCTGATCAAGGGAGCTTTCTCACGTGTTTCTGCTCTCTGAGGGCAGTGTTGAGCTCAGTGTCAGAGGTGAGACGGGGGTTCAATCGTCTTCCATGAAGCGTTAAACCCGTACGAGTCGTTCAACACGAGGAGTAACACATGGGAAAGACTGATTGCAGAGGACTAGCGAGTCCGTATCGAGACTAGTGTCCACATCCAGACTATCTACTGAGAAGAACTGTCTACCTCTGTCTAGATTATGGACTATCGGGTAGTGTTTAGGTGTAGTAGTCAGGGATTGAAAAACAGGAGGAGATCTGATTGAGGCTCGATCCTACTTCTGCTAATCGTGATCCTGCCTATGATTAGTTCGGCTGTTGTTGATATCTGACGAGTGGTATGGCATCTCTCTCTCTCTCTCTCTCTCTCTCTCTCTCTCTCTCTCTCTCTCTCTCTCTCTCTCTCGTAACAACACTGGTCAGTGCAGCGACTACAACAATACAGTGACAACAACAGTAGTGACTACAACAATACAGTTACTACAGCAATAGTGACCACAACAGTAGTGACTACAATAATACATTTACTACAACAATAGTGACTACAACAATACAGTGACAACAACAATAGTGACTACAACAATACAGTTGCTACAACAATACAGTGACTACAACAATAGTGACTACAACAATACAGTGATAACAACAATGGTGACTACAACAATACGATGACAACAACAGTAGTGACTGCAACAATACGGTGACAACGACAGTAGCGACTACAACAATACGGTGACAACAACAGTAGTGACTACAACAATACGGTGACAACAACAGTAGTGACTGCAACAATACGGTGATAACGACAGTAGCGACTACAACAATACGGTGACAACAACAGTAGTGACTACAACAATACGGTGACAACAACAATAGTGACTACAACAATACGGTGACAACGACAGTAGCGACTACAACAATACGGCGACAACAACAGTAGTGACTACAACAATACGGTGACAACAACAGTAGCGACTACAACAATACGGTGACAACGACAGTAGCGACTACAACAATACGGTGACAACAACAGTAGTGACTACAACAATACGGTGACAACAACAGTAGTGACTATAACAATACGGTGACAACAACAGTAGCGACTACAACAATACGGTGACAACAACAGTAGCGACTACAACAATACGGTGACAACAACAGTAGCGACTACAACAATACGGTGACAACAACAGTAGTGACTACAACAATACGGTGACAACAACAGTAGTGACTATAACAATACGGTGACAACAACAGTAGTGACTACAACAATACGGTGACTACAACATTACAGTTTCTACAACAGTACAGTGACTAAAATAATAACTAGAGTATACGTGGAGAGTATTCCGAGGGTCGACGCCCCAGCAGCCCGGTCCATGACCAAGCCTCGTGGTTTATCAAGGCCTGATCAAACACGCTGTTACTGCTGGCCGCACACAAACCGACGTACGAACCATAGCCCTGCTAGTCAGGTACTGACTCTATGTGTCTGTCCAGCTCCCTCTTGAAGACAGGCAGGGGTCTATTGGTAATCCCCCTTATGTGTGCTGGGAGGCATTTGAACAGTCCAGGGCCACTGACACTTATTGTATTGTCTCTTAGCGTACTCATGTGCCCATGCTCTTCAATGGGAGGATGTTGCACCTCCTGCCGAGTCTTTTGCTTTCGTAGGGAGTGATTTCCGTGTGCAGATTTGGGACTAGTCCCTCTAGGATTTTCCAAGTGAATATTATCATGTATCTTTCTCGCCTGCGTTCCCAGTAATTTAGGTGCTGTATGGTACTCATACGCTGCAGTTTCGCTTACTTTGAAAGGGACCATTAGTGTGCAACAATATTCAAGCCTAGAGAGACCAAGCAGTTTGAAGTGAATCAGCATCCTCAGTTTTGAAGATTCTTATGATCACTTTCCCGGCAGATGTGATAAATACATTGTTGTGATCTTTGAAAGTGAGATTCTCTGACATTATCACTCCCAGGTTCTTCACATTAGTCTTTCGCTGTATTGTGGGGTTGGAATTTGTTTTATACTCCAATCCAGTATTTATTTCCTCGAGTTTTCTATAGCGAAGTAGTGACTACAACAATACAACGATAGTGACTACAACAATGCAACGATAGTGACTACAACAATACAACGACTACGACGATAGTGACTACAACAATACAACGACTACAATGATAGTGACTACAACAATACAACGACTACAATGATAGTGACTACAACAATACAACGACTACAACGATAGTGACTACAACAATACAACGACTACAATGATAGTGACTACAACAATACAACGACTACAACGATAGTGTCTACAACAATACAACGACTATAACGATAGTGACTACAACAATACAACGACTACAACGATAGTGACTACAACAATACAACGACAACAACGATAGTGACTACAATACAACAACTACAACGATAGTGACTACAACAATACAACGACTACAATGATAGTGACTACAACAATACATCGACTACAACGATAGTGACTACAACAATACAACGACTACAACGATAGTGACTACAACAATACAACGACTACAACGATAGTGACTACAACAATACAACGATAGTGACTACAACAATACAACGACTACAACAATAGTGACTACAAGAATACAACGATAATGACTACAACAATACAACGATAGTGACTACAACAATACAACGATAGTGACTACAACAATACAACGATAGTGACTACAACAATACAACGACTACAACGATAGTGACTCCAACAATACAACGACAACAACGATAGTGACTACAACAATACAACGACTATAACGATAGTGACTACATCAATACTATGACTACAACGATAGTGACTACAATAATACAACGACTACAAAAATAATGACTACAACAATACAACGACTACAACGATAGTGACTACAACAGTACAACGACTACAACGATAGTGACTACAACAATACAATGACTACATCGATAGTGACTACAAAATACAACCATAGTGACCACAACAATACAGTGACTACAACACTACAGTGACTACAACAATATAGTGACTACAACAATATAGTGACTACAACACTACAGTGACTTCAACAATACAGTGACTACTACAATACAGTGACTACACCAATACAGCGACTACAACGAGAGTGACTACAAGAATACGGTGGCAACAACAACGCTGCAACTGCAGAAATACAGTGACGACAACATTAGAACGACTGCAACGACCACGGGTACATCCGAGTTGACTGCGTCATAACACGGGGCAACGCAATTACAGTAACGGTCCAGACTCGTCACGAAAGAATTTTGGTGGGAATATTCTACCTCTCTGCTTCATGTAAATTTTCGTAGTTTTGTGGTCTCTTGCATTATTTTCATGCATGTAACATGTATATTCATTTATGTCTTTTATACTTCATGTATGATTGCTGTATGCATCTTTCATGCATTCCGGGAATACTGTTTTTTTTACGCTGAATTCATGATTCCAGTGTTTTGTTCGTGCGTGTCTTGCGTATTTTAATGCTGATATGACGTATATATTTTTTTGGTATTTCAGAGCTCCACTCCATTACAAACTTCATGTCTTGCCGTAATAAACTCAATATCCTCCCCTAGTCAGCTCCTCATGTCTTCAGTGTTAGTAAGCTTATGTATACTGCTTTAGTAAGCTCAGGAGTCCTGTCAGAGGATGTGCTCTGTGTGCCTTTCCTCACCCTTTGTCATGTGTACTGTATATCCTTTGATGTGGCCTGTCCCAGTGTGTTATTCTTGTATTCTGTCGTCCCCCGTTCTCGAGTGTCGCATTTGATCCCCTTGTATGTCGTTTCCTACCCCTCATAAGTTGTATCCCACTCGTGCGTCGTCTCCCACTAATCTTGATGCGTTTCTCACTCCTCATGGGGTGTCTCCCACTCCTACCCATCACGTTCTGCCTCGCCCTGCCTCGCCCTGCCTCGCCCTGCCTCGCCCTGCCTCGCCCTGCCTCGCCTCGCCCTGCCTCGCCTCGCCCTGCCTCGCCTCGCCCTGCCTCGCCCTGTTCTACTAAACACAGCCTCACTTTCCTGCACGTCCTCCTTAATTACTGACTCAGAGCTATACCAGCATCCTCCAACCTCCCCGTTCTTCCCCGCCCATCATTGAAGTAAAGGGAGAGAGATCCTGTGTGAGACACTGAGAGACTAAACCACAGACTGAACACTTTGAGAGACAGCAAGAGATAAGAGAACAATGATATCAGATATCCAGGGATTTACTGTTAAGTAATATAGAGAAGTTAGCTTTTAATTAAGAGGTGCGCAGATATGTAACATACTACACCAGAGAAATTTTCTCATCTACTGACGGCAGTGGAAGCATTGAGATGGAAGTCGCATCAATGAATGACTTAGTGAAGATGATGATAATACTCGACTCCGATAAACCGATTATAAATTGTATTTACTTACACACACACACACACACACACACACACACAACACACACTATATATATATATAATATAATATATATATTATATATATATATTATATATATATATATAATATATAATATATATTATATATATTTATAATATATATATATATATATATATATATATATATATATATATATATATATTATATAAATATTATATATATATATATATATATATATATATATAAATCTTTCTTTCTTTCAACAC
>NC_069446.1:6649562-6664562 GCF_026875155.1 Cherax quadricarinatus
TAAAACGGTGTGGCTATTCTTGGGGGGTAAAACGGTGTGGCTATTCTTGGAAGTGGCAGCGGTGTGTCTGTTCTTGGAGGTGGCAACGGTGTGTCTATTCTTGGAGATATCATCTGTAGAGCGGTCTTTGAGATGTCAATATTTTAAGAGGTATCAAGGGTATACTTGTTCTTGGGGATAATAACGCCGTGACAAACCTGAAAGAGCAAAGTTTGTTACTATTCTGGGAACGCAAAGAGAGGTGCTTGAATACCTCTTAATACTCTTCAATTTCCCTAATTGCTCTTCCCTGGAAACCTATAGAAGTGACCTGGCTATTCTTAGCACTCGGCTATGATGCTGCTTCCTATGGCATGGCAAGTCATAGGTAAAGCTTATGTATCATTTGTTCATCTTATTTTGACTTTGGAGAGATGCCTAGGAAAGGGGAAGAGAGTGAGAGAGATCACAAAACTAGACCTATCTATTGCTTACGAAGAGGAGCTGTGTAAAAAAATGAAAAAAAAAATAGGAACTGTGTAAAAAAATTAATTGAAAAAAAAAAATGGAAAGGCAATATGTAGAAGGGTTGATCTATTAATAAGAAATGTCAACCATGGCCATGGGTATGACAGGACTAATTTAATTTTTTTCTCGTTTGTGATGCCAGTCTCAACGAGCAGTGGTTTTTAAGCAATACAATACTGCGACCAGACTGAATATAAGAATGGAAGAACACTGCAGCAGGCCTAATGTCCCATATAAGGCAGGTCCTTATCAGAACCACCCACTACCACCCACGCATTTGTCTGACCCAGCTGGTATTCCAGACGGTAAAATAATGAGCTAAGGTACTTGGAGGAGATGCAGATTGGAAGAAGTGGGACCCCCACACTGGCAGCTAGAGAAGGTGGGACGCACACTAGGGGGTCTACAGACGTGGGACGCACACTAGGGGATCCACAGACGTGGGACGCACACTAGGGGGTCCACAGACGTGGGACGCACACTAGGGGATCCACAGACGTGGGACGCACACTAGGGGATCCACAGACGTGGGACGCACACTAGGGGATCCTCAGACGTGGGACGCACACTAGGGGGTCTACAGACGTGGGACGCACACTAGGGGATCCACAGACGTGGGACGCACACTAGGGGATCCACAGACGTGGGACGCACACTAGGGGATCCACAGACGTGAGACGCACACTAGGGGGTCCACAGACGTGGGACGCACACTAGGGGATCCTCAGACGTGGGACGCACACTAGGGGATCCACAGACGTGGGACGCACACTTGGGGTTCACAGACGTGGGACGCACACTACGGGATCCACAGACGTGGAACGCACACTACGGGATCCACAGACGTGGGACGCACACTAGGGGATCCACAGACGTGGGACGCACACTACGGGATCCACAGACGTGGGACGCACATTAGGGGGTCCACAGACGTGGGACGCACACTAGGGGATCCACAGACGTGGGACGCACACTAGGGGATCCAGAAGCGTGGGACATACACTAGGGGATCCACAGACGTGGGACGCACACTAGGGGATCCACAGACGTGGGATGCACACTAGGGGATCCACAGACGTGGGATGCACACTAGGGGATCCAAAAGAGTGGGACGTACACTAGGGGGTCCACAGACGTGGGACGCACACTAGGGGTTCAGAGATATAGCAGATTGAGCTGCTCGATTCCATAACGTTGATCATAAACCTGCATATTAAAGACCCACTCACGTGTTACATGTCAGCGTATTGCAGACTCGTATGGACACACACACACACGTTCACGAACACTTTTATTGAGACTATTTCACTTTGTCAGAAGAGGGACGATATTCTATTAAAATCTTGTTTAAGATTATGAAAGACTGTTTTCTCCTCTGTCCAGGCGGAAATTGAATAAGGTGTGCTTCTGGGTGCAAGCCATCAATGTTTTGACGTGCTCCTGGGTGCAAGCCATCAATGTTTTGACGTGCTCCTGGGTGCAAGCCATCAATGTTTTGACGTGCTCCTGGGTGCAAGCCATCAATGTTTTGACGTGCTCCTGGGTGCAAGCCATCAATGTTTTGACGTGCTCCTGGGTGCAAGCCATCAATGTTTTGACGTGCTCCTGGGTGCAAGCCATCAATGTTTTGACGTGCTTCTGGGTGCAAGCCATCAATGTTTTGACGTGCTCCTGGGTGCAAGCCATCAATGTTTTGACGTGCTCCTGGGTGCAAGCCATCAATGTTTTGACGTGCTCCTGGGTGCAAGCCATCAATGTTTTGACGTGCTCCTGGGTGCAAGCCATCAATGTTTTGACGTGCTCCTGGGTGCAAGCCATCAATGTTTTGACGTGCTCCTGGGTGCAAGCCATCAATGTTTTGACGTGCTCCTGGGTGCAAGCCATCAATGTTTTGACGTGCTCCCGGTGCAAGCCATCAATGTTTTGACGTGCTCCTGGGTGCAAGCCATCAATGTTTTGACGTGCTCCTGGGTGCAAGCCATCAATGTTTTGACGTGCTCCTGGGTGCAAGCCATCAATGTTTTGACGTGCTCCTGGGTGCAAGCCATCAAGTTTTGACGTGCTCCTGGGTGCAAGCCATCAATGTTTTGACGTGCTCCTGGGTGCAAGCCATCAATGTTTTGACGTGCTTCTGGGTGCAAGCCATCAATGTTTTGACGTGCTCCTGGGTGCAAGCCATCAATGTTTTGACGTGCTTCTGGGTGCAAGCCATCAATGTTTTGACGTGCTCCTGGGTGCAAGCCATCAATGTTTTGACGTGCTTCTGGGTGCAAGCCATCAATGTTTTGACGTGCTCCTGGGTGCAAGCCATCAATGTTTTGACGTGCTCCTGGGTGCAAGCCATCAATGTTTTGACGTGCTCCTGGGTGCAAGCCATCAATGTTTTGACGTGCTCCTGGGTGCAAGCCATCAATGTTTTGACGTGCTCCTGGGTGCAAGCCATCAATGTTTTGACGTGCTCCTGGGTGCAAGCCATCAATGTTTTGACGTGCTCCTGGGTGCAAATCATCAATGTTTTGACGTGCTCCTGGGTGCAAGCCATCAATGTTTTGACGTGCTCCTGGGTGCAAGCCATCAATGTTTTGACGTGCTCCTGGGTGCAAGCCATCAATGTTTTGACGTGCTCCGGGGTGCAAGCCATCAATGTTTTGACGTGCTCCTGGGTGCAAGCCATCAATGTTTTGACGTGCTCCTGGGTGCAAGCCATCAATGTCTTGACGTGCTTCTGGGTGCAAGCCATCAATGTTTTGACGTGCTCCTGGGTGCAAGCCATCAATGTTTTGACGTGCTCCTGGGTGCAAGCCATCAATGTTTTGACGTGCTCCTGGGTGCAAGCCATCAATGTTTTGACGTGCTCCTGGGTGCAAACCATCAATGTTTTGACGTGCTTCTGGGTGCAAGCCATCAATGTTTTGACGTGCTCCTGGGTGCAAGCCATCAATGTTTTGACGTGCTTCTGGGTGCAAGCCATCAATGTTTTGACGTGCTCCTGGGTGCAAGCCATCAATGTTTTGACGTGCTCCGGGGTGCAAGCCATCAATGTTTTGACGTGCTCCTGGGTGCAAGCCATCAATGTTTTGACGTGCTCCTGGGTGCAAGCCATCAATGTCTTGACGTGCTTCTGGGTGCAAGCCATCAATGTTTTGACGTGCTCCTGGGTGCAAGCCATCAATGTTTTGACGTGCTCCTGGGTGCAAGCCATCAATGTTTTGACGTGCTCCGGGGTGCAAGCCATCAATGTTTTGACGTGCTCCTGGGTGCAAGCCATCAATGTTTTGACGTGCTCCTGGGTGCAAGCCATCAATGTTTTGACGTGCTTCTGGGTGCAAGCCATCAATGTTTTGACGTGCTCCTGGGTGCAAGCCATCAATGTTTTGACGTGCTCCTGGGTGCAAGCCATCAATGTTTTGACGTGCTCCTGGGTGCAAGCCATCAATGTTTTGACGTGCTCCTGGGTGCAAACCATCAATGTTTTGACGTGCTTCTGGGTGCAAGCCATCAATGTTTTGACGTGCTCCTGGGTGCAAGCCATCAATGTTTTGACGTGCTTCTGGGTGCAAGCCATCAATGTTTTGACGTGCTCCTGGGTGCAAGCCATCAATGTTTTGACGTGCTCCGGGGTGCAAGCCATCAATGTTTTGACGTGCTCCTGGGTGCAAGCCATCAATGTTTTGACGTGCTCCTGGGTGTAAGCCATCAATGTCTTGACGTGCTTCTGGGTGCAAGCCATCAATGTTTTGACGTGCTCCTGGGTGCAAGCCATCAATGTTTTGACGTGCTCCTGGGTGCAAGCCATCAATGTTTTGACGTGCTCCTGGGTGCAAGCCATCAATGTTTTGACGTGCTCCTGGGTGCAAACCATCAATGTTTTGACGTGCTTCTGGGTGCAAGCCATCAATGTTTTGACGTGCTCCTGGGTGCAAGCCATCAATGTTTTGACGTGCTTCTGGGTGCAAGCCATCAATGTTTTGACGTGCTCCTGGGTGCAAGCCATCAATGTTTTGACGTGCTTCTGGGTGCAAGCCATCAATGTTTTGACGTGCTCCTGGGTGCAAGCCATCAATGTTTTGACGTGCTCCTGGGTGCAAGCCATCAATGTTTTGACGTGCTCCTGGGTGCAAGCCATCAATGTTTTGACGTGCTCCTGGGTGCAAGCCATCAATGTTTTGACGTGCTCCTGGGTGCAAGCCATCAATGTTTTGACGTGCTCCTGGGTGCAAGCCATCAATGTTTTGACGTGCTCCTGGGTGCAAGCCATCAATGTTTTGACGTGCTCCTGGGTGCAAGCCATCAATGTTTTGACGTGCTCCTGGGTGCAAGCCATCAATGTTTTGACGTGCTCCTGGGTGCAAGCCATCAATGTTTTGACGTGCTCCTGGGTGCAAGCCATCAATGTTTTGACGTGCTCCTGGGTGCAAGCCATCAATGTTTTGACGTGCTCCTGGGTGCAAGCCATCAATGTTTTGACGTGCTTCTGGGTGCAAGCCATCAATGTTTTGACGTGCTCCTGGGTGCAAGCCATCAATGTTTTGACGTGCTCCTGGGTGCAAGCCATCAATGTTTTGACGTGCTCCTGGGTGCAAGCCATCAATGTTTTGACGTGCTCCTGGGTGCAAGCCATCAATGTTTTGACGTGCTCCTGGGTGCAAGCCATCAATGTTTTGACGTGCTTCTGGGTGCAAGCCATCAATGTTTTGACGTGCTCCTGGGTGCAAGCCATCAATGTTTTGACGTGCTCCTGGGTGCAAGCCATCAATGTTTTGACGTGCTCCTGGGTGCAAGCCATCAATGTTTTGACGTGCTCCTGGGTGCAAGCCATCAATGTTTTGACGTGCTCCTGGGTGCAAGCCATCAATGTTTTGACGTGCTCCTGGGTGCAAGCCATCAATGTTTTGACGTGCTTCTGGGTGCAAGCCATCAATGTTTTGACGTGCTCCTGGGTGCAAGCCATCAATGTTTTGACGTGCTCCTGGGTGCAAGCCATCAATGTTTTGACGTGCTCCTGGGTGCAAACCATCAATGTTTTGACGTGCTCCTGGGTGCAAGCCATCAATGTTTTGACGTGCTCCTGGGTGCAAGCCATCAATGTTTTGACGTGCTCCTGGGTGCAAGCCATCAATGTTTTGACGTGCTCCTGGGTGCAAGCCATCAATGTTTTGACGTGATCCTGGGTGCAAACCATCAATGTCTTGACGTGCTCCTGGAGGCAAGCCATCAATGTTTTGACGTGCTCCTGGGTGCAAGCCATCAATGTTTTGACGTGCTCCTGGGTGCAAGCCATCAATGTTTTGACGTGCTCCTGGGTGCAAGCCATCAATGTTTTGACGTGCTCCTGGGTGCAAGCCATCAATGTTTTGACGTGCTCCTGGGTGCAAGCCATCAATGTTTTGACGTGCTTCTGGGTGCAAACCATCAATGTTTTGACGTGCTCCTGGGTGCAAGCCATCAATGTTTTGACGTGCTCCTGGGTGCAAGCCATCAATGTTTTGACGTGCTCCTGGAGGCAAGCCATCAATGTTTTGACGTGCTTCTGGGTGCAAACCATCAATGTCTTGACGTGCTCCTGGAGGCAAGCCATCAATGTCTTGACGTGCTCCTGGGACCAAGCCATCAATGCCCTGACGTTCTGCTCTATGGGAGAAATGAAACGAAGAAAAATTGAGGAACATGGAGACTCCAGGAGACTGGTTTATAGGAGACTTGAGAAGTTTGGGAAAAATAGTTCACTGGAATACTGAATTCAGACGCAGTAAATGCGGATGTTTTTCAACCACAAGTTCAGAGTGGCGAAAGAAAAAATAAATATCGAGACTCGGGGAAAATAGATAATCCACCGGGATAACCCAGAGTTCAAGCCTCTTGAAGTAAGAACGCGACAACAACCAGGAACGAGAGAGAATGAGAAAAGTGACGAATGCAAAGAAAGGGGAGAGGGAAAAACTTTAGACAAAGGTTTTTCACAGCTAGATTAGACTAAACTGTAATTTCAGGTGTTAATACCGACAGGAAAAAAACAATATATAAACAAACACAACATATAAACTCAACACCCATCAATGAGGTGTCGTGATGATAAAAACTCTTCATTGAAGAAATTGAAGCCACCTTTCCCTTCGTCAGAAAACATATGATTAAACCCACACCTCTCCAATCCAGGTTCTCTGGCATAGTATGACAATTATGGATTTAACTCTTTTCCACGAACATGATGGAGGACTCGGGAAAAAGTTAGCTTGTTTACATATGTATTGATGTTTCACAGGGAAAAATTCCTATATTTGTTGCAGACGATGGTAAAATGAGAAAAAAATATACGAAAGAAATGGAAAGATACGAAAAGACTTGGAAAGCTTTCAGGAGTAGTTGACTGTAATTGTTCTGGAGTTAAATTTGAAATTTAGTTTTACAAATCTAAGACACGGGGATGGAGACCGATAACAGTGCCATCTGGGGAGAAATGGTAAGCAGAGAAACCTCACCAAAACAGTTAAAGAAAAATATTTTGTGGAAAATCGTTTGCCATACCGTTTCTCTGTATATTTATTGTATAGAGTAACATTGAACTCACGAGCTAACCTCGCAAACATAAAATGGTATTAGAAAACCTTGATAAAGGCACTGACTGACTCGTACAGAGAATACAAAATACAGCAGTTGCGTGTAACTCAATAAACAAACACTGGAGAACGCCCGAATGACTGCATCCAGACTAATGCCTGAGTTAAAGCAAATACGCTACAAAGTCGAATACGAGAGCTTGGCGCCTTTCTCACTGGAGGAACGAAGAGCAAACATGATTACTACATAAGAAGCATTCTGATAATAAATAATGTGACGACGGTAGACTCTCCACCATGGATGAAACACGAAGAAGAGGATATGAACGGAAATTTCATTCCCAAATAAGTCTCATAGATGTCGTATAACATTTTTTCAAAATAATAGTTGTCGGAGAGTGGAATGAAAGGCACAGTGAGACAGAGGAAGAGAAATCCATTCAAGACTTCTAAAGAGGATGTCACGAGGCTTTCAACGTCAATAAGGCGAAAGGTAATATACGGGGTTAGGAGCTATCACCTTTCCTCCGACCCACATCACCCCCCTCCTCCCCACAGCAAACTCGAAAAGGTAATTAAAAATGGATAATTACACACACCTCCGCATCACACGAAGCAATAACACGATAATAGCCGAGATAATGTCAACGTTCACCAAACAACGATAAAGCCAAACTCGATATGTAAATGAGTCCGAAAGAGGATAGTGCTGCTATCTATTACATGAATAATATCAATATTCTGCGGAATAAGGGCCATGGCAGGGACAGGCCCGGATGATTGGGTGTTTGGGAAGCTTATGGGAATTTTGCGAGGCAGAGGGGACATAATATGAGAGGGTGAGGGAGAGAGGAGGGATAAGGAGGAGAAAGACAGAGAGATGTAGGCAAAAGAGTTTAAAAGTAGGCAGAACACACACTCAGAGATAACTGATCTGAGCCACGTTAAAACCTGATCCCAGAATTAATCCACGCTCCAGCCAGATCATAAACTGAGTCCATCCAAACCGGATCAAGGACCAGTCATTGCCAAAACCAAACCGGGAAATTAATGCTTGCCAAAATTTCATTACAGATAAAGTTTAGTCAGTGAATATTCATCAAATATTGAACAAACATTTAAGATTCACAACGTTATGCATGAGAATGCTGGGGTAAATATACTAATTTTACTCAGAGTTTATTCTTGCATTTATCTATCTGTCCGGTCGTCATACTAAATTTATATAATAACATTGGGTTAAATTTGTTTCCTCGGGCAACCTTTAGAACCGTTTTCTAAAAAATTTCTTCTTGAAACTAGTTCTCTCTTCCATTGTCTATTTACCTGTTCTAAGTGACATGCTGCATACGTGAAGAACACTCTGTGTTCTCAGCATTCCTGAACATTTGGTCACTGCGTTTAGGACTATCAACTCTGTTAACATCTGCCTGAGTGACGGCGATCAGGCTATAGCGGAGGACCATTCACTCACACAAACTTATAATAAGTGGGCAGGGTAAGGGATGCAACAAGTGGAAGAACCCACAGGTAGAGCGTGTTAACAGTGGTGGTGGTAATAGTGGTAGCTGTTGTGGTTGTTAGTAAGGATGGTGGGACTGATGATAGTGACGGTGATGGTGGTGGAGTTATTAGTGATGATGGAGATAGTAATACTGGAGTGATTGTGATGGTAGAGGTGGTGGTAGAAAAGATGGTGGCGAGGATGTCGTGGTTACTGTGGTTATGGTGGTAATAGTGGTGAGGGTAGTGGTGATAATACAGGGGTGAAGGTGGTGATAATGTGGGGGTGTTGCTAATAATGGTGGTGGTATTGGTAGTAGTTGTAGTTGGGTGGGAACGGCTGCCAGCCATCAGCCACGGGAAATTGGAACGCTGATTTACTCATTAAAAGTCCTAACAAGTGTTTTAAGAAATATCGATCAACGGAAATTAAGAAAACGTCTCCCAAGGCACTGGACTGGTGAGACGTGAAGGAGAGAGAGGGAGAGAGAGAGAGAACAATAATTTGTGTTCGGGCGTGTCATTGCGAGATAGTGAAATGTGGGTTGTGATTCCCATAGAGTTTCCTTCATGTCCCGCTCAAACCTTCCAATTTCCACTTAGTTTCACTATTCAGCATCTCCATTTTCATTTAGACCTTTCCCATTAGACCGACCAGTTTTCACTTAAACTTCCCCTGTTACTCCTCATCACTGTCAAGTGCCTTTCCTAATAGATTTTTATAAGTTTCGCGATCTCTATATTTATTACAGTTTGCCTGCCCTCGCCTCTAGTGCTTTATGCCTTCCTCAGTAGACCATACCCTTCCTCACTGCACCATACCACACCACACTGGACCATACCGCACCACACTGCACCATACCACACCACACTGCACCATACAGCACCGCACTGCACCATACCACACCACACTGCACCATACCACACCACACTGGACCATACCGCACCACACTGCACCATACCACACCACACTGGACCATACCGCACCACACTGCACCATACCACACCACACTGGACCATACTACACCACACTGCACCATATCACACCACACTGCACCATACCACACCACACTGCACCATACCACACCACACTGGACCATACCACACCACACTGCACCATACCACACCACACTGGACCATACTACACCACACCGCACCATACCACACCACACTGCACCATACCACACCACACTGCACCATACCACACCACACTTGACCACACCACACCACACTGCACCATACCTCAACACACTGAACCACACCACACCACACTGCACCATACCACACTACACTTGACCATACAACACCACACTTGACCATACCGCACCACACTTGACCATACCTGACCACACTGGACCACACCACACCACACTGCACCATACCACACTACACTGGACCATACAACACCACACTTGACCATACCACACCACACTGCACCATACCTCACCACACTGGACCGTACCACTCCACACTGGACCATACCACACCACACTGGACCATACCACACCACACTGAACCACACCACACTGGACCATACCACTCTACACTGGGCCATACCACACCACACTTGACCATACCACACCACACTGGACCATACCGCACCACACTGCACCTACCACTCTACACTGGACCATACCACACCACACTGGATCATACCACACCACACTGCACCATACTACACCACACCGCACCATACCACACCACACTGCACCATACCACACCACACTGCACCATACCTCACCACACTGAACCATACCACACCGCACTGCACAATACCACATTACACTGCACCATACCACACCACACTGGACCATACCGCACAACACGGCACCATACCTCACCACACTGGACCATACCACTCCACACTGGACCATACCACACCACACTGGACCATACCTCACCACACT
Source organism: Cherax quadricarinatus (assembly GCF_026875155.1). Taxonomy (NCBI): domain Eukaryota; kingdom Metazoa; phylum Arthropoda; class Malacostraca; order Decapoda; family Parastacidae; genus Cherax; species Cherax quadricarinatus. The sequence goes on from NC_069446.1 coordinate 6,660,037, forward strand.
GGACCATACCACTCCACACTGGACCATACCACACCACACTGGACCATACAACACCACACTGGACCATACCACTAAACATTGGACCATACCGCACCACACTGGACAATACCACACGACAATTGACCATACCACACCACACTGGACCATACCACACCACAATCGACCGTACCACACCACACTGGACCATACCACACCACAATCGACCATACCACACCACACTGGACCATACCACACCAAACTGCACCATACCACACCACACTGGACCATACCTCACCACACTGGACCATACTACTCCACACTGGACCATACCACACCACACTGGCCCATACAACACCACACTGGACCTTACCACTCCACACTGGACCATACCACACCACACTGGACCGTACCACTCCACACTGGACCATACCACACCACACTGGACCATACCACACCACACTGAACCACACCACACTGGATCATACCACTCTACACTGGACCATACCACACCACACTTGACCATACCACACCACACTGGACCATACCCCACCACACTGGACCTACCACTCTACACTGGACCATACCACACCACGCTGGATCATACCAGACCACACTGGACCATACCACATCACAGTGGACCATACCACACCACACTGGACCATACCACTCCACACTGGACCGTACCACACCACACTGGACCATACCACACCATACCACACGACAATTGACCATACCACACCACACTGGACCATAACACTCCACAGTGGACCATACCACACCACGCTGGACCACACCAGACTGGACCATACCACTCCACACTGGGCCATGCCACTCCACACTGGACCATACCGCACCACACTGGACCATACTACACCACACTGCACCATACCACACCACACTGGACCATACCACACCACAGTCGACCATACCACACCACACTGGACCATACCACATAACAATCGACCATACCACATCACACTGGACCATACCACACCAAACTGCACCATACCACACCACACTGGACCATACCACACCACATTTCACCATACCACACCACACTGCACCATACCACACCACACTGCACCATATCACACCACACTGGACCATACCACACTGTACCATACTACACCACTCTGCACCATACCACACCACACTGCACCATACCACACCACACTGCACCATACTACACCACACTGCACGTTACCACACCACACTGCACCATACCACACTGGACCATACCACACCACACTGGAGCATACCACTCCACACCGGACCGTATCACACCACACTGAACCATACCACTCCACACTGAACTATACCACACCACACGACCATACCACACCACACTGAACCATACCACACCACTCTGGACCATGCCACACCACACTGGGCCATACCAAACCACCTGAAGTATAGCACACCACACAGAACCATACCACACCACACTGAACCATACCACACCACTCTGGACCATGCCACACCACACTGGGCCATACCAAACCACACTGAAGTATAGCACACCACACCTAACCATACCACACCACACTGGACCATACCACACCACTGGACCATACCACACCACACTGGACCATACCACACCACTCTGGACCATACCACACCACACTGGACCATACCCCACCACACTGAACCATACCACACCACACTGAACCATACCACATCACATTGGACCATACCACACCACACTGGACCATACCAAACCACACTGAAGTATACCACACCACACTGAACCATACCACACCACACTGAACTATACCACACAACACCGAACCATACCACACCACACTGGACCATACCACACCACTCTGGACCATACCACACCACTCTGGACCATACCACACCACACTGAACTATACCACACAACACCGAACCATACAACACCACACTGGACCATACCACACCACTCTGGACCATACCACACCACTCTGGACCATACCACACCACTCTGGACCATACCACACCACACTGAACTATACCACACCACACTGAACCATACCACACCACACTGAACCATACCACACCACTCTGGACCATACCAAACCACACTGAACTATACCACACCACACTGAACCATACCACACCACACTGAACCATACCACACCACTCTGGACCATACCACACCACACTTGACCGTACCACTCCACACTGGACCATATCACACCACACTGGACCATACCACACCATACCACATGACAGTTGACCATACCAAACCACACTGGACCATACCACTCCACAGTGGACCATACCACACCACACTGGACCACACCAGACTGGACCATACCACTTCACACTCGACCATACCGCACCACACTGGACCATACCACACCACACCACCATACCACACCACACTAGACCATACCGCACCATACCACACCACAATCGACTATACCACACCACACTGCACCATACCACACCACAATCGACCATACCACACCACACTAGACCATACCACACCAAACTGCACCATACCACACCACACTGGACCATACCACACCACACTTCACCATACCACACCACACTGCACCATACCACACCACACTGGACCATACCACACCACACTGCACCATACCACACCACACTTGACCATACCACTCCACACTGGACCATACCACACCACACTGGACCATACCACACCATACCACATGACAATTGACCATACCAAACCACACTGGACCATACCACTGCACAGTGGACCATACCACACTACACTCGACCATACCGCACCACACTGGACCATACCACACCACGCTGCACCATACCACACCACACTAGACCATACCACACCATACCACACCACAATCGACTATACCACACCACACTGCACCATACCACACCACAATCGACCATACCACACCACACTGGACCATACCACACCAAACTGCACCATACCACACCACACTGGACCATACCACACCACACTGCACCATACTACACCACACTGCACAATACCACACCACACTGCACCATACCACACCACACTGCACGATACTACACCACACTGCACCATACCACACCACACTGCACCATACCACACCACACTGGACCATACCACACCACACTGAACCGTACCGCACCACACTGAACCATACCACTCCACACCGGACCGTATCACCACACTGAACCATACCACTCCACACTGAACCATACCACACCACACTGGACCATACCACACCACTCTGGACCATACCACACCACACTGGACCATACCACACCACACTTCACTATACCACACCACACTGCACCATACCACACCACACTGGACCATACCACACCACACTGCACCATACCACACCACACTTGACCATACCACTCCACACTGGACCATACCACACCACACTGGACCATACCACACCATACCACATGACAATTGACCATACCAAACCACACTGGACCATACCACTCCACAGTGGACCATACCACACCACACTCGACCATACCGCACCACACTGGACCATACCACACCACACTGCACCATACCACACCACACTGGATCATACCACACCACTCTGGACCATACCACACCACACTGGACCATACCACACCACTCTGGACCATACCACACCACACTGGACCATACCACACCACTCTGGACCATACCACACCACTCTGGACCATACCACACCACACTGGACCATACCCCACCACTCTGGACCATACCACACCACACTGGACCATACCACACCACACTGGACCATACCACACCACTCTGGACCATACCACACCACACTGGACCATACCACACCAAACTGGACCATACCACACCAAACTGCACCATACCACGCCACACTGGATCATACCACACCACACTTCACCATACCACACCACACTGCACCATACCACACCACACTGGACCATACCACACCACACTGCACCATACTACACCACACTGCACAATACCACACCACACTGCACCATACCACACCACACTGCACGATACTACACCACACTGCACCATACCACACCACACTGCACCATACCACACCACACTGGACCATACCACACCACACTGAACCGTACCGCACCACACTGAACCATACCACTCCACACCGGACCGTATCACCACACTGAACCATACCACTCCACACTGAACCATACCACTCCACACTGAACCATACCACACCACACTGGACCATACCACACCACTCTGGACCATACCACACCACTCTGGACCATACCACACCACACTGGACCATACCACACCACTCTGGACCATACCACACCACACTGGACCATACCACACCACTCTGGACCATACCACACCACACTGGACCATACCACACCACTCTGGACCATACCACACCACTCTGGACCATACCACACCACACTGGACCATACCCCACCACTCTGGACCATACCACACCACACTGGACCATACCACACCACACTGGACCATACCACACCACTCTGGACCATACCACACCACACTGGACCATACCACACCAAACTGGACCATACCACACCACACTGGACCATACCACACCACACTTGACCATACCACACCAATCTGGACCATACCACACCACTCTGGA
>NC_069446.1:6669562-6687062 GCF_026875155.1 Cherax quadricarinatus
AAGGAAAGTGTAAAGAGGAAGAGATAAGAATAAAAGGAAAGCCCATAAAGGAGAGAGAGAGAAAGAGAGATAGATACATACAGAGAGACAGAGAGAGCCAGACAGACAGAGAAACAGTCAAAATTGGAGAGGACTGTATTGAAAATGAGAGTAGTGGGAAAGAGGAATCAGAAGAATGAAAAGAGAATTAGGATAGCGAAACAAGGTAAAAAAAATCTATGGAGTGGATGATAGGGGAAAGAAACTAAAGACGAAATGTAGGGGGAAGAGATAGAAAAAGAAGAGTGGATAATAATAGAGGTGGGAAGCAAGGAAAGGATAGAGATAAATATATAGATTTCAGGAGAGGAAAAAGAAGATAGAAAGAGCGAAATCATGACAGAGAGAGAGAGAGAGAGAGAAGAAAAAAAATATAGAGGAGGACACAGGGAGAGAAAGAATAAAGAGAGGTCAAGTATGGCAGAAAGAAGAGTACGATAGAGAGAGGAAGACTAGGATAGAGGGAGAAGGAATAAAGATAACAGGGGAAGGTTGGAAGAGGGAGAGTGGACATTGAGGGAAAACTAGAATAGATAAAGGAAGACAAGGATAGATAGGGAGAGGGGGAGGAAATAGTGGAGAGGAAGATAGAGGGGAAGGGAGGATAAAAGAGGCGGGCGGGAGAGAGCGAGTGAGAGAGAGAGAGAAAAAAAAACAGAGAGAGAGAAACAGAGATAGAAATAGAGAGAAACAGAGAGAGAGAAACAGAGAGAGAGAAACAGAGAGAGAGAAACAGAGAGAAACAGAGACCTCGTACGCCTAGTGAGTGGCTGGAGGCCCCTCACACCTACCCTCTTTTATCCTTGGATCAAACCTCTTTACCGAACCAGATGCGTAGAGAGCTAAAGCAATTTATTGACCAACATTTCGCCCGCTTTGGGGGGAGGGGGAGGGGGGTTCAGCACAGTTCTCAGGCGCTAAATGATCCCAGTGGGTTTAGCGGTTTCTTTTAATTATTAGTAATAGGAATTGCCTTGTCTCCGAGACGTCATTAATTTCTCTAATTAATTTCTAATTGTAGTTTTTAACACTTAAATATATATTCTTGGAATTAATGACATTATTAAGCAGATTAACGATCTTTGTATCGTTGTATCAGCAGTACTAGGCTCCGTTTCTGAGTCAGCAGTACTAGGCTCCGTTTCTGAGTCAGCAGTACTAGGCTCCGTTTCTGAGTCAGCAGTACTAGGCTCCGTCACTGAGTCAGCAGTACTAGGCTCCGTTTATGAGTCAGCAGTACTAGGCTCCGTTTCTGAGTCAGCAGTACTAGGCTCCGTCACTGAGTCAGCAGTACTGGGCTCCGTTTCTGAGTCAGCAGTACTAGGCTCCGTTTCTGAGTCAGCAGCACTAGGCTCCGTTACTGAGTCAGCAGTACTAGGCTCCGTCACTGAGTCAGCAGCACTAGGCTCCGTTACTGAGTCAGCAGTACTAGGCTCCGTCACTGAGTCATCAGTACTAGGCTCCGTCACTGAGTCATCAGTACTAGGCTCCGTCACTGAGTCATCAGTACTAGGCTCCGTCACTGAGTCATCAGTACTAGGCTCCGTCACTGAGTCAGAAGTACTAGGCTTCGTCACTGAGTCAGCAGTACTAGGCTCCGTCACTGAGTCAGCAGTACTAGGCTCCGTCACTGAGTCAGCAGTACTAGGCTCCGTTTCTGAGTCAGCAGTACTAGGCTCCGTCACTGAGTCAGCAGTACTAGGCTCCGTCACTGAGTCAGTAGTACTAGGCTTCGTCACTGAGTCACAGTACTAGCTCCGTCACTGAGTCAGCAAGTACTAGGCTCCGTCACTGAGTCAGCAGTACTAGGCTCCGTCACTGAGTCAGCAGTATTAGGCTCCGTCACTGAGTCAGCAGTACTAGGCTCCGTCACTGAGTCAGCAGTACTAGGCTCCGTCACTAAGTCAGCAGTACTAGGCTCCGTCAATGAGCCAGCAGTACTAGGCTCCGTCACTGAGTCAGCAGTACTAGGCTCCGTCACTGAGTCAGCAGTACTAGGCTCCGTCACTGAGTCAGAAGTACTAGGCTTCGTTACTGAGTCAGCAGTACTAGGCTCCGTCACTGAGTCAGTAGTACTAGGCTTCGTCACTGAGTCAGCAGTACTAGGCTCCGTCACTGAGTCAGCAGTACTAGGCTCCGTCACTGAGTCAGCAGCATTAGGCTCCGTCACTGAGTCAGCAGTACTAGGCTCCGTCACCGAGTCAGCAGTACTAGGCTCCGTCACTGAGTCAGAAGTACTAGGCTCTGTCACTGAGTCAGCAGTACTAGGCTCCGTCACTGAGTCAGCAGTATTAGGCTCCGTCACTGAGTCAGCAGTACTAGGCTCCGTCACTGAGTTAGCAGTACTAGGCTCCGTCACTGAGTCAGCAGTACTAGGATCTGTCACTGAGTCAGCAGTACTAGGCTCCGTCACTGAGTCAGCAGTACTAGGCTCCGTCACTGAGTCAGCAGTACTAGGCTCCGTCAGAGTCAGCAGTATTAGGCTCCGTCACTGAGTCAGCAGTACTAGGCTCCGTCACTGAGTCAGCAGTACTAGGCTCCGTCACTAAGTCAGCAGTACTAGGCTCCGTCAATGAGCCAGCAGTACTAGGCTCCGTCACTGAGTCAGCAGTACTAGGCTCCGTCACTGAGTCAGCAGTACTAGGCTCCGTCACTGAGTCAGAAGTACTAGGCTTCGTTACTGAGTCAGCAGTACTAGGCTCCGTCACGGAGTCAGTAGTACTAGGCTTCGTCACTGAGTCAGCAGTACTAGGCTCCGTCACTGAGTCAGCAGTACTAGACTCCGTCACTGAGTCAGCAGTATTAGGCTCCTTCACTGAGTCAGCAGTACTAGGCTCCGTCACTGAGTCAGCAGTATTAGGCTCCGTCACTGAGTCAGCAGTACTAGGCTCTGTCACTGAGTCAGCAGTACTAGGCTCCGTCACTGAGTCAGCGGTACTAGGCTCTGTCACTGAGTCAGCAGTACTAGGCTCTGTCCACTGAGTCAGCGGTACTATGGCTCCGTCACTGAGTCAGCAGTACTAGGCTCCGTCACTGAGTCAGCGGTACTAGGCTCCGTCACTGAGTCAGCATTACTAGGCTCTGTCACTGAGTCAGAACTACTAGGCTCTGTCACTGAGTCAGCGGTACTAGGCTCCGTCACTGAGTCACAGTACTAGGCTCTGTCACTGAGTCATCAGTACTAGGCTCCGTCACTGAGTCAGCAGTACTAGGCTCCGTCACTGAGTCAGAAGTACTAGGCTCTGTCACTGAGTCAGAAGTACTAGGCTCTGTCACTGAGTCAGAAGTACTAGGCTCCGTCACTGAGTCAGAAGTACTAGGCTCCGTCACTGAGTCAGAAGTACTAGGCTCTGTCACTGAGTCAGAAGTACTACGCTCTGTCACTGAGTCAGAAGTACTAGGCTCTGTCACTGAGTCAGAAGTACTAGGCTCTGTCACTGAGTCAGAAGTACTAGGCTCTGTCACTGAGTCAGCAGTACTAGGCTCCGTCACTGAGTCAGCAGTACTAGGCTCTGTCACTGAGTCAGCAGTACTAGGCTCCGTCACTGAGTCAGCAGTACTAGGCTCCGTCACTGAGTCAGCAGTACTAGGCTCCGTCACTGAGTCAGCAGTACTAGTCTCCGTCACTGAGTCAGCAGTACTAGGCTCCGTCACTGAGTCAGAAGTACTAGGCTCCGTCACTGAGTCAGCGGTACTAGGCTCCTTGCTGATCGCAGCATCTTCCTAAGCCAGTGGAACCCGGAAGTCATCTCATTAATTCGCCCTCAAATAAATATTCCAATACTTTCAGAAGTAATTATGTTTACTCTGAATGGTTTTTAATTATGTGATGCGACTTGTTTCCGGATAGTCGGGATGCTCTGGAGCTGTGTTGGGATTTTTAGCTTCATAAGAGCGTATGTGAACCTTCTTGTGTTCTGTAGGTTTAGTTTACGTACACACAACTGGTGTGTGTGTGTGTGTGTGTGTGTGTGTGTGTGTGTGTGTGTGTGTGTGTGTGTGTGTGTGTGTGTGTGTGTGTGTGTGTGTGTGTGTGTGTGAGAGTGTGTGTGTACCTAGTAGCGGCCAGCGACGAGGCTGCGCCATGAGCTGTGAATCACAAATGAGTACACACACACACACACACACACACACACACACACACACACACACACACACACACACACACACACACACACAATCTTGGATGTAAGCGCATGGAAGCTCTCAGGTGTTTTCCCTGTTTTTACTGTGGTATTTTTATATTTATATAAGTGAGAGCACACACACACACACACACACACACACACACACACACACACACACACACACACACACACACACACACACACACACACACACACACACACACACACACACGATGACCATCAAAACACCATCACCACAACACAACACAACAATTTCCAAGGATTGTTTCCCCAGAGTGGCATTCCCATTGAAGACGCTTGGCAAAACAACTTAGCCCATCAATCTCCCTGCGTCCTCCTTCGAATAGCAAACGAGGGACTCTTCTGCCTCTGCACATCTCCTGCAGATGGTGTGCAGGCAGCAGAGTTCCAGAATGTAATCATTTTTCTTAAGAAGGACTTGCCCAGTATGGGCCAATAGGCCTGTTGCAGTGTTCCTCCTTTCTTATGTTCTTGTGTTAATTTTTTTAATGTTTCAGAGCTTCTGAGTGTAATTAAATATTTGTACTGCAGGAACAGAGCTGTGATCGTCCTGTCCCATCTTCAATATTTTGTGTTGTATATAATTTTTTTATAACATTTCCAATGTTTCTGTCACTAGATTCTCTAATAATTTATTCCGTGTCTCCACCTACAGCTGTAGCTCTGTGTTGAATAGACTATTTCTTCTCATAGGTCCTGTAGACAGTGTATATAGTTTTGCTCCAGTACGACATCCGTTCCACTGGTAAACTGTATTTGGAAAAACAGGCACAGATACAGTAAAAGGCGATCCTTTATTCACTATGTTTGGCCCACACAGTGGGCTTTAACGAGCGACTTTATGAATCCCACTTTGTGGGCGAAACGTATTGAATGAAAGATCGTATAATACTGCATTTGTGTCTGTTTTCCCAACATGTCGTTATTTTATACCATATATCTTCACCGACTGCATTTATAGAATGGTGGGCGAGTAAGCCAGAGAGACCTAATGCTAAATGTCTTTCAAGTGGACGTGAGAATTGTCGTTTAAAAATTTGTAACTTTCACAGATGCCGTCAACAAACTCTGGTTCTTCTGTGTTGTTAGTGAGTGATGAGTTGTTTTGGCAAATGCATTTTGATTATTTATATTTATTATTAAAGCTTTTATTTTATTTTTATTTTTTTTTAATTTTAAATAGAATAAATGTTCCATCCTCATATGTTGTAATTTTTTTTTTAACAATAATTATTTCATTAGTCTGTATATAATCTTTTCTTTCATCCTCTTCTCTCGCTCATACACAGTTCCTCTTGCTCGTCCTCTCTTCCTTGCTTCTTCTCCTCCTCTTTCACCACGCTGATACATCTTGAAGGCGACAATCAAGGTTCCTCTGGAAATCCTACGCTACCTTGCCCTGGCAGGACCTGCCTTCACCTCTTCTAATTAAGAGAAGGACAAAAATTTCGCTTTGGTAGTCCTGAAGGCGAGTCATTAATTTCATGCTGCTTGACTGGTGGTAGCAGTCCTGTGAGGGAACGAACCAACTCTGTGCTTGTTACTCTTCCTAGGATAATTAATAGTTGAAATGGTTGTGTGTGTTTGTGTGCTCATCTATTTGTAGTTCGTCGAGTCACAGCTCCTGGCCCCGCCTCTTCGCTGGTTGCTACTAGGTTCGCTCTCTCCCTGCTCCATGGGCTCTATCGTATCTCTTCACTAAGCTATGTATGGATCCTGCCTCCACTACTTCGCTCTCCAGATTGTTCCACTTCCTGACAACTCTATGACTGAATAAATACTTCCTAACATCCCTACGACTCATCTGAGTCTTCAGTTTGTGTGTGTGTGTGTGTGTGCTTACCTAGTTGTGTTGGTGTGGGTCGAGTCCGTGGTCCCGTAGCACTTTATACTTTTGTCAGCCACCAGTCCATCGGTTCGAATACCGGCGTTTCATTTCTTACGTCTGGTTACACTTGGAAAGCTGTAACTGTAGCAAAAAGAATTGTACAAAAAAGGTATGATAATAAACTCCTTATTTGGCTGGCTAGTGTTCCTTCCCATAAGGTCAACTGTTCCTTACCAGCTGAAAGTCTCTGCTTACGATGCAGCTCATCATAACAACAGCTTAGTTGATCACAGTGCCACAATCGAGCCTAAATTACTTCTCGGGCCGAATGACCCACACTTATTCAGCGCTTCATGACAAACAATTCTTCAGAGTGAGAAAAGCAGCAGTAGCATCATCATCATCATCATCATCATCATCATCATCATCATCAGCAGCAGCAGCAGCAGCAGCAGCAGCAGCAGCAGTAGCAGCAGCAGCAGCAGCAGCAGCAGCAGCAGCAGCAGCAGCAGCAGCAGCAGTAGCAGCAGCAGCAGCAGCAGCAGCAGCAGCAGTATCAGCATCAGTAGCAGTATCAGTCGCAGCATCAGCAGCAGCAGCAGCAGCAGCAGCAGCATCAGCAGCATCAGCAGCAGCAGCAGCAGCAGTAGCAGCAGCAGCAGCAGCAGCAGCAGCAGCAGCAGCAGCATCAGCAGCAGCAGCAGCAGCAGTATCAGCATCAGTAGCAGTATCAGTCGCAGCATCAGCAGCAGCAGTAAGCTGACCTACATCGTTGGCAGACAGGATATCCGTATTGGTCTGAGTCTTGGCAGACCCAAAAGAAAGATATCTTAATATTTCTCACTCTACTTGGCTGCGTTGCCATGGATATGGACCGCTGCTTCTGATCCACCTTCACCTATGTGAGAATCCTCCTTGTAAGCAACACACGCCTCCAAATGTGCTAAAGAAGACACTATATACAGTGTAACATTTTACGTAGGCTGTTCCACTTCCTGACAACTCCAAGGCTAAAGTAGTACTTCCTAACATCTCTTGACTCATTTGTGTCTCTTAACGTCCACTTGTTCCCGTGTGTACCTGAGATACAAACCTGTCAAACAGACCAGTCCACTCTGTTCCTCTTAGTATTTTGCATATCGTAATCATCTCATTCCCTTGTCTTTCTGTTGTACAGTATCGTCAGGTTAGCACATCTAGGCTCTCCTCATAGCTCATATCCATCAGTTCTGGGACTAGTCTCGTTGCAAACCTTTGCACTCTTTCCATTTTTTTACATGCTTCATCAGATGCGGGTTACATACTGAGGCTGCGTACTCAAAGATGGGCTTGACATTCGCTATGTATATAGTTGGGGATGACTCCTTGGTGAGGTTCATGTGTGTTTGTGTGTATATGTTTTTGTGAATGTGTGTATGTGTTGTACATACACCGGTACACGACGGTCAATCCTAGACACATCACGGAGAGTTTAATTTCCAAGTTAGAAATCGTGTTTGCAGTGCATATGTACCGTATGTAGACTGAGAGATACACAAAAATCTCGGTATATACACTGGGAGATACACTGTCAGTGTATGGTACGCGTAGTAAATACCCTTCATACGCATGGGAGATACGCATCTTTCAGCGTATATTCATTTAGACACACACCTCTCAATATATATTACCTGAGAGATAAACATCTCTATGTAAATTCCCTTAGATAATGTTATATATATATATATATATATATATATATATATATATATATATATATATATATATATATGTGTGTGTGTGTGTGTGTGTGTGTGTGTGTGTGTGTGTGTGTGTGTGTGTGTCGTGCCGAATAGGCAGAACTTGCGATCTTGGCTTAAATAGCAACGCTCATCTTGCCATATAGGACAAGTGAAAATTTGTGTATGCAATAATTTCGCCAAAATCATTCTGAACCTAACGAAAAAAATATATTTCACTGTATTTGCTTAGTATTAAATTATTGTAAACAAATCTAAAATATATTTAGTTAGGTTAGACTAAAATAAATTGTTCTTTTTATAATAAGGTTAGGTAAGTTTTCTAAGATTCTTTTGGTGCAAAATTAAAAATTTTTTCATTAACATTAATGAAAAAAGTATATCTTTAAACGCATAAGAGAAAATTTTAGAAAGGACTTAATTTTAAATGAGTTCTTGCTAATTGACCAGTTTTACATATTCGGCACGACATATATATATATATATATATATATATAATATATATATATATATATATATATATATATATATATATATATATATATATATATATATATGCAAGGAATTCGCGAGAGCAGGCGAAATATACACAAACACTGATCTCTGGCTGAAGGAGACTCGAACCTACGAACCTTAGGACAAGGTACGCAGTGCTTTACCAATCTACCCACACTGGACAATACCTTGGCGTGTAGCTTGCGCTACACGTTTGATCCAAGGCAGTCAGCTTTCAGGGAGAAGGCTTACAGCTTTTCATCTCATCCCCTGCATGCATCAGCCTTACTAGAGATTTGAACAATGCAAGGAATTCGCGAGAGCAGGCGAAATATACACAAATACTGATCTCTGGCTGAAGGAGACTCGAACCTACGAACCTTAGGACAAGGTACGCAGTGCTTTACCAATCTACCCACACTACCCACGCCTGCTCTCGCGAATTCCTTGCATTGTTCAAATCTCTAGTAAGGCTGATGCATGCAGGGGATGAGATGAAAAGCTGTAAGCCTTCTCCCTGAAAACTGGCTGCCTTGGATCAAACGTGTAGCGCAAGCTACACGCCAAGGTATTGTCCAGTGTGGGTAGATTGGTAAAGCACTGCGTACCTTTTCCTAAAGTTCGTAGGTTCTAGTCTCCTTCAGCCAGAGATCAGTGTTTGTGTATATATATATATATATATATATATATATATATATATATATATATATATATATATATATATATATATATATATTATATATACCAACAGAGAACTCAATCGACCTACAATCACCTAAATTCGTTAATTACCGACCATTGAAACGCAGGTAGGTCAGAGTCACTAAATGTTCACTTGAGCTTCTGGCGACCTGGATAGGTGAGCGGACGCATGGTCGTCAGGAAAAGGTGGCGAGGGTGAATGGGATGAAGGTGAATAATGTGAGGGGTGAATGAGGTGAAGGTGAATGAGGTGAGGTAGTAGTCTATTGTGGTCCACGTCACTCACTCTGCTCGTGTAATTAACACTTCAAGGTGGTTACATATTGAAGGAAATGAGTGTGAGGCTTCAGGCTGGTGAAGAAGCTCTAGCTGCTAGGAACTGGAGCTACCCTTCTCTTCCTCGGATCAAACCACGTTACCTCTTAATCCCCATGAATACAATAGTTATTATGTCCTAGAGAAAAACAAAAATATTACGAAATAAATTTAACTTTTGTTAAATTCATTACTGAAATTTTGAGATAAGAGAAACATGTTAAATCTGGCTCGTGTTTAACCATGATTTAACATCTGACTTGTTTTTTTTTTTTAATATTAAAAATATCAGAAATGCTTCAGAAATTTTCAAAGGCACAATACCGTGACCGAAACAATACACAAATAACCCTCAGGTACGAAACTGAAACTTATGACGACGTTTCGGTCCGACTTGGATCATTAACTAGGTGTGACTAGTTACTGTGTCCCTTATCTCGATTGCTAGCGCACTCAGCTCTCACACTGAGGTCCGGGGGTCGATCCCCGGTACGGCTGGAAAACATCAGGACGTGTTTCCTTAAAGCACCAGTTGTCCCTGTTCACTCATCAGCAAAATAGGTACCTGGGTGTTAGTCGACTGGTGTGGGTCGCATCCCGGGGACAAAATTGACCTAATTTGTCTTGTACATGTAATTTAGAAATAATAATAATAATAATAATAATAATAATAATAATAATAATAATAATAATAATAATAATAATAATAATTATTATTATTATTATTATTATTATTATTATTATTATTAACTGCGTGGAAAGAGGCAAGACAAATGCAATATATAATTCAGTGATAACGTTTCGCTCACACAATAGACTTTGTGTGTTTAGTGACTTCATAAGGTTAGCTGAGTGGGCGAAACATCGCCAATGTTATTGTCGCATGATGTTAGACTGGCATTGATGCCATTGTCGCATGATGCAAGACTGGCATTGATGTCATTGTCGCATGATGCAAGACTGGCATTGATGTCATTGTCGCATGATGTAAGACTGGCATTGATGTCATTGTCGCATGATGTAAGACTGGCATTGACTTCAGTGTCCCATAATGTAAGCTTAGCACTGACGTCAGTGTCACATGATGTAAGCTGACGTCAGTGTCACATGATGTAAGCTGACGTCAGTGTCACATGATGTAAGCTGACGTCAGTGTCACATGATGTAAGCTGACGTCAGTGTCACATGATGTAAGCTTAGCACTGACGTCAGTGTCATATGATGTAATCTTAGCACTGACGCCAGTGTCGCATGATGTAAGACTGACATTGACATCAGTGTCGCATGTTGTAAGCTTAACACTGACGTCAGAGTTGCATGACGTAAGCTTAGTATATAATTCAAGCTGGTGCTGAAGAGACGCTTTTCTTTCCCCGCGATTGAAGAGAGGAGAGGAGACGAGGCGAGGAAAATATGAGAAAGGAGAAGAACATGTGGAGGAAATGTGGAGAAGAAAGAGGAATCAAAGAGAGAAGAATAAAAGGGAAATTTACTTCAAAGAAGAGAATATAAACATCAAAATAAGTTACATAACGTAATAAAGAAAGAGAGAATAATGTGGAATACAATTACGAAAGAATGAGAAAGGTGAAGATATAAAGAAATAACGAAGATGAAGAAAGAAAAATGCATTGAGAAAAGACAAGGTGTGGGAGAGGGGGGGTAAAAGTAAGATGAAAGGGGTGGGAGAAAGAAGGTAATTAGAGAAAGGGATAGATGAGGGAGAAAGGGAATCATTCACGGTAATTTCTCTTTCTACCTCTCTTCACAGCGACTTCACTCGTTATTCACCACCAGGAGAGGAGTGGAGACTCGATCCTCCGTCACAGTTTTTCACTCTCACTGAGGAAGCTGTCACTACCTTGCGCTTCCTAGAGTCTGGAGACAAAATAACTTTGAATAATAACTCAGCCCAGAGTCGATGGAGTTTAGACTTCAATTTGTCATCTGTTTTTTTTGTGTTCTTGACGGACGCGAGTGAAATATGTTAGAGATGCACTGGTAAGCTTAGTAGTCCTCTCTCTCTCTCTCTCTCTCTCTCTCTCTCTCTCTCTCTCTCTCTCTCTCTCTCTCCTCTCTTCTCTCTCTCTCTCTCTCTCTCTCTCTCTCTCTCTCTCTCTCTCTCATGTAGGTTTCCAAGTCATACTCCGTAGTGCCCAAAGAATCAAATTAGTGTTTCCCTTCCTCGGATCAAACCTATATAGCTCCCATTACCCCTGGGTTCCTCCACGAAAATAATCATTTATTACTGTGGTGTAGTTATATACGTATATTACGTTATAAAGAAAAGTCTGTCACTTGTTTTAAAAATGTCTGGACGCGCCTTAACTACCACATTAACTGCTACGTTTTTCTCCTCACCACAAGTTCAAGACATGTCTGTCTCGAAAAAATTAAATTTGTCGTATATTTGTCGTTCCGATTAGGTAAAACTTGGCAACGCTCTTCTTGCCGAATAAGGCAAGCGAAAATTTGTGTATGCAATAATTTCTCAAAAATTATTTTGACCCTAAGGAAATAATTTCACTGTGTTTGTTTATATTAAATTATTGTAAACTTGTCTAAAATATATTTAGTTAGATTAGGCTAAATTAAATTGCGCTTGTTATAATAAAGTTAGGTAAGTTTTCCAAGTTGTTTTTGGTACAAAATTATTAATTTTTACATTAACATAACTTAGAAAAATATAACTTTAAGCAGGATATTTTAAAACATCACCGGAAATTCTTCGCATCCATTTGGAGATTTGGTAAGGTTCGTCGAGTGTTTCCTGAGGCGGGTCTTAGATGATGACTCGCAGTTGGAGCTTCTGGTTATCTGACCGAGGCCTTCCAATGGCTTACCTGTCCACCCCTTTAAAAATTATGGTCTTAGTTATAACCATTAAGTTACCCATTTGGAATCCCAGTAGTGTCTGCCCCCTCAAAAAAAAAAAACTGCATTGATCACTAAGAAAGAAAACAAAACCCAGCTGAACCACTTCAGAACATTTTTAGGCTGACTCATGACTCACGAAATCGTAATGACACGATTGCAAACAAACCATTCCACGGGTGGGGTTTGAACCCGCGGTCAGAGTCTCAAAACTCCAGACCGTCGCGTTAGCCACTGGACCAGCTAGCCACAAAACGATTCACAATAAGACCGCATCATCACATGACAGTGCATCATCACATGACCGTGCACCATCACATGGCCGTGCACCATCACATAACCGTGCACCATCACATAACCGTGCACCATCACATAGCCCTGCACCATCACATAACCGTGCACCATCACATAACCGTGCACCATCACATAACCGTGCACCATCACATAACCGTGCACCATCACATAACCGTGCACCATCACATAACCGTGCACCATCACATAACCGTGCACCATCACATAACCGTGCACCATCACATAACCGTGCACCATCACATAACCGTGCACCATCACATAACCGTGCACCATCACATAACCTTGCACCATCACATAACCATGCACCATCACATAACCGTGCACCATCACATAACCGTGCACCATCACATAACCGTGCACCATCACATAACCGTGCACCATCACATAACCATGCACCATCACATAACCATGCACCATCACATAACCGTGCACCATCACATAACCGTGCACCATCACATAACCGTGCACCATCACATAACCGTGCACCATCACATAACCGTGCACCATCACATAACCGTGCACCATCACATAACCGTGCACCATCACATAACCATGCACCATCACATAACGGTGTACCCTATGAAAGCGAAATCTTTGAGAATGCTTTTACGTTAAGCAAATTACAGAGAGAGAGGATATTAGAATCCCCCCAATTCTTTCAAAAACTCCTAAAGCGCCACTATTATAATCCCTTTCCGTCAAGATGGACGGAAGGGGGGTAGCGGTTGTATTGGATTTTGAGGGGTCTTAATCTAAGGAATTGGAACCACTCTCCTCTTTCTTGGATCAGACTCGAATCTCTTGTCTTCCTCGAGGCGTTGTCTTTACCCCCTGTCGCGAGGGTTACGTTCCTGAACTCGGCGTGAAATGTAAATATAAAAGCATTAGAGATAAATAGGGTTTCGTTTTTCACACCTCTCAAAATAAACCGAGTTTAGAACCTCTTAATGATAATGGTAAAGTATAATAATATAAATAATAATTATGATTATGATAATAAGAGCATCTGAACCCCTGCGTACGCCAGGCTGAGCCTCCAGGCTTAACCGTAAACAATGCCCCAACACACTACCCAATATCGCCAGGCCCGGGCGCTTAAAAAGGAGAGTTAAAGTTGATGAGTTACACAGTAGCGTAGTTCACACACCAGTGTGTCTGCGTGCGTGTGTGCGTGCGTGTGTGTGTGTGTGTGTGTGTGTGTGTGTGTGTGTGTGTGTGTGTGTGTGTGTGTGTGTGTGTGTGTGTGTGTGTGTGTTATCTGGCACTGGTGTTGGTGTTATCATTCAGGTATCTGCTGATGTTTTCTCTAGCTGGTGTTTAACGTAGACTCACGCCGAGGCAGGAGCCAGCCTCCTGTGTTGACTAGCCTGACAAGAATATTCAAATTAGACACACAGCTACTGAAACGAGGGTACCTCAGTGCAACAAGCAATTACCACGAACCAGCCTAGGGCAGGGAGGTGAATAGGGACGGAATTGGTGTTTAGAGAGAGCGAGAGAGTGGAAGAGGAGGAGGGAGATGAAGAGGAGGAAGAATGAAGGCGAGAAAGAGAGAGGGAGGAGCTGGAATGGTAATAATAATATAATAATAATAATCTTTATTTCCACAAGTACATGTACAAGGTATAATAATAATAATAATAATAATAATAATAATAATAATAATAATAATAATAATAATAATAATATTTATTTCTACAAGTACATGTACAAGGTATACAGGCCTGGCTGACATCAATAACATACTACTATATACAAAGCCTCTTATGCAGAGCATTTCGGGCAAATTAGGTCAGTTTTGTTCACAGGATGCGACCCACACCAATCGACTAATACCCAGGTACCTATTTTACTGATAGGTGAACAGGGACAGCAGGTGATTTATGGAAACACGTCTTAATGTTCTCCAACCGTACCGGGTATTCGATCCCCGGACCTCAATGTGTGAGCTGAGTGCACCGTGTGGAGGAGGAATGAGGAGGTGCCGTGTCCTTGGATCAAACCCGATTAACTGTCGGTTCTCAGGTGCTGTGATTAATTCAAGTGTCTTGTTTCTCAGATCACCGAAATGTATCATTTTTTTATCAAGTCACAGAATAACTACTACTACTACTACTACTACTACCACCACCACCACCACCACCATTGCTACTACTACTACTGCTACTACTACTACTACTACTGTTACTACCACCACTACTACTACTACTACTATCACAATTACTACTATTACTTTTAATAGTATTATTACTACTATACTACTATTATTACTTTAATATTACTGCTATTATTGTTTCTACTACTCTTACTACTTCTATTACTCTTTCTACTATTCTTACTACTAGTACTATTACTACTGTTACTATTTCTACCATCCATCCAACAGGCCGTAAAACCGTCACTGACATCTAACCTGACTGATGGATCACCCATCAAACAGGTGGAACTGCCACTACCATCTAAATTGACAGATGGATCACCCATCCAACAGGTGGCACCCTCACTACCATCTTCTTACTAATGGTCAACATCACTGGAGATGTATTAGGGCTTAACAATTTTGAACATCACCATGACAGTCACTTACAGCAGGAGGGATGCTAGTGCATTACCATGGCAACCACTCTCAGCAGGAGAGAGGCTAGTGCATTACCATGGCAACCACTCTCAGCAGGAGAGAGGCTAGTGCATTACCATGGCAACCACTCTCAGCAGGAGAGAGGCTAGTGCATTACCATGGCAACCACTCTCAGCAGGAGAAAGGCTAGTGCATTAAACCATGGCAACCACTCTCAGCAGGAGAGAGGCTAGTGCATTACCATGGCAACCATTCTCAGCAGGAGAGAGGCTAGTGCATTACCATGGCAATTACTCATAGCAGGAGGGATGTTAGTGCATTACCATGGCATCCACTCACAACAAGAGGGATACTTGTACATTACCATGGCAACTGCTCTCTTGCCCATAACAACCACTCATAGCAACAGGGATGCTGGTGCATCACTATGGCAACCACTCACAGCAGATGGGCTAATAGTGCACCTCTATGGCAACCACTCATAGCAACAGGGATGCTAGTGCATTACCATGGCAACCACTCACATCCCAGTGACAATCACTCAGGGTAGCAAGGATGCTAGTGCGTCACCATGGCAACCACTAGCATCATCACCATGGCAACCACTCACATCACACCAGATACAAAATAAATAATTCGGAACGCCAGAATTACGGAAGAGAACACAGTATTTACATTTAAGATTGTACCACCACCTTGCAGCCTCCTCCTGGACTTAGCCAAACAAATTGGTTTTACACAGGTAATCCTTACAGGCTAAAATATCTTATCCTACTTTATCCTAGCCTGTTCCTCTTGACTACAAGGTGAACAGAATCAGTATATAGAAGGAGGTCTGCTTTTAAGGACCGAATCTGGGACCTTTTTCTCCGAGTCTGTTCAATGGGGGTAAAAGAAATGACGATGGTTTCTTCGTCAGATAATCGGTATCGTCCTCCTGGGATGAATAAACTCTTCACGGGAACCTGACAAAGAAAATAGAATTATTTAAGTGAAATTGCTTCTGAGACGCGGGTGGCTCCCTAAACCCTCGTAAAGTGATTAGAGTGAGAATATGTCTGTGTCCACTCGTGCCCCAGCTGGTTACAAAGACTTACTACCCGAAGTAATGAAGAGAAGACACACTCAGAGAGAGATCAAGCATTGACTGTGGTAGTAACTCTGGTAGTAACTTACTACCCAGGATTATGGAGACAAGACAGAGAGAGAGAGAGAGAGAGAGAGAGAGAGAGAGAAGAGAGAGAGAGAGAGAGAGAGAGAGGAGAGAGAGAGCAGAGAGACAGAGAGAGAGAGAGAGAGAGAGAGAGAGAGAGAGAGAGAGAGAGAGAGAGAGAGAGAGAGAGAGAGAGAGAGAGAGACAGAGAGAGAGAGAGATCACGCATTGACTGTGGTAGTAAGTCTCTGGTAGTAACTTACTACCCAGGGTTATGAAAACAAGACAGAGAGACCGAGCATTAACTGTAGCAACGTTTCGCTCTCTGAACAGAGCAAAACGTTGTCAATGTAAAACCGTCTTTTTTCTTAATAGTGGTGTAGAAAGGGTGGGGAGAGGAAAGAGGGAGAAGGGAGATGGAGGAAAGAATGGAGCGAGGGAGAGGAAAAATGATTCTGTAGTAGGTAGGGAGATAAGAAATAGATAATGAAAGGGTAGGAGACGGAAGATGTGAGGCGATAAAGGTGGACACGATGAAACAAAGAAAATAATGAAATTAGGTCAGCAAACCATGGAAGATGTAGGAAGAGGAAACAGAAAATACACAATGCAAATGTATGGAGGATACAAATCAGTAAGAAAGAGATGATAAAGACAGGACGAGCCTCAAATAATTGGATTATTTGAGGAGGAGGGAGACAAGAGAGAGGGTGAAGAATATAGAAAAGCTATATAACTCAAGAGGGAAGATAGAAAAGAAAGGAAGGGGCAATAAAGAAGGAGATGGAAGAGGACGGGAAATGCATGCATGGTTTATTCTGAAGAGGAAAAATGTGAAACTGAATACAGAACAACTAAAAAATACAAATAAAAGGGATAGAAAGGGGAGATGGGAAGGTGAAGCAAGTCAGGAAAAGGGAAGAGACAGACAGACAGACAGATAGACAGACACAGACAGAGAGACATTCATTCAATCTGCTGCCATGAAACGCAGCATCCGTATCCTGATCATCTGTTTACAGGGAATCCTGCACCTCTCTGTGCAGCTTGGAGGACATCCTTACCTCTCTATTAGTTACATGAAGAAGATCCTGCCCCGCTGTGTGTTACTTGGAGGGCATCCTGCCCCTCTGTGTGTTACTTGGAGGGCATCCTGCCCCTCTGTGTGTTACTTGGAGGGCATCCTGCCCCTCTGTGTGTTACTTGGATGGCATTCTGCCCCGCTGTATGTGCTCTGTGCTACTTCCAGGGGATCCTGCCCCTCTCTGAGCTACTTCCAGGGGATCCTGCCCCTCT
>NC_069446.1:6694562-6704562 GCF_026875155.1 Cherax quadricarinatus
TACCACCCACCCTACCACTCACCCCACCCACCTACCACCACCACCCAACATTCCACCCACCCCACCCACCTACCACCACCACCACTACCACCCACCCTACCACCCACGCCACCCACCCCACCCACCTACCACCACCACAACTGCCACCCACCCTACCACCCACCCCACCCGACTACCACCACCACCACAACCACTCACCCAACCACCCACCCCACCCGCCTACCACCACCACAACTACCACCCACCCTACCACCCACCCCACCCACCTACCACCACCACAGCTACCACCCACCCTACCCACCTACCACCGCCACCACTACCACCCAACCCACTCCCCTACCACCACCACCACTACCACCAACCCAACCACCAACCCAACCACCAACCCAACCACCCACCTCTCCCCTCAACCACCACCACCACCACCACCAACCTTACCACCCACCCCACCCCCCTACCACTACCACCACTACCACCACCACTATCACTACCAACACCACCACCACCCCACCAACCACAACCACCACCACCACTACCACCACCATCGGGAGGAACCTCCATTAACTTCATTTTCGATGTCATTTGCCTGATGGCGACATCGAACTCAAGTGGTTCCCATCGGCAGACAAACATATTGATCATGAAATGTATGCTCTCTCTCTCTCTCTCTCTCTCTCTCTCTCTCTCTCTCTCTCTCTCTCTCTCTCTCTCTCTCTCTCTCTCTCTCTCTCTCTCTCTTTATATATATATATATATATATATATATATATATATATTTATATATATCCCTCTAAGTGAGCTACTGGCCAATGAATGGCCAACCTGGCCATGGGGTAGCCCCCCTGGCCAAGAGGTGGGCACTTGCCTGGCCACAAAAAAGGTCAGTGGCCACATTAAGGGCCATGAAACGGGAGACACAGCAATATGTTCATTACTAAGAATCACCAGAGAGTGAAGGTCAACTCCTTTCATGCAGGGAAGGTCACAGAGACCTCTCTCACCCCTTTCCTGACCCATTGCCCTCTTCTCTGTTCCCACTTCCCACCTTTTCCATCACCCTTAATCTTATGTCTTCTCCCTTTCGTATTCCTTACCTTATTTCTTACCTCTTTCTTGCCTCTTCCCCCATCCTCCTTACCTCAATTTTTGTTTTTAAATTCTTTCACATCTTTCCCCCATTCGTCTTTTTCGCCTTTCTCATCACCCCCAAGTTCCTCTTCCTTTCCCGTTTCCCCCTTGCCCTTTCCACACTATTTCCCATTACCCCCCCTTTCCCCTCCCCTACATCCACACTATTACCCACTGCCACCAGTCTCTGATTTCTGACCAACGCTAATTGGAGCGAGATTATATGATTTCTCTGGCCAGGGCAACAGAGGCGAGGTATATAAAGGGAGAGAGAGAGAGAGAGACAGACAGATAGACAGTCAGCGAGAAAAGATGTCTTTGAAGGCACACCAAAAATCAAAATTTAAGAGGCACGTAAATTCCCCCGTCTTCTAATAACATGTTCATTTTTCCACTATAATCTACCTTGACCATAATTGTTTCGTAAGGTGAAGTGTAGGATCTTTCCATAATTCAAGGTATAACTTAAATCTTTGAGGACAGTTGTTGTTGTAGAGGTCTGAGCTCAGCTCAGACCTCTACAACACAGTTGTTCTCAAAGATTTAAGTTCTGCCATGAATTATGGACAGATCCTACACTTTACCTTACGAAACAATTATGGTCAAGGTAGATTATAGTGGAAAAATGAACATGTTATTAGAAGACGGGAGAATTTACGTGCCTCTTAAGATGACCTGGGCATTACCAAGTTGAACAGTATTGTTCAGTACGTTTCGTCAACAGCAATACCCACCTGCACGTTTTCTTATACACGTGTAGAATGAGTCACTTGTGCCATATTTTGGGAATCTTTATTGAGGAAACGTTTCGCCACACAGTGGCTTCATCAGTGGAAATACAGACAAGAACGGTTGAAGTAGAGCAGGAGTTTGAGGTAATCGATCCGTCAGTCTGGAATTCTTTCCATTCTGAGGGACGGATTACCTCAAACTCCCCCCTCTTTTTCAACCATTCTTCTTTGTACTGGACTGATGAAGCCACTGTGTGGCAAAACGTGTCCTCAGTAAAGATTCCCCAAAATGTGGCACAAGTTTCACATTCTTTAACTTGTCGATTTTCTAAGCCATTTAACACTCTCTTCTTGTAAAGGTTTAAATCCCAAGTTTGAAGACTTTAATTGCCTTCCGCGAGACCAAAATAAAGATATATATATATATAAAAAGAGAGAGGATAGAGCTTCGCAAGAAAAATTAAGTTGTAAGGGGGAGTAATTATTGAAATAATGGAAATGTTGGAAAAGTTGAAAGGGACTCGACTGGGATGGGAGAACACGGCTGTTTTTTTTTTTTTTTTTTTTTTTTTTTTGGTTGAGATAGTTTGCGAACTTGTTTGTTGGGGGTGTTTTAGTTGCTATTTTTTTATATTGTTGCTTTTATTTTGTAGCGATTGTTTTCTGAATATTTTTTTTTGGGGGGAGGGGGGAGAGTTGTCCCCCCGTCCCCTTTTTTATGTTCTCGTCTGATGCGTTTTGTCAGTGTAATTGAGAATGTTGTTATTGTTAGTGTTGTGCACGTATTTTCTTCTTTATTTTGAACTCTTTCTATCTTCTGTTATCCACTTTCCGTCCACCCTTTCTGACCACTTCCCCCCCCCACGCTTTCTACCCACTGTGTACCAAATTCGAATATTCCATCAGTATATTTTGTTAATATTTCATCAGAATCTTCCAGGTGTAATAACTGTATAGTTCCCAATTTTTTTTTATTATTATTATTATTATTATTATTATTATTATTATTATTATTATTATTATTATTATTATTACTTATGACTACTGCTGCAAACTACAACAACAACTACTACTACTACTACTACTACTACTACTACTACTACTACTACTACTACTACTAATAATAATAATAATAATAATAATAATAATAATAATAATAATAATAATAATTTTATTATTATTATTATTATTATTATTATTTACGATAATGTCTCGGTACATATGGGCTATTCAATGTAATTATTGGTGACTTTTAAGACCTGACAATGCCCCATTAATGATCGAAACGTCTAATTTTCTCTATTATGCATCTGTCAATGTTTCTATCTATCTATAACAATTCTTCAGGTTTAGTGAATTTCACGCGCGTTGTTTAGCAAGGTATAAGACTTACGTGGCTACCCTGCTGTATTTTTTTTACGAGATTTTGCCTTTATTAGGTCATAGATAAAGGTCTGTATAGAGCTTTATCAAGTTATGTTAGTTGATAAGGCTTTATATAGAGCTTTATCAAGTTATGTTAGTTGATAAGACTTTATATAGAGCTTTATCAAGTTATGTTAGTTGATAAGGCTTTATATAGAGCTTTATCAAGTTATGTTAGTTGATAAGGCTTTATATAGAGCTTTATCAAGTTATGTTAGTTGATAAGACTTTATATAGAGCTTTATCAAGTTATGTTAGTTGATAAGGCTTTATATGGAGCTTTATCAAGTTATGTTAGTTGATAAGGCTTTAAGAGCTTTACCATTACATTGTCTTGGCTGCTGTCGACGCTACGACATTCACAATGCAAATATGTGTTATATAAATGTTATATAAATCTTATATAAATCTTATATAAATGTTATATTAATGTTGGAAAGATGGTTCAGTATGCGAGAGGGAGCCATCGGTACTGACAGGTTCCTGTCCACTGAAACTAGACAGCAAGCTTTCTCTCGCTGTCTGTCTATCTGTCTGTCTATCTGTCTCTGTCTATCTATCTCTGTCTCTCCCTTTCTATCTATCTTTCCCTATATCTGTCTGTCCCTCTCTCTCTTTGTATCTGTCTCTGTTTCTCTGTCTGTCTCTGTCTCTCTGTCTCTGTCTGTCTCTGTTTGTCTGTCTGTCTGTCTCTCTGTCTGTCTCTCTCTCTCTCTCTCTTCTCTCTCTCTCTTCTCTTCTCTCTCTCTCTCTCTCTCTCTCTCTCTCTCTCTCTCTCTCTCTCTCTCTCTCTCTCTCTATCTATCTCTCTCTCTCTCTCTCTCTCTCTCTCTCTCTCTCTCTCTCTCTCTCTCTCTCTCTCTCTCTCTCTCTCTCTCTCTCTCTCTCTCTCTCTCTCTCTCTCTCTCTCTCTCGTTGAGGGAATATGCTGGAATCCTCAACATGTTCCTCTCATTGTGGAAGTTAGTAGCGGTGAGTCAAACAATTTCAACTCTATTTTTTTCTTTAGATTTTCATAATGTGATTTTTTTAATAAGCGTCAGCGAGCGATACATTCACATTCTTTGGAGGTTTCTGTATTATAGATATTTTTTTTTCTCTCCTCTCGTCCTAGTCTTTTTTCTGTTGCCAGTATTCATGACCTTGCATCTGTTTGGGTCGAATATCGGTAATACCTTAGTGGGTGAGCTTAGTTCTGTGAGATTAGTTGTATACTCAACCAGTGGGTGACATTTCTTAACTCACAGTCCTTCAGATACAGACCCAGAGTTCAAGAACAACTTTCCCCCATTCCCCATTCCCTATTTCCCATTCCCCATCCGTCTTGAGGCTGCCCACAATATCCAGAGTTGTGTGTTCGATATTCGATATTCCATAAAGCGATTCAGGAAAGCGAGCAAGAGGAAATTGTAGAGGAGGGGGGAGGGGGAAGAGAAATAACTTAAGAGGGAAGAGGAGAAAGAGGGAGCAACTCGGTATGTGGGAGATTTAGGGAGTAAATCAGTAAGAAATATTGGATAACTCAGTAGGTGGGAGATATAGGAAGTGGGATAGACAGAAAGGGACACAGAGGGATAGATGATAAATGATGCAGGGAGAGAGACAGAAAAATAACCCAGAAAAAGAGATAACACAAGTTGCTAGAGTTACAAAAAGAGGGAAATCAGGAGAAATCATAAAATGGCACAAGAAGAGAGAGAGAGAGAGAGAGAGAGATACGACAGAAAAAAAAGCAGTGATAATAAATAACAAAGGAAACCACTGGAAAAAAGAAAAAGAAAAGAAAGGAAAGGCTAAAGGTATATCGGTAAATAATTGTTTAACAAAAGCATTCATACGACACACGATAAAAAAAAAATGCGAACGAAAATATTGAAGAATAACAAGGGAGATGAGAATAAAGTTGAATGCTAACACCGATGCAAAAATAAATGAATAATAGATATTTAGGAGACTCCAACGAAAATCATACCAAGGAGAAATAGATAGATCTCATTGACGATGTTTGAAAGGGAAAAAAACAGAGGAAAAAATTTAGGTAAACTGTCCGATAAGAAAGGCTGAGAAATGGAAACAGACAGACAGGTAGACATACTGGCAGACAGACAGGCAGACAAACTGGCAGACAGACAGAGAGATGAAGCAGTATCAGAGTTGGTGGCTTGTGAAATAAATGCAGCAACTCACAAACTCTTGCTGGAGTTTGTGAGTGAAAAGCAAGAAAGGAAAGAGAGAGAGATTCTCAGAGTCCAGCACAACCGTAAACATGGCCAGATTTCCCATTATTGAAAACCGAAGCTCAGATTCCCTGTCCACCAGAAATGTGTGTCCACCTGTGGCCATCAGCACTAATTACACAGAACCAACATTAATTCAGGAGTGACCGAAACCTTCCTTAGTAATCTGGGAATCATACGACAGAATAACGCACAAGGAAGGGCAAAGAACGACTGATTGTCTGCGTTTTTCCTCAACTCTGAAGGAAGTGCTCGGCAGTATTACACACTGGGGAGTGATCATGTCGGAGGATCTCACCTTCAAGGACCATAACATTGTATCAATCGCATCTGCTAGAAAAATGGCAGGATGGATAATGAGAACCTTCAAAACTAGGGAGGCCAAACCCATGATGACACTCTTCAGGTCACTTGTTCTATCTAGGCTGGAATATTGCTGCACACTAACAGCACCTTTCAAGGCAGGTGAAATTGCTGACCTAGAAAATGTACAGAGAACCTTCACGGCGCGCATAACGGAGATAAAACACCTCAATTACTGGGAGCGCTTGAGGTTCCTAAAACTGTATTCCCTGGAAAGCAGGCGGGAGAGATACATGATTATATACACCTGGAAAATCCTAGAGGGACTAGTACCGAACTTGCACACGAAAATCACTCACTACGAAAGCAAAAGACTTGGCAGACGATGCAACATCCCCCCAATGAAAAGCAGGGGTGTCACTAGCACGTTAAGAGACCATACAATAAGTGTCAGGGGCCCGAGACTGTTCAACTGCCTCCCAGCATACATAAGGGGGATTACCAACAGACCCCTGGCAGTCTTCAAGCTGGCACTGGACAAGCACCTAAAGTCGGTTCCTGACCAGCCGGGCTGTGGCTCGTACGTTGGTTTGCGTGCAGCCAGCAGCAACAGCCTGGTTGATCAGGCTCTGATCCACCAGGAGGCCTGGTCACAGACCGGGCCGCGGGGGCGTTGACCCCCGGAATTCTCTCCAGGTAAACTCCAGGTAAACTGGAGATAGAGTTATAAGCCTTACGGGTTTATAAACATTGGATGAGCAAGGAGGCGTAACAGAGAGCACGAGGAAGATTTTGATGGGGAGAGATTATTATTATTATTATTATTATTATTATTATTATTATTATTATTATTATATTATATTATTATTATTTTCATTGGAAACCGCTCAGTTTCTAAGGGACACACACAACACACACACACACACACACACACACACACACACACACACACACACACACACACACACACACACACACACACACACACACACACATACACACACACACACACACACACACACACACACACACACACACACACACACACACACACACACACACACACGCACACAGCAGATATCACACACACACTCACACACACACACACACACACACACACACACACACACACACACACACACACACACACACACACATACACACACACACACACACACACACACACACACACACACACACACACACACACACACACACACACACATACACACACACACACACACACACACACACACACACACACACACATCACACACACCACACACACACACACACACACACACAACACACACACACACACACACACACACACACACACACAACACACACACACAGCACCAAGCACACTGACGATGGAAGACTGAAGACTCGCAAGAAGGGGGGGGATAATAGAGAATTAACAGGAACCACTTAAAATCACGAGCGAGGGACACGTTATCTCTCTCTCTCTGTCTCTCACTCTCTCTCTCTCTCTCTCTCTCTCTCTCTCTCTCTCTCTCTCTCTCTCTCTCTCTCTCTCTCTCTCTCTCTCTCTCTCTCTCTCTCTCTCTCTCGCTGCACTTGCGAGCTAGGGATCTTCCTAGAAATAAATTGCATTAGAGGGTGGGGAAAGATTATGTTGCTTCATTGTCAAGAGTGAATAGTCTGGTGCGTCCCTGTGTTATATGATTATGTTATCGGTGTGTCTCCCTCTCTCTCTCTCTCTATCTATCCCTTTCTCATCCGTTGTCTCTCCCCTCCTTTCCATGTCATCTCTGATGTATGTCATTCGCCGTTCAATTTTCACTTCACTGTCTCCTGGAGATATATGAATTGTTTCTAATAACTGATATTTCCAACACACACACACACACACACACACACACACACACACACACACACACAACACACACACAAAATACAACACACCACACACACACACACACACACACAAAAAAACAACACACACACACACACACACACACACACACAAAATACAACACACACACACACACACACACACACTCACACATACACACCAACACATACACACACACACACAAAATACACACACACACACACACACACAAACACACACACACAAAACAACACACAACACACACACACACACACACACACACACACACACACACACACACACACACACACACACACACACACACACACACTCACACACACACACACACACACACACACACACACACACACAAAACACAACACAACCAACACACACACACACATACACATACACACACACACACACACACACACACACACACACACACACACATACACATACACACACACACACACACACACACACACACACACACACACACACACACACACACACACACAATGCAAGGAGGCTGAGGAGAGGTTTGTACCCAAGGGTAACAGGAATAATGAAAAAGCCAGGATGAGCCCATGGTTTATCCAAGGTGCAGGGAGGCAAAAACCAAGTGTGCTAGGAATGGAAGAAATATAGAGGCAAAGGACCCAGGAGAATAAGGAGAACAGTCGTAGAGCCAGAAACGAAATATGCACAGATAAGAAGGGAGGCCCAAAGACAATATGAAAATGACATAGCAGCGAAAGCCAAATCTGACCCGAAACTTTTGTACAGCCACATCAGGAGGAAAACAACAGTCAAGGACCAGGTAATCAGGCTAAGGAAGGAAGGAGGAGAGACAACAAGAAATGACCGTGAAGTATGTGAAGAACTCAACAAGAGATTCAAAGAAGTGTTTCACATGGAGACAGAAGGGACTCCAGAAAGACGGAGAGGTGGGGCACACCACCATGTGCTGGACACAGTGCACACAACCGAGGAAGAAGTGAAGAGGCTTCTGAGTGAGCTAGATACCTCAAAGGCAATGGGGCCAGATAACATCTCCCCATGGGTATTGAGAGAGGGAGCAGAGGCGCTATGTGTACCCCTAACAACAATATTCAATACATCTATCGAAACAGGGAGATTGCCTGAGGCATGGAAGACAGCAAATGTAGTCCCAATCTTTACAAAAGGAGACAGACATGAAGTATTAAACTACAGACCAGTGTCACTGACATGTATAGTATGCAAAATCATGGAGAAGATTATCAGGAGAAGAGTGGTGGAACACCTAGAAAGGAACGATCTCATCAACAGCAGCCAACATGGTTTCAGGGACGGGAAATCCTGTGTCACAAACCTACTGGAGTTCTATGACATGGTGACAGCAGTAATGACAAGAGAGAGAGGGGTGGGTGGATTGCATTTTCTTGGACTGCAAGAAGGCGTTTGACACAGTTCCACACAAGAGATTGGTGCAAAAACTGGAGGACCAAGCAGGGATAACAGGAAGGCACTACAATGGATCAGGGAAATACTTGTCAGGAAGACAGCAGCGAGTCATGGTACGTGGCGAGGTGTCAGAGTGGGCACCTGTGACCAGCGGGGTCCCGCAGGGGTCAGTCCTAGGACCAGTGCTGTTTCTGGTATTTGTGAACGACATGACGGAAGGAATAGACTCTGAGGTGTCCCTGTTTGCAGATGACGTGAAGTTGATGAGAAGAATTCACTCGATCGAAGACCAGGCAGAACTACAAAGGGATCTGGACAGGCTGCAGACCTGGTCCAGCAATTGGCTCCTGGAGTTCAATCCCACCAAGTGCAAAGTCATGAAGATTGGGGAAGGGCAAAGAAGGCCGCAGACGGAGTACAGTCTAGGGGGCCAGAGACTACAAACCTCACTCAAGAAAAAGATCTTGGGGTGAGTATAACACCAGGCACATCTCCTGAAGCGCACATCAACCAAATAACTGCTGCAGCATATGGGCGCCTAGCAAACCTCAGAACAGCATTCCGACATCTTAATAAGGAATCATTCAGGACCCTGTACACCGTGTACGTTAGGCCCATATTGGAGTATGCGGCACCAGTTTGGAACCCACACCTAGCCAAGCACGTGAAGAAACTAAGAAAGTGCAAAGGTTTGCAACAAGACTAGTCCCAGAGCTAAGAGGTATGTCCTGCGAGGAGATGTTAAGGGAAATCAACCTGACGACACTGGAGGACAGGAGAGATAGGGGGACATGATAACGACATACAAAATACTGAGAGGAATTGACAAGGTGGACAAAGACAGGATGTTCCAGAGATTGGACACAGTA